>CM024760.1:3122122-3215656 GCA_014218235.1 Colocasia esculenta | reverse complement strand
CTTTGACTGGTAATGCGAGGACAGGTGCAGATGTCAACAATTGCTTGAGTGTCTGAAAGCTCTTCTCGCATTCCTTGCTCCAGACATATGGCTTTCCTTCTGCGTAAGACGCGTAAGAGGTACAGCTATCTTGGAGAAATCTTTTATGAACCGTCTGTAATATCCAGCCAGTCCAAGAAAGCTCTTGATTTCTGTGACATTGGTCGGCCTTTCCCAGTTCAGCACAGCTTCTACCTTGGAAGGGTCGATAGTGATACCATCCTTGGAAATAAAATGACCTAGAAATGACACCTCCTCGAGCCAGAATTCACACTTGCTCAATTTGACGTAGAGTTGATTGTCCCGCAAGATTTGCAGAGCGATCCTCAGATGCTCCTCATGCTCTTCCTTGGTCTTGGAGTATATGAGAATATCATCAATGAATACCACAACGAACTTGTCGAGGTAGGGCCGGTAGATGCTGTTCATTAATTGCATAAAAGCTGCAGGAGCATTGGTCAGTCCAAAGGCATGACTACAAATTCGTAATGACCGTACCTGCTCCTGAAAGCTGTCTTGTAGATATCTGCATCTTTAATCCTCATCTGATGATATCCCGATCTAAGGTCAATCTTAGAAAAGTACTTTGCTCCTGATATCTGATCAAATAGTTCATCGACATGCGGCGGAGGGTACTTGTTCTTGATAGTGAGATTGTTCAACTGCCTGTAATCGATGCATAACCTCATGGATCCGTCCTTCTTCTTGACGAAAAACACCGGTGCTCCCCAAGGAGAAGTACTTGGCCTAATGAAACCCTTTTCTAGAAGTTCCATCAGTTGCTCTTTCAACTCTTTCAATCAGCGGGGGACATCCTGTAGGGTTGACATGAAACCGGTGCAGCTCCAGGTACGAGATCAATTGAGAAATTTACATCTCTCTCGGGTGGAATGCCTGGCAGCTCATCGGGAAACACGTTTGGATATTCTTGCACTATACGAATGTCTGATATCTTGGTTGCTTTATTCTCAACTACAATTGCGGCGAGAAATGCCATATAGCCCTTTCTTATCATGTTTTGTGCCTTTATGGCAGAGACGAGAGACAAGTGCCTCTTGTGTCTACGTCCTGTGAAGATCAGCTTAGGGAATTCACTAAAAGTAATCTTCCCTCTTCGAAAATCAACACAAGCCCCATACGTGGATAGCCAATCAGCTCCCAGAATAACATCGTAGCCCTCCATGGGCATACAGATCAGGTCAGCTCTAAGGTTAAGTTTACCAACCTTAACATCAGCTAATGGAAAATATTTATTCAATTGAGCCTTTTCTCCTAGTGGTGTTGTGACAGATAATTCAAATGTCATAGATGCAGGTTTCTCATTTAGGGTATCAGCAAATACTTGTGATATAAATGAATGTGTTGCGCCAGTATCGAACAAAACAAATGCCGAATGAGAAAAGATCGGTAGTGTACCTTCCACAACTCCACCTTCCTCGGTGGTCTCTACCTCTTGCAGGGCTTAGAGTCTGCCTGGCTTCTTTGGTCCCGCAGGAGCTTCTCATTCTCCCTCAGTAATGGGCATTCAGGAATCCGATGCTCTCGGCTCCCACAACGAAGGCATGCACCTACCTTCCTCCAGCATTCTTCTGTCGTGTGACCAAGCTTGTCACAGTTTTTGCATCTGGGCCTGTTGTTCGGAGCAGTAGTGGTGGGGACTTTGGGCTTCCGCTCCTGGCTTGGCCCGTCAGTGATACTTAACGGCCTTTTCTGGCCATTAGTAGGCTTGCTCGATTGTGACGGACCGGGGTACTTATGCCAATAAGGCTCCATATCCAGATCCGCCTCCCGCGAACGGACCGAAGTCTCGCAAGGGATATCTCACACACGTGTCCAGTAAGAGTATAAAAGACAAACCACAAGAATATAAGACACAAGAAAGTACATGTGCTCATATCTGTTCACAAATTTGTACAACTGTCCCATTACATTAATACATGTCCAATTTAAAAGAGTACAACTACCTGGGGCATACCCCGAGGGAGCACAAGCTCACACAACGCTAACTACTACACAACTGCTGGTGGTACAAGTCTGTCACAACACCGCTGCAAGCTAAACACACGACAGGTTCTGAAAAAAACTGTAGGGGAGTGAGCCTCAACAAGTCACTGGCTCAGTAGGGCTACCCAAAACAACACTGTAACCACAGACACCTCAACCCCAATGGGTTTCACTGGCAACAACAATAGCCAAACCATTTCATGCTCACATCATTACAAAATAACAATTAAACATACTCATGATAATAACATAAAGTCCTCAGAAGAAAGTAGACTACAGGACTAACATAATATCATTAGTCAGCCCAACTACTAAAGTGCCTAAACCACAGTCTCACTGGCACACTATTACAACAACTGTTGCCTAAGCTATAAGCCACATAGGCAAGCCATTGCCTAAGCTGCTAGCTTCACAGGCAAACCTCAAACACTTGAGTAACATGACTGCTAACAAAGAGCTGGTCTTTTATACTCCAAACCTCACTACGTTGGAAACTACACACAAGGCAATAGGACTAGCTACCACGAAGCCGATCCATAATACACTAAAATTATAATTGGATTCATACCCAAGAAGAGTAAAACTCAACAAGTGGAAGGTCTCACACGGCCTCCACGAAGTACAGCTTTACTAAACCACAATATGCCTAGGCCACAAGCCTCATCGGTAAATTACCCACAAAGGTAAAATAATTAATAATCACAAACTAATCCATAATAAATTATAAACAAAGATCTACTTAAAATGGATAAGATACAACAAGTGGCAGTCAAACCACAAGACCTGCACAACACACAAGTATCCAGAAAGGTTGGTATACAATGTACCACCACAAAACTGCAAAGTAACCCACGAAGAGAACAAGTACCTACTACTCTGAGGTACCACAAACACAAATACCCGAACAAGGGTACAAGTAGGTGATAAACACCACACTGAACCACAATTATATTATACCTTTATTTAGGCACAATATTACAAGTAAAACCTCAACCGGCAAGTCACACAAACTACAACTCAGTCACAATTGTGCCAACACCAGGGCACACCTCGAACTGGTCAAACCTCGACCACGAGTCACAAACTCACAAACTACGACAAGTAGCAAAGCACGAGTCGGAAGAGAACGACGTCACCACAACCACAACTGGAGCTAACAAAGCACGAGTCGCGAAGAACGACGCCACCACACGGGAACGGACTACTGGCTGATCAGGCCAGTATCCAACCCGGACAACACAACACAAGAACAACCTCTCAGCCTCGCAGTCATGGACGAAAGGTCCAACTGCCGCTCCATAAGAAAGAAGTCAAACAACTGTGGAGACCAACCAACACCACACCTGCAGACACACAGCTACAGGCCCATACCTGGCACCTCTAGAGTCTCTGGCCGGAGCACTCTAAAGTGAGGCACTGGAAAACAGGACTAGCTGGGGACCAGTGTCGACTACTGGTGTCCGTACCCCCAACTACGAGCGCGCTACAAGCGACTGCACACCCACCAACACAAGCCGCTGCCCTACTGTCGTCTTTCCCTCAGTCGGACGTACAACTCAAACACAGGAGTGAGGGTGTCCAGGAAGGCGACACAAACCTCGACGGTACCACACTGTACCGGGAAAACCCTGAGCACAACAAACACACGTGCATGGCTCACAAAGAACCTGGGGTACCCGACTAGAGAGGCATTTCGGAATAGGCGCCGGACCACCACACTCGGCTAGCACAAACCACGATACTTACACATATAACCTTTACTTAAATTTCACAATATACAAGTGTTAGGATTAGCTTAACATCGGTCACCATGTAACCCTAAAGCTATCCCACACCAACACATACCAGAACCACAAACTTGTTAACCATCGGTCATCTCATGACCTCCATAGCAACACACACACCACTTAATACATAAATCAATATAATATTATTCAAAAGACAACAACGAACTAGGGCTAGGTCCACATATGACCTTCACTGCCCAAACACCACAAAGTCAGGGCTAGGCTCACACAGGAACCTCACTGCCCAGTTACTACGACAAATCATAAGAATTACATTACGACAAAGTGTGTAGTATACACACATTCAAACCACGTAGACAACACGTGTAGAATACACCCTAGTTGATGTACCACACGTCAGTCACGTAAACCACATGTCCAACACATGGACAACAAACTCACATAATTAAACCACTACGTACATCATACTTATTCACGTAAGACATGCCCATTACATGAGCAGTATACTCCAAGAGCATAACAAGTGTATGGCTCACACCGGTCATCGCCATGCACACACAAACACGTAATATTCATAACCAGAAAAGCTACGTAAACTACACTGCATGGATACATGCACAAGTTGGCGGCAACATCGACTGCCGCTTATAAGAAGTAGACGTCAAGCGATCTAGCCGTTTATATCTCGGCTGGTGAGCTTGGCGACAAGCGATCTTGACGCCAAGTTCTCCGGCCTTAAACCCTGCAAAAACCCTAATCCGGCTCTACAGATTCTCCAACCGTTTAAACTACAGAAAAACATATAAAAGCAGTTCCTTTAACATACCAGAACCCAAAACAACCCATTACAGCATGCTTCATTCGCTAAATTACTCAAACCACCCATTAACCCCACATGGTGCAACTTAATCCGAAAATACAATAAAAATGCTGGTTCAAGTAGTTAAGTCGTGTTTTAATGTTTCTATCGAACTAACTGGGTTCGTCCCCTACCTCAGAAACACAATTAAACTCCCGAAGAACCTTGAATCACGCCGAAACCCGAGAAACGTCCCACGAACACCGCGCTCCAATCCGCCATTCCCCGCCCGATCTGCAGCTACCACGCGCACCACAGCCTTCCCACGGGCTCCCCCCGACCACCAGAACTCGCGAAGAAGCTCAAGGGTGAAGGTGGGGGAAGAGGAAGGGAGAGAGAGATGAAAGAACAGGGCTCGGGTCTGCCATAAAAACACAGGTACGTCAGGTTAACGTCAACCCTGGGGCCGTTAACCAGACCGCCACAACTAGACGTCCACAAAGCTCGACGCCAAGTTCAACAGTCGACGTCTATATCGATGGACGCCAACACACTGCTGATGTCCAGCAAGCTGAACACCACACAAACCTAAAACCAAGCCCGGTAAGGATCTAATAAGAAACACACAACACTAATGGGCCTCACATTGGCCACCAAACCCGCTAAACCTGGATCCAGGGGGATCCGAAAAATGCGCGACGTTACATCGATACTCCGGAAGTTTGCTCTTTCCTGAACATTCTACCCTTGATGCGCTCAGTGAGTTCAGTCGCATCTTCCAGGCATTGTGCTCTCCTGACCATCTCTGGGTAGGTCTGAATATCAAATGGTGCCAGCTGTGTAATATATGCGGGTCTAAGCCCGTTGAGGAATCTCTTTGCCTTCATCCTCTGTGTACTAACCAGATGATTGGCGTAGCGAGCCAATCGAGAGAACTGTGCCTCTATTCAGCAAACGTCAGATTTCTCTGTTTCAGAGCGGCGAACTCGGCGGCTTTCCTTTCTTGAACTCTTTCTGAAAATATTTGGAGTTGAATTGCTCCTTAAACTCATTCCATGTAAACTGAGCATCTGCCCGTGTGGCCTCAATGGACTCCCACCACGCACGGGCGTCCCTTTCAAGTTGGAATGTGGCAAGTAAAAGCTTATCTCCATCCGCACATTGCATAACGCGGAAAATACGCTCAGTCTCCTTGAGCCAGTTCTCGGCCTCATCAGGGTCTGTGGTACCGCTGAATCGAGGCGGGTTCAGGTTGCGGAAGTTCCGGTGCAATTCACCAGCTCCTCGGTTCTTGTTGTTGTATTGTTTGCCCCAGCAGCCTGAAGTAAAGCTTGAGTGAGCTGCTGATCGTGTTTGCATATCACGGAGTTGTGCACGCTCCACTGCCATGTTTAAGTTCCTTCTAAAGAGAATTTAAAAATGTAAGTCGTTGGGTTTGCACTAAGTTTGTGTGTGTGTGTATTTATTTTATCTTATTACCCACGTTCTACCCATCTCACATAGGTATGGAATAGACTCTAAGTCAAGGCAGGTCAAACCTAGATCATCCTATACTTAAATAACCTAGGCTCTGATACCACAAAACTGTAACGTCCCGACGCGGAATATCGGAGCGGGATTACAGTTATTAAATAGTGTAGAGCGAGAAATAAATAACAAACCATTACACAATGGAATAATACCAAAAAAACCTCATATCTCATTAATAATCCAACAATCTCCATTACATTAACTAATAACTCATCATCTTCATAAACTGACTAATACATCAACGTATCAGAGCCAAAACTAGGGCCCAGAGTATTTTATTCAAAATCAAATTACATTATGACTAACTGACTCACAATCATAACTATACTAACAGACTACTATAGACAACACTGGTTGCTGAAGGTCACTCCTGAGTCTCCTCATCGGTCCCATCCTCGTGAGTGTGGTCATGATCGACTCACCTGAAACACAATAAATAAATACGCAGGATGAGCGAATAACGCCCAGTAGGATTAATATCTCATGAACACAAGCATGCTTTAAATAGTTAATGTCTTAATGGCAGGTTAACTAAAGAGTAAAGTCATGTAGAGCATGTCACGATAACGAGAGAACAATTGCAACTGGCACAGGGAAAATAGTACAACGAGAACGATAATAGAATGGCCATGTAACGATATAACATGTAAATTGCACAACGGTGCACTAGTAACGATCACGGTTGCACTTGTAGAGATAGCACTTGTGATTGTCATAGATTAATCTAGATAGTAAACTGGCGCTGGATGCATGCCGTAACACATCCTATGATCATTTTAACTCCCATGGGCACTGGCACTTTTCGGGCGCTCCTCCCAGGACCTGATCGGGCCATATTGCGCTGGCATTAGTCATTTCTTTATCTTAGACAACCACACGAATGGCCAATAGAGTACCAAGAAGAGATAAGAGAGTACTAGACGAGATAGATGAGAGTGTAGAGAGAACGTGAACAGATGAGAGGATATAGATAGTAGATGAGATAGGGACAATTTCGTAAAACAACGATAAACACACGATAGTAACGGTTGCACGGCACTAGGTCGAGTACCGGCAGTCTGGTAGAAGTCACAACCGCCCCTTAGCCGTGCTGTGTACACGGGTCAGGTGGTCCGGTGTGAACTCAAGACGAGAAGGAATACGCTAAGGCATGGATCGTACTGATCCCTAAGGTGCATCGGGATTTGGGGTACAACCAGCTCGTTGACTAAGGACGTGCGCCAAAGCCAAGAAGACTTACGGAGGTCTTGACAAGGAGTCCCTAGTCCAGTCGAGAGTATTCCCGATGGAGAGGTGGTCCAAGTCAAGGGAAAGTGTGTAAAAACGGGTCCGTCGTGCCTCGAGTGCTCGAAGGCCGAGGGAAAATGGTAACGGTGCACAAAACTTGCGAATAAAACGAAGACATGTATATTTAAATAAGTTAGACATTTACTTCAATAAATTACCAGATACATTATTAAATAATTCACGAGTTATAAGGCCAATATGATCATAAGTGTGTGCTTGTGTAAGAAATCAAGAGATCATCGTTGATTGTGCACATGGCTTTTACATAGATTGATTTCATGTATTATTATCGTCAATTGTTAATACTATCAAGTTATTCATAACAGTAGTCAATTAGGGTGATGAAGGTTGGAATGGTGTAAATGGATCTACAAGATCAAGCGGAATTCAAAGGGCGTTGTGGCCAGGTACAAAGCACGTTTAGTAGCTAAAGGTTTCACTCAACAAGAAGGTCTAGATTATCATGAGACCTGCAGTCCCGTGATCAAACCTGCAACCATTCGATGTATATTGTCTATTGCCGTCTCCAAAAGCCAGCCCATCCTGCAATTAGATGTGAATAATGCCTTCTTGCATGGTTGTTTAACCGAAGACATCTACATGAAGCAGCCTCCTGGGTTCATGGATCAGCATCATCCACACTATGTCTGCAAACTTCACAAGGCATTCTATGGCTTGAAACAAGCACAGCAGGCATGGTTTTTCCGATTGTACTCTCACCTGCTGTCCCTAGGATTCATCGGCTCCACATGTGATCCCTCCCTATATTTCTGTACCAGAAACAAGGGGTGACCACCTGCTTATTAGTATATGTCGACGATATTATCATCACGGGCAGCAGTACCTCTGCTCTTCAGCAACTCGTTTCCAACTCTCCTCTACTTTCTCTCTCAAGGATCTCGGACAACTACACTATTTCCTTGGTGTTCAGGTGGTTCGAACCTTGTCGGCATTGTATCTCTCACAACATCAATATATTGTTGATCTCTTGCGCAAAGCGGAACTCCAGGATTCCAAGCCGATGCCCCCTCCCCTTCCTCCCCGGGCCTCTATCTCTTTGGCGGATGGGGAGCCCCTTACAGATCCCACTATGTACCAGAGTCTGGTTGGGAGTTTGCAGTGTGCCACGTTGACCCGATTGGACATAGCTTTTGCCGTGAACAAGGTGTGCCAGTTCCTTGCTTCGCTTACTTCGGCTCATCTTACTGTTGTCAAGCGGATTCTTCGCTATCTTAAGGGCACCTTGAGTCTTTCACTGGTGATACGGCCTTTGTCTTCCCTTCACTTCACGCCTACTCTGATGCAGACTGGGCAGGGGTGCCCTAATGATCACCGATCTACAAGTGGTTACGAGTTTTTTCTAGGCAGTAATCTTGTCACCTAGAGCGCCAAAAAGTAAATGATTGTGCACATTCGAGCACAAAGTTGAGCTTCGTGCCATGGCCTATGCTGATACAGAGCTCATTTGGCTTCAACACTTCTACAGGAGTTGCAGCTACCTATTACTCCGCCTGTGCTATGGTGTGATAACATCAGTGCTCTATACTTGGCCTCCAATCCCATGTTCAAAGCAAGCACCAAGCATGTGGAAGTGGACTTCCACTTTGTTCAACGAAAACTTCGTGTCCTGCATGTTTCCAGTCATGACCAGGTGGCTGATATCATAACCAAATGTCTTGGCTCCGCTCAGTTCTAGGCACTACGAGACAAGCTAAACATGAGTCCTATTCAGCTTGAGGGGGTGAGTTAGGAAACAAAAGTTGAACAGGGTTGTACTTCTTGTTACGTGTGTGTGTGTGCATATCCATCTGAATGCTCATGCACATCCGGGACTCCGTTTTTGGTTTATTTGAAAACTTGTGCACATCCGATACACTTTTTTGGTTGTGTTGTGCTTAAGGACTTTAGTGTTGTGCCCGAAGGGACTCTTGTACTGTTTTGGGTCCTGTTGGACTCTTGGTGATATATAATGGATGCCTCGCCATACCAACATGGTATTGGCATATTCCCGGTGTTTTCTCTTTTCCTCTGGTTTCACTCCTCCATGCCATTTTCTTCTTCTTCTTATATTAATATTATATATAATTTTATTATATTTATATATTAAAAAATATATTAATATATATTTTAGCAAAAATAAAAAGTAAAATAAGCATTTAATAACTATTTAACTCCACAAAATTACATATTAGTATTGCACTTAATAACTAAATGATGTCAATAAAATTTTTATTGTATTAATAATATACTTTATTAGATGAACAAGACTTTAAATTATTATATCTAATGATGTTCAATAAGTAAAATTTTTACTTAAGTTAATATGATTCTAAATTTACGAAAGTGATTATGGTCGTTTTTTGTTTGTGACATACGTATATTTACACATTTGATGTAGTAACTATTCTAAAAAATAATAAATGCGACTTCCCGTTATCTATGTACCACCATAATCAAAAATTAGGTGGGTTTTGGCATCTCATTTTGTGTTACTCAAGTTCGATGACGTCCTGTTAGGATACACGTCTAAAAAGAGAACATGAGGTTATTTTAATATTATAAAAGTATTTCTAATAAGAAATTAGAGTTGGCCAATACATGTAGGTGTGATCTCATTCGTTCTAGAATGTGTCGAACTCGACGACGAGTTGTTGTTGGCCATCAAATTTACACCTGTTTACGGGTCGATTCGGTCTGATTTGGACCATTTGTTTTAGAAAACCGAACTTGAGATATTTTTATATTATTAATATAATCTTCCATACTCTTTTGAGACGTACGCACTCCGACGGGACGTCACTTAATTTTAGTAACTAAAATAAGATCCAAAATCACCATAATGTTCAAAAAAATGTGTTGATTCTAGATATGAGAATATCGAGGATTATTGGTACACTGATAATGAGATTAAGTCGATTTATTAATTTTTAGAGTAATTTTTATTCCACAAATGTTATTAAATAATAATAATAATAAAATTTATTATATTCTAATTAGCTTATATTTAAAATTTTACTTTAATTAACTAAAATGAAATCCAAAATCACCATAATGTTCAGAAAAATATGTTGATTCTAGATATGAGAATATCGAGGATTATTGGTGCACAAATAACGTGATTAAAATGATTTATTAATTTTTAGAGTAATTTTCAATAGACAAAATATTATTCGAAAAAATAAAAATAACCATAAATTTATTATATTCTAACTAGTTTATGTTTAAAATTTTACTTAACTAGACGCCATTTAAATTAAAATCCCAAATAAATATAAATGAATTTATTTTATTTTATTTAATAATCATGCTGAATCTTACTCTGTATTTAACGTGTTAATTTTTTTAAAATATATAAATTTTATATTTTAAATTATCATTATATTAAATATATAAAATATTAGTAAAATTGTATATAAATATTAATATAAGAAGGGGGGAAAATGGCATGGAGAGAAGGAAGTGGTAACGAGTTATATTATATATATATATATATATGTATATTAAAAAGATTAATAACAGGTTAAGAATCACTGAATGATTTGCTTAACCGAAAAATGGAGAGAACCTTGCTATTTCTCAAAAATACTCTAAACATGACGCGTGATGTTTATTGGCTGTACTTGGAGTTCGGTTCTGCAGGGTCCGGCAAGGAATTCCCGCCGGTCAACTCTACTGCTACGAACTTGTACGTAGGAAGAGAGAACCGAGGTGTGGGTCGCCAGCAGAGAACTCAGGGAGAGCCGGCGTCAACACCATCGCGGGACACGGAAACAATGCCGCGCTGGACGGAATGGCCGGAAGAACAAGCCTTCTGGTCAACGTACGAACCTCTCGAACGGGGGTCGCGAGCGACCATCGCGATGCCGCTGAGTCCGCCTGCTTTGGTTGAAGGGTAGAACATTTTACTCAGGGTAGGTAACCTAGGGTAGGAGTAGTTTTACTTTGAGAAATAGAATTGTGTTATCTTATTTTTTTAGTCAACAAATAATTTTGACATCACTTATTTTTATGTAAAACAATTAAAAAAATAAATAAAATATGAAATATATAATAACAAAAATTTAAAATTTTATGATATTTTTTCAGATTTTTTTTTTAAATTTAACCCCCTCCACCCACCTCAAGGCCTGCTTCCCCCCTGCCCGTTTTCGGGCGCGGGGAGATTTTGCCCGGGGTACCCTGGGGTACCACGTTTACCCTGGGTACCCCCACCCCACCTGTTGAGGTGGGGTGGAGGGGGTTAAATTTTTTAAAAAAAATTTAAAAAAATATCATAAAATTTTAAATATTCTGTTATTATATATCTCATATTTTATTTTATTTTTTAATTTTTTATATGAAATAAATGAAATCAAAGTTATTAGTTGACTAAAAAAAAATGAGATAACACAACTTCATTTTCCAAAGTAAACCACTCCTATCCTGAGTTACCTTACTCTGAATAAAATGTTCTACCCTTCAACCAAAGCACATGTGGGGTGAGGGTACCGGGGGGCACGGGGTATCCGAGGTACCTCGGTTACCAAAGCGGACCGCTAACGCCCAACGGACACGACGCTGCCGGTGATGCGGACACTGGAGACTCTCGAGTCCGTAAGAATGGATGTCCTCAAACGCCTTGATCGACCTTTCTTCCATAATATTTTACGGCTGCCACACATGATAGATCAGGACCCCGCGTTCACGACGAATGATCTGTTGCTGCAGCTCCAAGAAGAAGCGGATAAGTACACAGAGGAGCTTGCGGCAGCAGTGATATGGGCTTGTTCTTCCTCTTTTCCGTCTTTCTCGTTGTCTTATCATCTTCCCACCGGCTATTATTCTGTGCTGCCAGTGATAGATTAGCCGCAGGGCAGGTCATATCCATTAACCAGACGATAGTATCTGCCGGCCAGATCTTCGCACTGGGCCTTTTCAGCCCGGAGAACTCCGATGCTACTAACCTGCTGTACGCCGGGATATGGTACAACCGCCTTCCGGGGAGGACGATCGTGTGGGTCGCCAACAGAGAGAGGCCACTCAGAGACCCAGCCGGAGTCCTCACCGTCACCGAGGACGGCAACATCGCCGTGCTGGATGGCATGGGAAGAACAATCTGGTCCACAGAGCTCACGGGCGTCCCCAGCACTACCTCCGCTGTGCTTCTGGACTCGGGCAATCTCGTCCTCAGGCATGGTAACAGCAACGACGTCTGGCAGAGCTCCGATCACCCCGCCGACACGTGGCTGCCGGGCATGAAACTGAGATCCAACCTGAGCACCGGCGCAGCCACGAGACTGACGTCCTGGAGGGGCGCAGCCGACCCGTCTCCCGGACTGTTCGTGTTTACCGCCGATCCCAAGACCTCCCTGCAGTTCTACATCTTCAATCGTTCAGAAATCCTTGGGAGACAGAGACCGTGGGATGGGAAACCAGCGGAAATATTCCAGCAACCTGAGAATCCCATTTTTCTCATGGTTGCAAGGACAGTTAAACGAGAAGATGAGATAAGCTGGAGCTTCGAGATGGTTGATGATTCCATGCTTGGGAGACTCGTGCTGGATCATAACGGCATAGTGGCCTTCTTCATATGGGTTGAAAACTTGAAGAAGTGGACCCCCATGGGTCCCTTCCCAACAAGAACCTGCGATTTCTACAACAGGTGTGGATCATTCGCCGCCTGTGTTTTGACTCAGAGCTCCTGCAGGTGCTTGGACGGGTTCGAGCCTAAAAGCTCGGAGGAATGGATAAAGGGAAACTTCAGGGGTGGCTGTGTGAGACGGCTCCTGCTGCAGTGCGACGGAACGGACAGGTTTGTGAAGGTCCCCGGGATGAAGCTGCCGGATGGATTCTCCATCATATGGAACAAGAGCATGCAGCAGTGCGAGGCAGAGTGCTCCGCGAGGTGCCGTTGCCAAGGCTATGCTTTTGCGAATCTAAGCATTTTGGAGGGCAGGCTCTCGGGATCGAGGTGCTTGATCTGGGTTGGAGAGATGAAAGATCTCGTGCAAATTCCCGTCTACGCCGAGGATCTCTATGTGCGTCTTCATGCGTCTGAACTAGGTATGCCACTTTTACAACCTACATATGTCTGATTATTCACTAAAATAGATGAGCCATGCTCTGTTTTAATATGCCTTCTTTTGATTCCTATGTTCCGTTTTCGCTCTCCCATTTCTCAATATTGTTATTTAATATCATGAAGTGAGTGACCCAAGATCACCACCGGGTTAGAATTGTTGCCCTACGTGGACATTTGGGCTACGCAGTACGGACCCATAAGATCCAACCAAGTTTTCTTTGTTTTGGTTTTCCCTTTGAGCAGCAGCAGGTGACAACCGTGGGTTGGAGTATGGTGTCTTCCGAGGTAAGAACAGAGGTCTGATCAAGACCATAATGCCGATCCTCTCTTTCGTGATACTGCTTCTCACCGGGATTTGCCGCTATTTCTTCACCAAAAGGCACAAATCAAGAGGTATTAATTCCGTAGCGCAAAATTAATAAATAAAAAAAATCAAGAGGCACAAATCAAGAGTCTCGAGAAAAGCTTACACAATACTCGGCGTCTCTGTTGCAAAGTCGACAGGAGAACAGGGAAGGTGGTGCCCCCACAGGGCTTGGACATCTCCAATGCATTTGGAAGTGAGAAGGAAATGCCAGATGTTGCACTGTTGGATTTCAAAGTTGTTAAGGCTGCTACATCTAACTTCTGCAGTGAAACTAAGCTCGGAGAAGGTGGTTTTGGTTCTGTTCACAAGGTCAATTTTGGCTGCTTTAAAAATTATTGACATCTTATGGTTTAGAATTATAATCATAGACTGCTTATCTCTTCAGGGGAGATTCTTGAATGGTCAAGAGGTAGCGGTTAAGAGACTGTCCAAGGGCTCTAAACAAGGTTACCAGGAGTTTCACAATGAAGTAAGGCTCATTGCAAGACTTCAACACAATAATCTTGTCCGACTTTTGGGTTGGTGCACACATCAAGATGAAGATATTGATATATGAATACATGCCCAACAAAAGCCTAGACAAGTTTATCTTTGGTTTGTCTCTTTTGCCTAGCTTGTCAAGTCGGATCTTTTTCTTTTGGTTAACTTCAAGTACTATACTCAAATATCCTTCTACCCAATGTTCTTCTACATGATTTTCTTTCGTCAACTTTCAGATCCAACAAGATCGACGGAACTAAATTGGGAGAAGCGCTTCAGTATTATCAAAGGCATAGCAAATGGCCTCCTCTATCTGCATCAGCACTCAAGAATGCGTGTCATACACAGAGACCTAAAGACCAGTAACATACTACTTGACAGTAAGATGAACCCCAAGATCTCAGACTTTGGGTTGGCAAGAACATTCCAAACAAATCAGGATAAAGGGAATACTCAGAGAGTAGTTGGAACATAGTAAGTCGATGATCCAATGTCTAAATGTTCTTTTTAGTACTGTATGCAAATCAAAAGTTAAATTTCTTAGGTTTCCTCTTCTATTCAATTTATTTCTTACCGATCGTGTGCAGTGGTTATATGTCTCCCGAGTATGCACTAAATGGTGTCTTCTCAGAGAAATCTGATGTGTTCGGTTTCGGGGTCATACTCTTGGAAATCATCACAGGAAAAAAGAGCACAGGCTTTTATCCCGACAACAATTATCAAAGCCTCTTTGGATACGTAAGTTTAATTTGCCACAATCTGTCAAGTACTTGCTATTGTTGAACATTCGAGTGATGCAAAGTCTGATAGATTAATAAACACTATGTTTAGTGCTCCCTTTCGACTAATGCTGCATCTTTTTCTTCTTATGAACACTTTGATGACAACTGCAGGCATGGCAGATGTGGGAAGGTGGCAGAGCTTTGGAACTCCTAGACCCATCAATGTTGAGCAGCTCCTCTTCGTCCCCTGAGATCCTGAGATGCACACAATTGGCAATGTTGTGTATTCAAGAGGATGCAGCGGACAGACCCACCATGTCTTCTATTGTTTTCTCGCTGAGCAGTGATACATGCACTTTGTCGGTGCCTAAGAAGCCAGCTTTTGTATTTGGAAGAGGTCCAAACCGCATTATGTCATCTTCACAGGACAACGCATCCAAAGGATCTATCAACGAGGTCACAGGAACTTCTGTTGAGGGCCGTTGATATGCAAAAAAATTTCCATCTTCCCCCATCCAGCAATATTCACTGTATATTTTCTCTCACAGATCGTAGCTATGGACATTTATGAATGGAATATTAGAATTCTTCAACCTGGAATTCGTGCTGCCCACTGCAGGCACATGCGAATTGCTGTAAGACCCATCAGACAGAAACCATTTCTCCTCCAAAGAACGTCAATCATGGGAAAAGTGGTTTACTTTTGTTTTGATATTTCTTTGCCATACATTAATGTCTATTGCTTATTTGTTTCTTTCTCAGCAAATGAAACTAATTAAGGCCCCTAAAAATCACCTTAAGATCGCCCTTGCAGAGCTGGAGTTTGGCGAGGGCATGGGAACTTGTACATATTTTAGGCCTAGTCCACGCCTTACTATTACATATAAAAGACCCAAAAATTTTGGCTTGGGGAACATGCATCTCTAGCTCATGTTAGAGAATGGAGATGTGATATGCAGCAAGATCAATCAATACTTGAAGTTGAACTGTAAATATCCGAATTTGACATTTTATGATATTCTAAGATATTTAATTGTGTTTCATTAGCTTTATAAAATAAAGTAGGATAAATTAATTAAGAGTTCTTATCATAAATTTGACTTATTTTTAATTTTTGACTAAACTGTAATTCATTACAGTAAATTTTTCTCTATTATGGTATATATTAAGTCTTCTATTACAGCCAGAGATTTTTAATTAATTGTCTAATAAATATGTCCAGTAGTTATTAATATTCCACTCAGAAATATATGGGCCTGTGTTTGACATTTTAAAGCTGCCTTTTCACGATCATCCGATAAGTGTACCAGAAGGTGAAGATTAGGCCCATTTGGTTACATCTAAACATGGGTTCACCCGTCAGGCCCATCCAAGCCCAAGAAACCAAGATATTTGTGTGCGGCCGGAGCAGGCCAATTTCATATGATAAGCACTTCCTTCACACTACGGTGGGCTAGATGAGTGAACCGATCGAAGGAGACTGGAAGAATAGTTGGTATGGCATGAATCAAAACGTACCATAACAATTTGGTCTGATTCACATTAAAATTTAATAAAAATTTAAAAAAAAAGAGAAAGAGAAAGAGAGTTACCGAGCCAACCTTGCCTTCCAGTGTAGTACGGTCGATCTTTCCCCATCATCCTTCTTTCTGGTGCTACATGACTTGATCACCCAGGACGATGATTAAGAAAATAAATTTATGTAATAATTTGACTGGTCAAAGGTCTTTTCTGAGCTGTTTTTGTCCTCTTGATATGTCCAATCCGATATCTACTTGACATTCCATGATACCCACAAACGGGATGACGACATGGGCTGTAGCAGTTCCTCATCTCTCTCTCTCTCTCTCACACACACACACACACATTTTCCCCCAAGAAAACCTCTTCGCACACGGCATGGGAGGTTCTTCGAATTTTTTCTATCTGAACTCAAGGGATGAAACATCATTGTCAGAACTGCATCATTCCAAAATGCCGACAAAATCCCCCCAAGAAAACCTCTTCGCACACGGCATGGGAGTTCTTCGAAGAAACCTTGGGAGATTCGATGAGGGAACCTTGGCACACGGCATGGATTCGGATCCCCGTCATCTCCACCACAACCGCATGAGACTATGGAGGCTGGGAGAGAAGACTGATCGAGTGCCCACCTTTCGCTCCCCATCATGGAATCTCGGGTCAACCACATCTATCCCTTGTAATATTAGATACCGAAGGTCTGTTTGTTTCAATATAAAATTTTATGTGAGAAAAAAAAAAATTATGTCGTTCCCCAACAATCGACGTCGAACAATTAACTAGCAATTGGTTATAGATTGACAGATGGTCGTCACCTAATAATTGGTGCCGAGTGGTCGATATATGGAACATAATTTTTATTTTTTAATTTTTTTTTATAAAAAAATATTTCTAAAGAATATTTTACGGAAAAAACAAACATCAAAAATCTTTTCTGGAAAAATACTTAAATAGGTACCATATATATAATTAAGTTTTTATTTTCATATAAAATACTTAAATAGGTACCAAATATATAATTAAGTTTTTTTTATTACATTTTAATATAAATCAGACCAAACTTTTATGATACGCTTTGATTCATGCAATACCAGCGTATCATAAAAGTTTGGTCTGATTATATTAAAATTTAATATAAAAAAAAAAGAGAAGAGAGAAAGAGTGTTACCGAGCCAAAAAGGTGAAGATTAGGTCCATTTGATTTACATCTAACCATGGGTCCTCCCGTCAAACCCATCCAAGCCCAAGAAACCAAGATATTTGTGTGCGGCCGGAGCCGGCCAATTTCATATGATAAGCACTTCTTTCACATCATGGTGCGGCTAGACAAGTGAACCGAAAGAGACTGGAGAGTAGCTGGTATTGCTTGAATCAAAGCGTATCATAAAAGTTTGGTCTGATTTATATTAAAATTTAATAAAAAAATGAAAAAAAAAGAGAGTGTTACCGAGGCAACCTTGCCTGCCAAGTGCAGTACGGTCTGGTTCGGGTATATTGGACTGGTCCGGTTCACTATATCCAACAAGAGCACCGCTTGGTGCAAATTGGGGGCTTAGTTTGCATCCACGGTGGATGCAAACTAAGCCCCCATTGGGGGTGGGCACAACTTAGGGGTTGGCCCACCCCCAGTGACCTCAGCTCCTCCAATGGGGAGCTGAGTTTGTACAAATCGCCACCCTGGCGGTTTGCACAAGCCTTTTCCATCCAACAATATCTATTGGTCCTCCCTGCAGCCGTAACACACACCCCCAGGGCGGAGGCGGGAGGGTCAAGGGGGGCAATTGCACCCCCTTATTTTTTTGTATAAATTTTTTTCTTCTAATTTTTTTTTACATAAAAATTCTCTTTATGATGAATATATGAAAATAGACGTGTGAATATTTTTTTTAACTTATAATTATCCTCTCTTACGTTGAATACTCATAAATAATATCTTATTAATTATTCATGTTCTAAATTATCTCCCTTTTTAAATATTTTTGGCTCGCCACTACCCTCCCGTCCTCCTTTCTCTCGCCAATGATCTTTCCCCATCATCCATCTTTCTGGTGCTACATGACTTGATCACCCAGGACGATTGTTAAGATCATAATTTTATTGTTATTTGACTTGGTCAATGGTTTTTTCTGAGCTGTTTTTGTCCTTTTGGTATGTGCAATCCGATATTACTTGACATTCCATGTTAAGATCATAATTTTATTATTATTTGACTTGGTCAATGATTTTTTCTGAGCTGTTTTTGTCCTTTTTGTATGTGCAATCCGATATCTACTTGACATTCCATGATACCCACACACGGGAGGTGTCCCGCGAGCAGCCTAGCACAGTGATGAGAACACGACCACTCTCTCACTCTCTCTCTCTCTCTCTCTCTCTCTCTCTCTCTCTCTCTTATGTCACTTAATCCCACCGTAGATGTAGAGGTGCAAACCATAGACGAAAATTTAAAAGAGATTAAAATATGCGGCCCAAGCCCGTAAAAATCGGCCGGGCCACGGACCTTCGGCCGGCCCGGCCCAATTGACATCCCTAAATTCGAGTCGAACTCAAATATTTTCGAATATTGAAAATAGTTGTTCAAATTTGATTCGTTTAATTACTCCGAGTTCGAACCTTCAACGAGCTCAATTGAATTTACGAGTTATATATATATATATATATATATATATATATATATAAGCCCATTCAATTACAAGTAAAAAATTAATTATTATAAGACCCAAATTTTCTTATTTTAAAGTCATATTCCAAATCTTTCATAAGTTACTAGTTTAATTATTTTAGTATAATGTTTAAAATATTTAAAATATATTATAATTTTTATAATAAAAAATTAAATGAACTTGTTTACGATATGAAAAGAGCCGAGTAAGTATTTGCTCATACTCGACTCGTTATAAAACGAGCTTAAATTTTTGTTTGAACTTGACTCATTTATCTTATTAAATGAACCGAATTCGAGTAACATTCGAGTCGAATTCGAATACTTGTCGAGTGTATTAGTTCGTTTACAGCCCTTCCTTTTATAATTGTGTATTTACACCCTCATATTTAATCTTTTACATTTTTTATTCATAAATATTTCGTATCTTAACAAAATTCTTTAAAAATAAATAAATATTAATATTTTTATATTTATAACTAATCGAATATTTTAACGAGTATATTATCGAGTATCTTAATGAGTTGTTCGTGAACGTATTCGAGTCGAATATATCTCTGTTCAAAATCGACTCATTTATGAATCAAGCTTACATTTTTTTTTCAAGCTCAGCTCCTTTATCTAATAAATGAGTCGAGACGAATTTTTAGCGAATCAAATTTTGAACTACTTATCGAGTGTATTGGTTCATTTGCAACTCTACGCAGAGGTCGTGGGATTTGTGTGGTGCTGCTTCTTTAAGACTCTGCTAAGCATATTTATAGGCACCATTCTGACAAAGATTGAGTGAGAGATATTTGTGGCATCTCCGATTGGGGAATTGATCACTGGATTGGGGAATTGATCACTGGTTCGTTGTTGTAAGAGCATATTTCCACCACTTTGTATTTTTTTTTTTTGTGAAGTTTTTTTGATCTACCAATAAAATAAGTTGGCAAACTAGGTAAAAAAAATGATCTCTTTGTGATTGCTTTGTCTATTTTACTATGATTATTTGCGTTTGAACTTTGTTACGCGTACAATTTATTGAATACAATTTATTAATCTTTTTTGCTGTAAATATATTACTTTTTTGCTCTATCAACTTGGAGACTAACACAAATCTGAACTCGAGGGACGAAACATCATAGTCAGAACATCATTCCGAAATGCCGACAAAATCCCCCCAAGAAAACCTCTTCGCACACGGCATGTGAGGTTCTACGAAGAAAACTTGGGAGGTTCGATGAAGGAAACCTTGCCACACGGCAAGGATTCGGATCCCCATCATCTCCACCACCACCACATGAGACTGTGCAGGCTGGAGAGAAGTCTGATCGCCCACCTTTCGCTCCCCATCAGTTGAATCTCAAGTCAACCGCATCTATCCCTTGCATGTAATAGGATATAGGCGCGGTCCGTTTGTTTCAATATAAAATTGGGTAAATTAATTGAGAGTCGCTATTAATTTTTTTATTTATTGTTAGTCCCTAACAGAATTGTAATTTATATAGTAAATATTATCACTTGTTACAGTATACGTTAAGTCCTGTTACAGTAAGGACTACCTATTACAGTCAGAGACTTCTAATTAATTTTTTCTATAAAATTTTATGTGAGAAAAAAAATTTATGGGTCGCTCCCCGTCAGCTGACGCCGAACAGTAGCTAGCAATGGTTGTAGATCGACAGCCGACCCCCATCTAATAGTTGGCACTGAGTGTCGACATATGAAACATATTTTTATTTTTGAAATATTTTAATTATATTTTTTTAAAAATATTTTATAGAAAAATAAATTTCAGAATTTTTTTTTAGAAAAAACACTTAAATAGTTGCCAAATAGATAATTAAGTTTTTTTATATTCTTGTAAAATTTTTCTTAATATGAATATATTTTACAAACAACCAAGTAGACACTAAATCTACTTAAAACTAAAACCTTCCCCACACATAGCAGACGATAGAAGGATAGCCATCATGGGTTTGTTCTTCTTCTCCATGTTCATCGTCTACTTATCATCTCGCTACCAACGTTCGTGCGATAGTGCCACAGTGGACATTGATAATTACAAACTTGTGTATAAACAAATACAAGTAAGTCATGAAAATTATAATCACACGGGACATCAAGATTTATGTGAAACACCTTTAACAAAAAGGAGAAAAATTAAGTACAAACTTGTGTATAACAAATACAAGTAAGTAGCGAAAAATATTTTAGGTGTGGTATATGCCCTTACTATTACATATAAAATATCACAAAATTTGGGCTCGGGGAACAGCATCTCTAGCTCATGTTGGAATGGAGATGTGATATGCAGCAAGATCAGTCAACACTTGAAGTTGAACTGTAAATATCAGAATTTGACATTTATGGGATTCTAAGATTCTTAATTGTGTTTCATTAGCTTTATAAAATAAAATAGTACAAGCTAATATGAGTATTTATTAGAAGTGTGATAATTATTTTTTATTTCTAACAAAATTGTAGTTTATTACAATAAGTGTTATCATTTGTTACAGTATACGTTAAATTCTGTTATAGTAAGGATCTCTCTGTTACAGTCAGAAACTTCTAATTAATGCATCTAATAAAAATAACGGCCATTCATTATTAATACTCTACTCATAAATATATCGGCTTATTTAGTGACATTCAAAGCTGGCACTTCACCGTCACCCGATAAGCGTAGCCAAAAAGGTGAAGATTAGGCCATTAGGCCCTTTGATTACGAGAAAGACACTTTCAAAAGTGCACAAAGTGCAATCCACATGGGCAACTAGCCCATGTGGCAGCACCTTTTTGAGTGTCATATGGGCTACCAACCCATGTGGATGGTGCCACATGGGTTAGTTGCCCATGTGGATTGCACTTTGTGCACTTTTGAAAGTGCACAAAGTCTTTCTCTTGATTTACATCTAAACATGGGTCCTCCCGTCAAACCCATCCAAGCCCAAGAAACCAAGATATTTGTGTGCGGCCGGAGCAGGCCAATTTCATATGATAACACACTTTTTCACATCATGGTGGGGCTAGACAAGTGAACCGAAAGAGATAGGAGAATAGCTGGTATTGCATGAATCATAGCTTATCATAAAAGTTTGATCTGATTTACATTAAATTAATAAAAAAAAAAAAGAGAAAAGTGTTACCAAGGCAACCTTACCTGCCAAGTGCAGTACGATTTGGTTCAGGTATATTAGACTAGTCTGTTAGAGTGTGGAGCTTGAACTTTCAATCGAAGTCTTCAAGACGTCGACTTCAGCAGTCGAAGTCAAGATAGTCGACGTCAACAGTCGACTTCAGCAGTCGAAGTCAAGGCAGTCGACTTCAACAGTCGATTCGGTAGTCGAAGTCAAGGCAGTCGACTTCAAGACACAGGAAGTCGAAGTTCTCATGGCAGTCGACTTCTCACACCCCAAGATAGACGACTTTACGTTTCTGAGTTAAGGGAATTATTGTCCTTTAAATCTCGATTATGGCGCCCTGACCTCCCAGTAATATCGTGGGGTGGTCTCCTTATATGTGTATGGTCCTGACATATAGTATTGGGATCGCTACTGTAGCCGTGGACGTAGGAAGGCATTGCCTCCGAACCACGTAAAATATGATGTTCTTGTGTTCTTCTTCTCCCTTCTTCAATCTCTCCTCCGATCTCTACGTGTGAGTCGTGTGAGAGAGAGGGCTGCCGATCGGGGGTTACACCTAACATGGTCCGGTTTAGTATATCCACAATTTAGTTGCCACTTTATCACTCCCCATGTGAAAGTGCACTACAGGAAAACCAGGCTTTACTTACGTCCAAACACCGTAAGTAGATAACTGAAAATCGTAAGCATAGCCTTTGCTTACGGTGTTACCCTACGATAGGGTTTCGTCGGCTAAAGTCTGACGGCAAAGGCCTAAGGCTACGGTGTTTTAAACTCCGTAAGTATATAACTATAGTGACGGTGTTGGTAGCCGTAAGTAACACCATAAGGATATTCTTTTTTTGCTACGGCGATGTTAACCGTAGTCATATTTTTTATAAGGATAGACTCAGTGACGGCGAATATCCCTACGGCCACGTACACCATAAGCAAGTATGTTCCCTACGACCACGTACACCATAAACAAGTATGTTACCTACGGCCACATACACTATAAGCAGTTTTGTTTCAGCAAAAAAAAAATTAATATATTCAGATGGATCCACATTCACCTACATTTAGAGATCCACATTCACAAGCAATTAGATCAACACATACACATCCACATTTAGATCCACACATTCACATGGATCAACACATATACATCCACATTTAGTTCCACACATACACATCCACATTTAGATCCATAATCCACATTTAGTTAACTCATACACATCCACATTTAGATCTACACACATTCAAACCCACTCATTCACAATGCACAACACATTAATAATATAAAAAATATTAAAGTTTAAAAAATAATAATGTTAATGAAAGATTACATTAAACATCATTGTTCACATTCACATACTGGTGCTAAAGTCTATTCAGAAGAGGAAGTTAATTGTTAGTAAATGAAATTGTTCACATATGGTGGGAGGAGATTTGTGATTTCTCCAAATGAGCTTGCTTTCTCCTTCGACCAAGATAAGTTGCAGCAGACAAAACTGCAAGAGCAACAATATGTGGTCAATAAGTACTGTGTGAGGATATGTATAACAAAAGAAACAATATGCTTAATAAACAGTAATGCAGGGAAATACGTCATCAAACCGTTACACTTGTATCAAATAACTCAAGGAGTATACTATGAGGTACCATGGACGATCCTGATCAACTCAAAAATAGAAGAAAATGACTGGGAAAATCTGTGTTAGATGACTAGGTTACTTCAGATGTGAAGTGATCTGTATACATTTATAAGACACAAGTTAATTCAAATGTGAAGTGATTGGGTTATTTCAAATGGGTTATTTCAAATGGTTTACATGATTGGGTTACTTCAGATGTGAAGTGACTGGCAAGCAGAATTAAAAAAATTTAAATATCCATCTCTCCCTCCAGATGTTGACATTGAAACTAATCCTAATAATCAAATACAACCATATGGTTTCTCAGCTGGGGGATCAACAGAGGCTTATCAGTGTCCCAGGCAGACCAGATCAGAGTGTCAGGAGTTCCTGGTGGATTACCTTGGTTTATAGGATAAACATATCTGCCTGTTGTGTTACTTCATCTAGGGATTGTTTCATTGTTCTTGTTCACATTCGCCGTCAACATCAGGAAGCTGAATTTTCAGAAAAGATGATGACGAACAAACATGAAACCCTGCTATTTTTCTCACATTTTGCTGGATTAATGTTTGCATCTATTTACAGGTCTGTTTTACATCTCAGACTACAAATGCCTATAACTGAGTTGTCCAAAACTGGTGGACTGAGATTTTGTGGTATCAATTATCCTCAAACTCAACCTATTACATGTAAAAAAGTATAGAACATCAGAGTTGACAATTAGCAACATATAAATAAGAATGAGATAAATATAAATAAACTTACATATTCTCTGAACCATATTATGTGACTCCCAATAGCATCATTCATATTTTTTTCTATCTGCATCTTTGATAAACAAAGATGCAGTCGGGTCATGGGCTATGAGTATAGAAACCTCATAGTACTCACCACCTAACTTCTTCCCCATGACCACATTATTATCATCATCAGACATTAGAATGCCGATGGCAACTACTTGTCCAGAGAAATTTATGATCCTCACCCTTCTTCCCGCCAATGAATCCTGTTCAAAATTCACAATACACAACACATTAAAAACATAAAACACATTAAAGTTTAACAAACAATAATGTTCGTGAAAGTAAATCATCACATCAAATCCATCAAATTGTTCACATTTACATATTGGTACTAAAGATCTATTCAGAAGAGGAAGTTAAGTGTTAACCCATCAAATTGTTCACATGTGATGGGAGGAGATTTGTGATTTGTCCAAATCAATTACACATCAAGGAGGGCATCAATTAACTTGCTTTCTCCTTGGACCAAGACAAGTTGCAGCAGATAAACTTCAAGAGCAACACTATATTAAATGAGATAAGAAAATTGAGAAGATGGATTAGAATGTTATGTTCGTCACTACTTCCTTATCATAATCTGATGTACTTAGCTCAATTAAAGACCTCAGCTGCAAAAAGATAAGAATCTCCGTGAATAACAATGGCAACCAAAACTTAAATTTCCTTATTCAATATCCAGAGAAAACTTCTGCTATACTGCAGAAGATTAAAAAAAAAAACATATGTGTCAGTAGAATCGATACGAACCTGTTCACACCTCTCCTCAATGGCCTTTTTGTCACCAGCTCCATCAAGAATGACATGTCATCTTTAGAAATTGTCACCTGAATGGATACAATGAGGCACAATAAGATAGTGAATGATGACAAAAAGAAGTATGCAATCAAAAGTTTACACAAGGTAAAACTTTGTTTACGAGGTTTACAAGGTTAAATAACACTTTGCAAAGGATTCTTAGTTCTTAATCTCCATAGATGTGTATCTAGAAATAAACCCAAGTAACGTACTTATAGTTGACTCTAAAAACTTAACAGTTAATTGGAAGATAGAAGTATACATCAAAAGAACCGAAAAGGAGAAAATGCATATAACCAATAATAAAAATAAAAAAGCAGGATGAAAGAGACCACCCACCACTGGTACCCCAATGTGGGGGTGCCAGGACACATTTATTGAAAGCACTCAGACGCCAAATTACACCACATGGTGGAGACTTGAAAACAGAATCGCCTAAATATAGAATGAATCCAACCATACAATAAGAAACCAGTGTCTTTTCTGGTTAGCTTCCAAAAAAAACCAGAAAAAAAGGAAATGCAAGAAAAAAGTAATCCATGAAAATATAATGGGTTGACATCATAATAAACAAGATGTTGCTACCATGTATGCGAGGCTTTCAAGTTATACAAACAAATCAGGGACAGATTATTAGGTACCATTCACATCATGGCAAGTTTCCTGCCTCCTCACTGTGGGGAAGTTTTATGGGTTTTCTTTTAAAATAGCATACTTTGAAAATAGTTTAAGGAGACTAACACGCTAAAAAAAAAAAATCGTAATATAGCACACTTTCTACAGTGCACATACTTTTGTGTTTTAAAAAATAATAAAGTAAGAAGTCGGTGATGGCGCTATACCGACTTGCAAATGAACATAAAAAATTCAAAAAAAGGCTTCTGTAAATAAGGTATAATTGGGCTGACCTATTCATCTCCTTATGTAGATATTTTATTGATGTCTATTTAAGTTAAAATTTCAACCATAGACTAATAGAAAGGTTCTACAAATTATGACGATTTTAGTTTAATTTTTAAAATTTATTTTTTACTGAGTAAAAAATCACCCAGAAAATAGTTACGTCGACTTAATATCAAATATGGTCGTCAAAAATTCCGAATAATTGTATATTTGATATCACCACATTTTTTTAAGAATTATGGTGTTCTCAAATTTTATTTTCGTTATAGTTTTCCGGTGTCGTCCTGTCGGGGTGATATCACCCTATCAAAAGTCGTGCGATATGTATATTTGTGAGTGGTCGAGGAGGGTGTTACAAGGTGGTATCAAAATTAACATCTAAACCACTTTCAAATTAACTGCAATCTTGTAGCTTTATTTTTGCGCATTTTATCGGATGTCCCGACTTAGGCCATAAGACCTTCTATTCTGGCGATTATCAAGAGTTTTCTCTTTCTAAAAGAGATGTATTAATGTCGTTGCGCTCAGGCAACGACGAGATCTTGGTCCAGGATCCGATACTCACTTTCGTTTGACGAAGTCAAACGGTGCGCACAATAGACTTAAAGTCCTCCGACTCTCGGAGGTAGAACACTTTGTTGTCACTTCGGGACTGGCACGCCCGCGCTGTGCAAATTGCCGATTCATCTCACGTCGCCATTGCTCACGTAGCCATTGCTCACGTAGCATATGGAAATGGAAAATTTATCAATTAAAAATCTATTTATCATGTTGTCTCATATTCTCATGGATGATTTTTTACCCTAAAAAATAAATTTTAAAAATTAAACTAAAATCGTCATAATTTGTAAAACCTTTCTATTAGTCTATGGTTGAAATTTTAACTTAAATAGACATCAATAAATATCTAAATAGGAGATGAATAGGTCAGCCCAATTATACCTTATTTACAGAAGCCCTTTGTTTTGAATTTTTTATGTCATTGCAAGTCGGTATAGTCGATGGCGCTATACCGACTTCTTACTTATTATTTTTTTAAACACAAAAGTGTGTGCACTGTAGGAAGTGTGCTATATTTCGAATTTTTTTTTTTAGCGTGTTAGTCTCCTTAAAAATTTTCAAAGTGGCTATTTTAAAAAAAAACCCCAGTTTTATCTACACAGTCAAAGATGATGGATTGGGGTTACAGATGCACCAACACTAAATCCTCAGAAACTGGGTGCATCCAAGAAACAAACAGGGAAAAATATTGGAGTGTGCACCGGATCATGTCACATGGATGCACAGTTTTGTGCAATACCTTCTTTGACCTATTCCCTAATTTCTTCAGATGCGCACTTGATCTTCTGATCCTACTTTGAGGTACTGTTCTTCAAATTTTAACCAATGAAGTGATCTCCATTGCAGAAGGCACCAGCAGGCACTTGAAAGGATGGACCTGGATTGAGAAGCCAAGCAATTGCAATCACAAAGAGCTTAGACATCAGCAACCTTCGAAGCCGCCCGGATGCCGCTGAGAATAGCCCCTTCGACACTGGGACTCACCAGAAGTCTCCGCAATCGCCAGCCTCTTATCCTTGTCCCACAAACACATGGCTTCCCCACACCAACACTGGTCGTTGGAAATGCACTACCCCTGTTTTTCAATTCCAGAACAAATGAAGATTCAGCAAATGATATATTGACAGATAAGTTACAGGAATAAGTTTTGGGCATCCAAACTGAGAAATTAGCATCCTGTAATGAAGGAACATACTTGCTCTTCTTTCTTACAATAGAATCACAGCTTGTCTTTATCTTTTGGGAAAAGGGTTGCAGATTTTGGTGAATGATGGATGGAATATAAGATTATAATTTCATGCATTTTAAACATGGAGCATCAATTAGCTCTTACCTCAGGTAGAAAATTGAAGGAAATAGGTTTCTTAGAGCCAAAGATGGACATCAGTTCTCTAGATATCAGGTCCACGTAATAGTGTAATACTACCTTAAATTACTTACTAGCTACTACAGTATAACAAAAATCTTGATCTCTTATGGAACAATCTCTAAAATCTTTCTAAATTCAAAAGAAAGTATGATCTAATCATGTACGTTTCCTAGATATCATCTAGGAAATTACTTTATATCATATATAAAAAATTTGTGTACTGTGTTTTAGTGTGAGGACTGGGAGGAGAGGGGAGTGGTCCCCCCTTCCCCCCCCCCCCCCCACCTGCACCTTGTGTGCAGGGGCTCCGAGAGAGGCCGGTTGGCCCATTTTCGGAAGGGGAGAGCCCCCCCCCCCTCCTTCCTTCTCCTCCCCTTTCCGCAAGCCATCGCCCCACCTCCCTTTTCCTTCCCCATCTCTCCCCCTCTGTTCCTCTTTCTCGTTCTCTCCCTCTCTCTCTTTCTCTCTCTCTCACCTGGAGGATCCGCCGCTGCCACGCCTTGGGCTTGTGGAGAAGCCAGTCGCCGTCGCCCGCGCCCACCCAGGCCACCCGGAGCCGAGCACGGAGGACGCCGTGCGCGGGCCGCCGCGTCGTCGTCGCCGCCGCCGCCTGTGGAGCTCGCCACCCCGCCGCTGCTTGGGTCGCCGCCGCGGGTCCTACGCCGAGGTAGGGACCCCCTCACCCTCTCCGGCGTCGACCGGTACTCCCCCTCCCCCTGTGCGCCGCCGTGACCCCCCCCCCTTTCCTCTCCCTGCTCTCCTCTCTCTCTCTCTCCCTTTCTCTCTCTCTGCGTGACACCTCCGGGCCGGAGGTGTTTCCGCGAGGGGAGCGTCGCCGACGGCCGCCGCGCCGTCCGGCAACCCCCTCCCGCCGGCGCCGGCGCGGCAGTGGCCGGCCGGCCGGCCCCCCGCCCCCCTTCTCCTTCTCCTCCTCACCTCCGCAGGGGAGATCGGAAGGAAGAAGGAGGTGGGCGCAACGCGCCAGATCTGCTTGGGATCTGGGCGGCGCATTGCGCCCAGCCACCCTGGCGCATTGCGCCGGGGCGCTGGCTTGGGGGCCCCCTGCGGCACATTGTGCCGGCAGATCCTCTTGGGCCCTTTTTGGCTCCGTTTGGGCCGTTTTCGCGCCGTTTTCGAGCCGTTTTTCGTGTGTTGTTGCTCCGGCTGTGCGGTGGGCCTGCTTGGGGGTTGGTGGCCGTTTCTCGGACCACGTGGTAGTCGGGCCCACCCAGGTCGGCTCCGACCGGGCCGGTACGCCTGTTTGACCGGTACACCGGGGACAGTCCGTGCAGTGTTTCCGGCACGGTCGGGGGGTGTTCTGAGGGTTGACCGACTGTCTCGGGTAGTATATATATTTTGAAGTCGTCATACCTGCGTTCCTCGGTTTTGGGCCTGCTTGGGTCGGCTCCGACCGGGCCGTTGAGGGCCGTTTGACCGTCTGACCCGAACAGTCGTGTTGGGGTTTCCGGCACCTGTGGGGTGAGTTCCGAGGGCGACCGACTGTCCGGGTGGTATTATTAGCTTTTTGTGGTTGACCGTCAATCAGGTACTTTTTCAGATCCGTTTCACATTGAGTTTCCGTACTGTACTCGTGACGCTTGTGCTAACTCCCTAGCACTGCGCCTTACTAGTCTTCGCCCGGTGTGCGACACTTGAGGCTTGTCCCAGCGCACGGTGCGTGTTGGGTTGTTACCGTTCCCCGGGACCCCCATCCTCGTGGGCCCGTTGAGGGTGGTCTCCGAGCCACGAGTGCGTCCGTCGAGCGTTTCTCCGGACGAAGGGGAAAACGGTGTTGGACAGCGGCGTTGAGTCTTTTTTGAGCTCTCTTAGTTGTCCGGGTCCCGCGGAGTTTGGAGTGTCGCGGTGCGGCCAGCTAGTCCGTTCTCACTGCCTCGCCTTACCGGTTCCGGAGCCGTGTCGGAGGACAGGCGTGGGACCGTAGTCCGGCCAGACTACGGCTTGTGGTATGTTTTGTCCGCGTCTCACTCCGACGGAGGGGAGACCTGGACTCGTGGTCGAGTGGTAAGACGCCGGTGGGCGCAGCTGACCACTGACTAGTAGAGGTTGGGTTGTGGCTAGTGTGTGTTGTCCAGACGAGGGTTTTACCGTCTGCTTGTGCAGTTTTGTGGCGTGCTCGGAGCACGTTTACGTTTAAGGTTGAGGCTGTGTGCTGTTGTGCCGTGTTGGCGATACTTGTGGACCTGTGTACTTTTTTCCGTTATTTATTTCAGTACTTGCTCAGTTGTGTTATTATCTTATTATATCTCCTGCTTAGTTAGTAGTCTGGTTGCTTGAGTTACCGTCGCCTTCCGCTTGGTGTAGTTAGATTGTTTATCTTAGTGGCACTGTTCTTCCTGCCTATTTTAGTTGTGTTGTTCTTGTTTTCCGCTGTCGAATCGGTGAGGGGTTGGGTTCCCTACTGGGCTTCGTTCGCGAAGCTCATCCCCCCTTACTTCCTTCCAGGTTTGTGCTCGAGGGAGCCGGTGCTCGTGTTCGTTCGTCTGCGTTGTGCCGCCTGTGGTCAGCAACATTAGTTGTGGTTAGTATTTCCTTTTTGCACTTGATTATTATCTAGGATATTGTGTAATTGTGTGTATTCTTTCTTCCGCTGTTGTTTTTCTTTATTTTATTTAGCTATTGTAACTTGTTGTATATCTCACTGGACATATTTCTAACCCTTCCGGGTCTTCGGATCCGTGGGTGGCGGCTCAAGGGTCAGGTACTGGAGGGTTCCGGGTATCGGATTTCTTGGGTCGTTACAGTTGGTATCAGAGCAAATGTCTTCTGAGATTTACAATGGGTAATGGCTATGGCTATCCCAGAAAATAGTTCAAGTGCGTTGCTGGTACCGTTCGTGGTGTGTTAGTGTTAGGCTTGTGTCTTGATCATGTTTTGCAGGTAGTTGTGGTTCAACAAGATTCTAGTGGGGGTCGTAGAAGGGTTGCTGTCGTTGCAGTGTTGCGTGCATGGTGCGTGATCGCTAGATGGTTCGTGTCGTTGGTGCTGTTGATGATGGAGTTGCTGGTGGAGGTCTTCCTTGTGAGGAGGATTGTTGCAGACAGGTCCGCTGCGGTGCTCTTGGTCGTCATGGCTGCGCTTTGGCTGCATGTGTTCTGTGGTGGCTGAGAGAGTCTGTTTGTGGTGTGGCTTCCACCGGTGCAGATTGTTGCCTGCGGGTTCAGTGGAAGGTGCCCTTATTTTCCTACTTGTGTTTGCTCTTGGCTTTGTTGTGCTTTGGTTGCTTGGGCATGTTGCCTCACCTGTTAGTGAGTTGAGGGTGCCCTGTGTTCTGCTAGGTTGGCATTGCTGCTCGGACTTAGCAGTTGCTCTGTGTGTGCTTGTGATGTTGCTGGTTGCGTGTTATGTCTCACTTGTTGTGTTTGCTTGGTGGCCTTGTGCTAATTGGTTGTGAGTTCTGGTGAGGTTTTCCCAGAGCTCTTTCTTGCTTGTTCTAGTGGAGGGTTCTCCCAGAACTTCTTCGTGCTCGTTTCTATTTTGTCGCCCTCGGGGAGGTGCGTTGTTGGTTGGCCTTGTGTTCTGGTGAGGTCTCCCAGACTGTTTGTTGTTGTCTTGGTGAGGGTTTCTCCTAGACTGCTCCATGCTTGTTTCTAGTTGTTGTCGTGCTGCCTCAAGTTGAGTGTGCTGTTGGTTGGCTGGTGCGTTCTGGTGGGCTCTCCCAGAACGGTGTCTTGGTCGTTCTGGTGGAGGTTCTCCCAGAACTGTCTTGTATTGTTTATGCTTGCTGTTGTGCTCTCTTTGAAGATCTGTGTGGATCGGTGTTTGGGTTGTTGTTCTGGTGGAGCTCTCCTTGGACGACTCTGTGTCGTTCTTGGTAGAGGTCCTTTCCAGGACTGCCTAGTGTTTGATTTGCTTGTTGCTGCTCTCTCTGTAGAGATGAGCTGTCATTGTTTCCAGTTGGACTGTCTTGTTACAGTCTATCTGAGCATTGTCGGTCAAGGTGGTGCCTTTGACCGTGTGTCTGCTGTTGCTTTGGCCAGGTGCCTTGTTGTTTGTTTCCAATTTTCTTGGCTGCGTTGGTGGGACTGCATGTGTCCCCGTGGCTCGGATGGTTCTGCATCGTTTTCCTGTGCCCAACTGCTCTCGCAGTTGGCAGTGTGGTGTGTGTCTTGGCCATGTGGCTAGCTGTATTTCTTGTGGAGGTGCTGGTTTTGTGTTTCGATCCCCTCTCTTGCGTGCGGAAGAGGCAGCTGTGCATTTTGTCCTCTTTTGTGGGTTGCTCGGGTAGTGGTGCTTCGCTTTTGTGCCTTGGTGCTGTGGTGCGTGCTGTTGTGGCCTTCTTGGTGAGGCTTTTTACCTCGAGTTGTTTTATGGTTGAGCGGGTTGCTCCCCTTGTTTATCGTTTCCGTTTGGCGCTGTAGGTTTGTGAACCTACTGGTCTACTGTGTTTTGTTGTGAGGGCTTGTGTGTTGCCTGACTGGTCGATGTGGGACAGTGTGTTTCCACTTGATCAGCTCTGGGTTCCCCGATTCTCTCGCCTAACTTGCTCGTGTTGGGGTTATGTTCCCATGTGCTCTGCTTTGTGTCTCTCTTCTGCTCTTGGAGGCTTTTGTCACCTCTCAGTGTGTGGCCTCACTACTTGTTGTGGTAGGGCCGATGCCTTGTGTGGTGCGCTTCTAAAGAGCCAGCATGTTTGTTGTGCTCTTCGAAGCTCGTGACCTTCCGTGTGTTTTCTCTTCTGGTGGGTCTCTGGTAGGAGTCCCTTTGGTTGGCCCCGTGCCGTTTTGGGGCTGTTGGTGCGACCATGTGCACCACACCCGGTGGTTCTGGTGGCTTGTGGTTGCGCCGTGTGCTTGTGCCCTGTGTGCTGACCTTGATGTTGTGCGTTGTTTTGCGATTTGTGAGTGCTCGAGGCGTTGAGTTGTTCCGCCTCTGGACGCATGTGGTGGCCTGTCCCTTGTGGTCGTACCTTACCATAGTGTGGTAGCTACCTTGTTGTTTTGTAGCCCTGGTGGTGGGGTGCCAGATTTTGGTTGTGGCCCGCGTATAGTGTTTCCTCGCAGTATGGTTGGTTTGAGTTCTACTCGGGTCAGTGTGCCATTTTGGCTCCGTGGTTTTCCCCATTTTTCTAGTGGTTGAGTTTTTTTTCTGCGGTTGGTTTTGTGGCACTCGCTCTTGGCATTGCACATTTCGTGGTGGATGCATTGCCAACCATTGTGTGTTCGATCGAGTTTCAGGTGGAGAGCCCTGAAGCCGATGGCGGACTCCTGTCTATGTCTGTGGTGGCAGTGAGGCATATCGGCTTACTGGTGCTTGCCGCGTGAGTCGCTGACGTTTTGGGTGCTTGGTTCTGACCAAACCTTAGACGTCTTTTCGACCCTTGTCGTTGTGTGTTGTGCAGTTGAGCGTGTTCTGCCTTTGGTTTTTCTTGTGACTCCACATTCGTTAGTGTCCTTGTCGGACCACGAGGAGGTCTGGGTGAGACCGAGTGGTGTTGTGGATGTCGTTCCACGTGTTGAGGGTTTTCACGTCTCTATTCCGCTTAACTCTGGTTTCCTTTGCGAGACATCCATTTGGCTGTGTGGCCGATACTAGCTGTCGCTAGCTGCGTGAGGCCATTCCTCTGAGCCATGTGGTTGACTCGTAGGTCTTCTTCCGAGTTGTCACCAGTCACTGTGGTTTCTGTCAGGTTCTGTTGGTGGCAGAGTGGGTTGCTGACCGGATTGGTTTAGCGGCAAGGTTTGTTGATGACTTCAGCCACGTGGTTTTCGGCTAATGGTTCCGTTCGTCTTCGGTTGGTTGGTGCGTGCCATGCTTGTGGAGTTGTCAGCATCCGATTGAGTGCTCCTCCCCGTCTGGGTGTGCTGTGTGGCTGTCGGTTGCCTGGTTGAGCACTCCACGTGTGGCTGTGTCGCTGTTGTGGCCACCAGGAAGTCGTGGTGATACTTAGTGCCTTCTTCACACTGGCTGTTTCTTGTCGTGTTCTTTTCCCTCGAGTTGTCAGATCAATTCGAGTGAGTTGTTCCTGCCCCTGCCTTACTTCCGTGCTTCGGCTTTGTTTTTGTAATTTCGAGGGCGAAATTGTTTTAAGTGGGATAGGATTTGAGGACTGGGAGGAGAGGGAGTGGTCCCCCCTTCCCCCCCCCCCCCCCCACTGCACCTTGTGTGCAGGGGCTCCGAGAGGCCAGTTGGTGCCCATTTTCGGAAGGGGAGAGCCCCCCCCCTCCTTCCTTCTCCCCCCCTTCCGCAAGCCATCTCCCCACCTCCCTTTTCCTTCCCCATCTCTCCCCTCTGTTCCCTCTTTCTCGGTCTCTCCCCTCTCTCTCTTTCTCTCTCTCTCACCTGGAGGATCCGCCGCTGCCGCCTGGCTTGTGAGAAGCCAGTGCGTCGCCGCGCCACCGCCACCCTAGCCCGCGCACGGAGGACGCCGTGCGCGGGCCGCCGCGTCGTGTCGCCGCCGCCGCCTGTGAGCTCGCCACCCCAGCGCGCTGCTTGGGTCGCCACCGGCGGGTCCTACCGCCGAGGTAGTTGACCCCCTCACCCTCTCCGGCGTCGACCGACTCCCCCCCTCCCCCTGTGCGCCGCCGTGACCCCCCCCCCTTTCCTCTCCCTGCTCCCGTCTCTCTCTCTCTCCCTTTTTTCTCTCTCTGCGGACACCTCCGGGCCGGAGGTGTTTCCGGCGGGGGAGCGTCGCCGGCGCCGCCGCGCCGTCCGGCACCCCCGTCCCGCCGCGCGGCGCCGGCAGTGGCCGGCCGGCCGGCCCCCACCCCCCCCCTTCTCCTTCTCCTCCTCACCTCCGCAGGAGAGATCGGGAGGAAGGAGGTGGGCGCAACGCGCCCAGATCTGCTTGGGATCTGGGCGGCGCGTTGCGCCCAGCCACCCTGGCGCATTGCGCCGGGGCGCTGGCTTGGGGGCCCCCTGCGGCACATTGTGCCGGCAGATCCTCTTGGCCCTTTTTGGCTCCGTTTTGGGCCGTTTTCGCGCCGTTTTCGAGCCGTTTTTCGTGTGTTGTTGCTCCGGCTGTGCTGGTGGGCCTGCTTGGGGGTTGGTGGCCGTTTCTCGGACCACGTGGTAGTCGGGCCCACCCGGGTCGGCTCCGACCGGGCCGGTAGCGCCTGTTGACCGGTCAACCGGGGACAGTCGTGCAGTGTTTCCGGCACCCGTCGGGGGTGTTCTGAGGGTTGACCGACTGTCTCGGGTAGTAATATATATATTTGAGTCGTCATACTGCGTTCCTCGGTTTTGGGCCTGCTTGGGTCGGCTCCGACCGGGCCGTTGAGGGCCGTTTGACCGTTTGACCCGAACAGTCGTGTTGGGGTTTCCGGCACCTGTGGGGTGAGTTCCGAGGGCCGACCGACTGTCCGGGTGGTATTATTAGCTTTTTGTGGTTGACCGTCAATCAGGTACTTTTTCAGATCCGTTTCCGCATTGAGTTTCCGTTCTGTACTCGTGACGCTTGTGCTGACTCCCTAGCACTGCGCCTTACTAGTCTTCGCCCGGTGTTGCGACACTTGAGGGCTTGTCCCAGCGCACGGTGCGCGTTTGGGTTGTTACCGTTCCCCGGGACCCCCATCCTCGTGGGCCCGTTGAGGGTGGTCTCCGAGCCACGAGTGCGTCCGTCGAGCGTTTCTCCGGACGAAGGGAAACGGTGTTGGACAGCGGCGTTGAGTCGTTTGTTGAGCTCTCTTAGTTGGTCCGGTCCCGCGGAGTTGGAGTGTCGCGGTGCGGGCCAGCTAGTCCGTTCTCACTGCCATCGCCTTACACGGTTCCGGAGCCGTGTCGGAGGACAGGCGTGGGACCGTAGTCCGGCCAGACTACGCTTGTGTTGTGTTTGTCCACGCGTCTCACTCCGACGGGAGGGGAGACCTGGACTCGTGGTCGAGTGGTAAGACGCCGTGGGCGCAGCTGACCACTGACTAGTAGAGGCTGGGTTTTGGCTAGTGTTGTTGTCCAGACGAGGTTTTAACCGTCTGCTTGTGCAGTTTTGTGGCGTGCTCGGAGCACGTTTACTAAGGTTGAGGCTGTGTGCTGTTGTGCCGTGTTTTGCGATACTTGTGGACCTGTGTACTTTTCCGTTATTTATTTCAGTACTTGCTCAGTTGTGTTATTATCTTATTATCTCCTGCTTAGTTAGTAGTCTGGGTTGCTTGAGTTACCGTCGCCTTCCGCTTGGTGTGTTAGATGTTTATCTTAGTGGCACTGTTCTTCCTGCCTAGTTTAGTTGTGTTGTTCTTGTTTCCGCGTCGAATCGGTGAGGGGTTGGGTTCCCTACTGGGCTTCGTTCGCGAAGCTCATCCCCCCCTTACTTCCTTCCAGTTTTGTGCTCGAGGGAGCCGGTGCTCGTGTTCGTTCGGTCTGCGTTGTGCCGCCTGTGGTCAGCAGCATTAGTTGTGGTTAGTATTTTTCTTTTTGCACTTGAATTATTACTAGGATATTGTGTGTATTCTTTCTTCCGTGTTGTTTTTCTTTATTTTATTTAGCTATTGTAACTTGTTGTATATCTCACTGGACATATTTCTAACCCTTCCGGGTCTTCGGATCCGTGGGTGGCGGCTCAAGGGTCAGGTACTCGGAGGGTTCCGGGTATCAATTCTTGGGTCGTTACATTTAGGCTTAAAAAGTATATGCATATTATAATATTAACAGCTTTTTCACAATGTTTTTCTATGAAGCTTCCTTTCTATCTTTTTTTTTTATCCTCATTTGAGATCTTTCAGGAGCCGACTTTGCCCTCATTCTGGATAAAGTAAACATCGATTTAGCGAAACTAAGAACAAACTAGGTTTACCATATTCTATAGTACAGAGCTTGAAGGAGTTCTACTGTACCCCCCTGATTTTGCCACCGTTCTCCCATCTATCTGAGTCTCTAAAAGGGAAAGGAGTATTGACAACGTTAGCCCCAAGATAGCTGTCCCTTTTTATTCAAGCCAGGATATGGCAAGTACAGTGCACTGTCTCAACTATCTCATTCCCCAAGCCAGTACTCCCCTAGAATTCCAGTCTTTCTCTGACAAACCATCAAGAAAGATACATGTAAAAAGAATGCAATAACTAACATAGTGAAGCTAGGTGGTTCTTCTGCAACATAAAGAGAGCTCTTTCTTGCAATCTAATCACACCAATATTGACCTTTTTTTCTACTTGTATTCATGGATGAGTTTTACCACCTATCTTCTCTCAATATCCCAACAAAATGATAAGCCCTAAATAAATACATGACAATATCTGATCATGAAAGTAACAGGAAATTACAGTGAAAACTGAAAAGTTTGGTAGACATGACAAAGGCTGAAACTTAACAATCACTGTCCTAGTAGTTTTCTTGGTAGTTTAGTTTTTGTTACTGGGATCTAAGATGGCCAGTGTATTAGGTAATCCTGCGGATTATTGTAATTTGTAATTGGTGAGGAATCTCTCCTCTACCTTTCCATTGTACAACCTCTTTATGTTCTTTGATAAAATGGCAGAAATTTAACCATAAAAATAGGAAGAACATTGGTGCATCTCCTACAATGTAAACTCTTCCAAGTAGTGACAATATATGCTGCTGCTAGAAAAGTCTGCCTCCTCGTTCCCAGCTCTACATTTGATACAAATTGTCATCACTTTCCTGAACCACTTCTCCACATGCAGAATCTTGTCTAAGAAGGAATCAGACAACTGGTAGGGTGCATGGCAATGAATATGGAGCATTACACTAGCCATTATTTCAAAGCTATGCAAGCAATTAAGGCACAAATGGGGCATCCAAATTTAAGTGTGAGATCAATCAGTACTCTTTTCCAAACAAGAATTCGGGCATCATCTTGTCTAAAGATAATGCTGTAGAATGCCCCAACCAAAACCAAAGATTTCGGGAATCAACTTGGATATCTGAAAAATATCACTGCCATAGACAGTTATCTCTGGCATCATCATTTGGTCTAAAATCATATACAAGAAGGAAGTTGATGCAAGACAGACAGGTCAATGGCATCGCTCAAATAAGAGGATGAGGATCAACAGGGTTAAGGAACCACATATGGAATAGGGCGCATTTCAGCCTACCTCTGTCGAACCTAATGCTTTCATCCACTAGAAATTATTTCAGTGAAAATGGAATCTATCTATGGTGGTTTTCAGTAGAATAGCATACATCAAAAACAATTATCCAAGAAAGCATAGGCTTAGACATACAGGTCTTCACAGTCAGTGGACAAGGATCCTAAGTGAAGCATGGTTCTGTGGCAGATCACACTGAACATGTGAGAGCTGCCAACGCATGGATAGTGACCTGGAGAATTGAAGGAACACCGCACCCCCCAAATTAGTAAATGGAAAGAAGTGAAAATAAGGGTTAAAAAGGAAGCAGTTCTAGTAAGCTTAGCTTATCAATAGGAAAATAGTCAGAAAAAAAGTAACATTTTTATATGTGAAATAAGTTGCATGAAACTCCTCTTAAAAAGATCATTTATACTAAATTACAGTGAAAACTGAAAAGTTTGGTAGAGATGACGGAGGACTGAAAACTGAAAAGTTTTTGGCAGCAGATGAAGGCGCACTGCCGCCTCCCCTTTTCTTCCAGTGCCGCAGCAGGAGCAGTAGCCGCCATCATCCCTTCTCAGCGATCCTTCATTTCCCAACGCAGCTGCCGCTGCTCCTTCACGGGAACCCCTCCCAACACAGCAGCGGCCTCATCGTCAACCGCTCCCCCCCCCACCCCCCGTGCGGGATATGAAGGAGGCGGAGCTGCTGCGGTGCCAGATTGGGGATTGGTACCCCTGCTTCCATCGCCACTCCATCAAAACCTTAATCCACCCCATCCCCGCCCCCTTCCTCCGCTACCCCTCCAGGATGATGGCCCCTTCCTCCTCCCTGCCTCTGCCTCCGGCCTCGACCCCCTCCCCCGCCACCCCAACTCCCGCGACCCCTTCTCTGACGACTACCCTTTCGGACCCCGACGACGATGACCATGAATCTTCCGATTCCGACCTCGATTCTGATGCCTCGCCGCCTTCTGAGGCCCCCTGCTTTTTGGAGCTGGAGTCTGCAGTCCAGGAGTCCATTACCGCCCTAGGCGGTGCCGTCTTTCCCAAGCTGAACTGGAGCGCCCCCAAGGATGTCGCGTCCATGGGGGCCGGGGAACCCTGCTGTGTACCTCCTTCGCCGAAGTCGCCTTCTCCTTAAGTCATCTGACTGCATCGCACATGACCTATGCCACGCCCTTTCGCCGCTGCAATGGGAGAGGAGAGTGGAGGCAAGGGGAAGGAGGTTTTTTTTCCCTTCATTGGGCGCGGGAGGCCAAAGTTGAATGGCCGCCCAATGTAACAAATATTTTATTATATTTTACTGTATCAAACTTCATAAACATATTAATAATGTTATATACTTACGATGTTACGCCATAGGGATATGCATATCTTAAAAATTCAAGAACAAAGTTTAGAGTATATGCTTACGACACATATAGTCTGTAAGCATAGATATACCTATCTATACGAATAACCTACGAATATACTGAACCGTAAACAACTTTTGTAGGCAGAACTAGAATTTCTTGTAGTGGTGCCACATAGATTTAGTGCCTAGTCATATTACACTTAAGTGCAATATGAAAGTGCACTAAATCTTTCTCTTCAGAAAATCAGTAGACTACACCCCTACCAAGTAATGGCAAAGGTGGGTATTGAACTTGGGATATCTTTGCTCTAGGACCGATGCAGCACAACCGTACGATCGATTTGTGTCAAGTTAATTAGTTGTTATGTTATAGTGTTAATAAATCCATTTTCTATCTAATCAATCTAACATGACATTGTTTGTCCAAGTGTTAGAATGGGAATCGATTTTGTAACACTTGTTTCTAAGCACATTAAAATGACACAACTAAAAAAGTTTATGCCACATCATCATTTGGGGGGCGAAAGTAAAACAATCCAAGAGGGGGTTGTTGTGTGTTATTATTAACTTGTTAATATGGTGTTTAGTTGTAAATTTTTACTTCTTTTTTCTCTAAAATTTAAAAAAAAAGAGGACAGACACACAGATACATTTGGTAAGTAGTTTTTTTTAGGGAAGAATTTTTATCCTATGTAAATCTCACAAAAAAAAAGTATGAAACTATTTTTATTTTAAAAACACACGACTCTCCCCCCCCCTGCACCGTGGCACCTCACCCCCCACTGCCCCCCCCCCCCTGCACCACGGCACCCCCCCCCGACCCACCCGCCCCACTCGCTGGAACCCCCACCTGCCCTACACCTTCCGCCTGCCGCACTGCACCCTCCCCCCCCCCCCCCACCTACCCCCACCTGCCTTCACCCCAAAACCCCACCCCCGCCCCCCGCCCTCGCCCTCCCCCCCCACCTACCTTCACCCCAAAACCCCACCCCCGCTCCCCCGCCCTCGCCTCCCCCCCCCCCCCCCCCCCCCCCCACCCGCCCGCCCTGCGCTCTCCCAGCCCCACCCGCCCCCCCTCCCCCCCCCCTCGCCTGCCTTGTGCCCTCAGCCCCACCCTGCCTGCCCTCCGCCCTGCGCCCTCCCCCCCAACCCTCCCCCGCCCCTAGCCCCACCCGCCCCCACCCTCCCCCTCCGCCTGCCCTCTGCCCTGCGCCCTCCCACCCCCCTCCCCTACCCCTGCCCCAGAACCCCCTCCCCCCCGTCCTGAAACCCCTACTCGCCCCCGCCTGTCGCGGCGCCCCCCCCCCCCCCCCCTCCCTGCACCACAACCACATCAATATAAAATTTAACATTTTTTATTTTTTTACCAAACAAATAACATCACATTTTCATAATTTTAAATTAAAGTTAAAAACGAACACAACATGATTTTTTAGGTAGAAATATTTTTTAAAAAAATTACTCCGAAACATCCTATTAAAGTTGTGCCCACACCATGAAGAGGAGTAGTATGTCATTAAAAAAGTATGAATCTCATCGGCATATCGATTGATGAAACTCCCAGGTCTTCACAAACTAAACATGAAATACCCTTACCACCAAACTACAACTGCACATGTGTTATAATATAACATATATATATTTCATTAAGTATTGATATCACTTACAGTAATGTATACATCATTTACAGTAAGTCTTGACATTACTTATAGTATATGTTAAACTCAATTACAGTAAACATATTCTCTATTACAATACATATTTATTTTTTATTATAGCATATGTTAAGTCTTGTTACAGTAATATCATTCTCTATTATAATATATATTAAGCTCTCTTATATAATAACATCGGTTAATGTATGTTTAAGATATACTGTAACAAAATTAAATGTATATTATAATAGAGCTTAATGTATATTATTAATGTAGTTTAATGTATATTGTAACAGAGCTTAATGTATATTATTATTGTAGGTTAATGTATGGTATAAACTCTGTTACAATAATATATTCTGTTATAATATATATTCTGTAAGTTAATGTATATTATATATATTCTGTAACAAAATTTAATGTATATACAGTATGATTTCTTAATCAATTTAACATATTGTACATACTTATACCATACATTATTTTCTATTACGTAGTTATGAACCCATCGCTCCTGATCTGGCGGAGACGGTCAAGAGTCTCATGCGGACCATTGCAAAATTAATATCATGTGTTCTAATGTCATACGTTGATGCAAAATTAATGCTTCCCTGCAAAAGAAAACATTTATTTCTCTTTTGACCCTTCTCCGGCAGTTGAGGAGCAATGGTCCGCATGAGACTCTGGACCCTTCTCCATCAGATCAGCAGCGATGGGTTCAGAACCTATGTAATAGAAAATAAATGTATGGTATAAATAATTTGTTATAGTAAAGATCATTCTCTGTTATAATATATATTAAATTTTGTTACAGAATAGCATATTACAACAGAACTTAATATATATTGTAACAGAGTTTATACTATACATTAACCTACAATAATAATATACATTAAGTTCTGTTACAATACACATTAAACTACATTAATAATATATATTAAACTCTGTTATAATATACACTATAACAAATGTAAGTGTATATAGGGAAAGACCAGAAAAAAGAAAGACAAAATAGGAAAAAATTGATGCTAAAAAGACGACTCGTCTTCTAAGACTCATAATGCTGAGAAACTAAAAACAGAGACTAGAAATTAAGCAACACAAAAAGTAAAGATTATATGACTTCTGATCTTCTGACAAGACCATAAATTAAGTCAACCTTCTGATAAGTATCTCTAATTAATTTGTCCTATTTAATATTATTTTTTATGAGACTTATGCAGCAGCACCCAAAAGTAATAATTAGGGTCCAATCAACTATCTAACAAGATAAAAAATTCTCTGAGAGCAAAAGTATTACTCTACAAATGAATAAATCATGTTGCTAAACCGTTGGGAGAGCACTTATTTTAAAGTCTTTCTTTGTTGTCGATCAGCTACAAAGCCCACCAGAGATCTCCTGGTCAATACTTCACGGCTGCCACACAAGTAGAAGCATCCATCTCTGTGTTGTCGGCGAATCATCTGTTGCTCCTGCAGCTTCAAGAAGAAGAGGGATAAGTAGCGCGAAGGAGACGCACAAAGCAGCAAGTGACATGGGCTCCTTCCTCGTCCCCGGCTTTATCGTCCTCTTCTCATCTTCCCACCAGCTATCATTCTGTGCTGCCGGTGATAGATTAGCCGCAGGTCAGTCCATATCCATAAACCAGACGATAGTATCTGCCGGCCAGATCTTCGCCCTGGGCTTTTTCACGCCGGAGAACTCCGATGCTGCAGCTAACCTGCAGTACGTCGGGATATGGTACAACCGCCTTCCGGGGAGGACGGTGGTGTGGGTAGCCAACAGAGAGAGGCCACTCCGAGACCCAGCCGGAGTCCTCACCGTCACCGAGGACCGCAACATCGCCATGCTGGACGGCATGGGAAGAACCGTCTGGTCCACAAACCGCACGGGCGTCCCCAGGAATACCTCCGCGGTGCTTCTAGACTCGGGCAACCTCGTCCTCGGGCCTGGTAATGGCGGCGATAACGTCTGGCAGAGCTTCGATCACCATACCGACACGTTGCTGCCGGGCATGATACAAAGAATCAACCTCACCACCGGCTTAGGCTCGAGAGTGACGTCATGGAGGGACGCAGCCGACCCGTCTCCCGGACAGTTCGTCATTACCGTCGATCCCAAGAGCCCCCTGCAGAGCTGCATCTTCAAGGGTTCAAAAATCCTATCGAGAACGGAGCCGTGGGAGGGGAAACCAGCTCAAACATTCGGGCAACTTGGGATTCCCACCTCTTTCCTTGTCACCAAGACAGTTATTAAAGGCGATGATGAGATCCACTGGAGCTTCCACATGGTTGATGATTCCATGCTTGTGAGATATGTGTTAGAGTATACAGGCACATTTACCAGCTCTATCTGGAATGAAAGCTCGCAGAAGTGGGTCACCATGGCTTCCTTCCCAGGACCTGCGATTTCTACAACAGGTGTGGACCATTCGCAGCCTGCGTTTATACGAAGAGCTCCTGCAGTTGTTTGGACGGGTTCGAGCCCAGGACCCCGAAGGAGTGGAAGATGGAAAACTTCACGGGGGGCTGCGTGAGACGGCTTCAGCTGCAGTGCGACGGAACGGATAGGTTTGTGAAGGTTCCCGGGATGAAGCTGCCGGATGGGTTCTCCATCACGTGGAATAAGAGCATGCAGCAGTGCGAGGAGGAGTGCTCCACTAGGTGCCCTTGCCAAGGCTATGCTTACGCGGATCTACTCACTTTGGACGGCGGAATCTCGGGATCAAGGTGCTTGGTCTGGCTTGGAGAGATGAAGATCTCGAGCAAATTCCCGCCCGCGGCGAGGATCTCTACGTGCGTCTTCATGAGTTCCAACTAGGTAGCTATGCCCCTTTTTTACCTCCTTTGGATATCCCCTAAAATAGATGAACTATGCTCTGTTCTAATGTCTTCTTTTGATTCCTATGCTCTGTTCATTCTTTTCCATTCGTCTAGTGTTATTTAGTGAAAATATTTATTTGTGCTGAGATCTGTAACAAAAACAATTTTTATGGTGAAAATTATGAACCCAAAATCACCAGGATTGAATTGTCGCCCAATATAGTGGAAGAATAGTCCAGGATTAGAGAGACACAAAATTGCTTTTATTTATAGTAGTGGAGTTTTTATCCAGTCATCATTTTAAAGAGTTGAGTTGGAAGGTCATTCAATAAATTTTAACAAGGTATCACAGGGTGATTTCGGCCAAGTAGTTCAAATTTAATATGGTCCACAAAACAAGGCTGAAATCAATGATGAGGTTTTAAGACTGAATTCAATAGATTTTAAGAGGAATTATCTATCAGTCTCTATGTTTTTTAGACTTATTTTTAATTCTCTGACTCTTTTAAAAATTATATAGTTACATATTTATGTCTGTATTTATAAATATATAAATCAAGAATCTAAATATAAATCTCTAAAAAATAAAGACTAATTGGTAATTGATTTGTCCCTAGATTTTAAGCCATTTTAGACGCTTTTTGCTTTTTCCTGTTGTGCTGCAGAAGGTAACAAAAATCTGATCAAGATCGTAGTACCCATTCTCTCCCTCGGGATGCTTTTCATCGTGATTTGCTGCTATTTCTCCATTAAAATGCACAAATCAAGAGGTAATTCTACCATATTATTGTACCTGATCAAGTTAAACCTTAAAGAGTGATTTGAAAGAAACTTACATATTGCTCTTATGTCTCCGTTGCAAAGCGAGTAAGAGGAGAAGTAGAAAGATAGTACTACCCACACAGGGCTTGGGCATCACCGGTGCATTTGGAAGTGAAAAGGAAATACCAGATGCTACTTTGTTTGATTTCAAAATTGTGAAGGCTGCTACATCTGACTTCAGCAGCGACAATAAGCTCGGAGAAGGAGGTTTTGGCCCTGTTTATAAGGTCTCAATTGGTTCTGCTTCTTTTCGATTATGCTATATCTAGTACTGGTATATAATTGTAATCCTAGTTTGTTGTTCTTCTCCAGGGGTCATTCTTGAGTGGTCAACAGGTAGCTGTTAAGAGGCTATCCAAAGGCTCTAAACAAGGCTACCAGGAGTTTCACAATGAAGTCAGACTCATTGCAAGACTTCAACACAAGAATCTTGTCCGACTTTTGGGTTGGTGCACCCATAAAGATGAAAAGATATTGATATACGAGTACATGCCCAACAAAAGTCTGGATAAGTTTGTTTTTTGTTTGTCTCTTTTCCTAGCTTGTGAAGTCAAAAATTTTGTTTTTTCCTTCTTTTGGATATGTATAAACACAAGCTTTGATACTCCTATTTAACCATATTCTTCTAGATAATCCTTTTCATCACCCTTTTATTCAGATGCAACAAGATCGGCAGAACTAAATTGGGAAAAGCGTTTTGGTATTATCAAAGGCATAGCAAATGGCCTTCTCTATCTGCATCAGCACTCAAGAATGCGTGTCATACATAGAGACCTAAAGACAAGTAACATTTTACTTGACAATGAGATGAATCCCAAGATCTCAGACTTCGGGTTGGCAAGAACATTCCAAACAAATCAAGAGAAAGGGAATACTCAGAGAGTAGTTGGAACGTAGTAAGTCACTGATATAATATTTGAAGGTTTCTCTTAGTGGATGGTGTTTAAATCAAAAGGCAAATTTCTTAGGTTTCCTTTTCTAATCGATTCTTTTCCTACCGATCGGTGCAGTGGCTATATGTCCCCCGAGTATGCACTGAATGGTGTCTTCTCAGAGAAATCTGATGTGTTCAGCTTTGGGGTCATACTCTTGGAGATCATCACAGGAAAAAGGAGCACAGGCTTTTATCCCGACAACAATTATCAAAGTCTCTTTGGATATGTAAGTTTAATTTGCTACAAGTTGTACTAAGTGCTTGCTACTGTTGGACATTCGAGTGATACAAAGTCTGATAGATTAACAAACACTATGTTTCGTGCTCTCTTTCGACTAATGTTGTATCTTTTTCTTTCTATGAACACTTCGATGACAACTGCAGGCATGGCAGATGTGGGAAGGTGGCAAAGGTTTGGAACTCCTAGACCCATCAATGTTAAGCAACTCATCTTGGGCCACTGAGGTACTACGATGCACACAGTTGGCTATGTTGTGCATTCAAGAAGATGCAGCAGACAGACCCACCATGTGTTCTGTTGTTTCCTCGCTGAGCACTGATACTTGCACTTTGCCAGTGCCTAACAAACCAGCTTTTGTTTTTGGAAGAGGTCCAAAACCCATTCTGCCTGCTTCACAAGACGGTGCATCAAAAGGATCCGTCAACGTGCTCACAGGAACTTCTGTTCAAGGCCGCTGATAGGTAAAAAGTTTCATCTTCTCCCGTCCAACAATATTATTCACTGTATATTCCCTCTCATAGGTCGTAGCTAGGGACATTTATGAACGAAATATTAAATTCTTTGGCTTGGAATACGTACCGTAGAATCCATCGTGAAGAAACATTTCTCCTCCAAAAAATGTCAATCATGGGAAAAATGTTTATTTTTGTTTGATGTTTCTTTGCTGTACATTTCCATTGCTCTTATTTGTTTCTATATCAGCAAATGCTGCTAAGGCCCCGCCCCTTAAAGAGCACCTAATTAAGACCGCTCTTGAAGTTTTGTTTGTCGTTGAGCTGGAGCTGGGCGAGGGCGTGGGATCTTGTACATGATATATCTTAGGCCAGGTCCACGCCTTACTGTTTCATATAAGAGACCCAAAAAACTTGGCCTCGGGGAGCATGTCTAGCTCACGTTCCATACGCAGCAAGATGAATCAATACTTGAAACTAAACTGTAATCATTAGAGTTAATTTGACATTTTATGAAATGTTAAGATATTCTTAACTACGTTTCCTTACTTTATAAAATAAAGTATGCCCATATAATTTTATGCAGATAAATGTACAGTGGATGTCTAGTAAGAACCTAAGCACAGTGATGCGAATTTTTTTTTTTGTTTATGTCAATTAGTTTAGTCTTTGAACTGTTATAGAGAGGTCTTGAGTTCAATATTACTCAGAATTACATTTAAATCTTGAATATATTCAAATATTAATAAACCTTCTTAAATTATGTAAATTTGAATATTGAATCCCCTATCTCGATGAAACTTCAACCAACAATGATGCGAACATGATCATACCTCTTCGTCTTCTTCTCCCTTGTTCTCGCGAACGAGGGTTCTCGAGCGGACAAATATTTAAGTTTGGGTATATCTCTAGTAGAATTGTACTATATGGAAGGAAAAGTTTTAATATCTTATCTTACTTCACTTTTTTAAAACATATATCCATGTGGCACAATTTTAATGACGTGTCTATTTTATTGCACACCAATAATTTTCTTTTGAACCAGTTCGACATGGGCTGTACGTAGTAGTTACTCAGCTTCCTCTCTCTCGTCTCTTACATTCCCACCGTGGACATCACGGGCTTTGCAATTTTATCTACTCTTTCCATGGACGTAAGGTTTGGATGAAGTGAATGAAGAGACCTGACCTTCAAAAATAGCACGTTATTGACCGTTGCAAATTAACAAGGAATTAAACTCTACGAACTGGATTCCGAAAGTCATAATATCAGAGACATGGGCATGTTCTTCGTCCTGTCTCCGTCTGCATCTCGGATTTTGCTATTATCTTCCCACCTGCTACTCTGTTAGTCGCAAGGTCAAGCAGTCGATACGGCTTCTTCTCGCGAGTTCTGTTCCTCTCGTTACTCTATAGAATCACCGAGCATCATGCGTCACTTGTAAAATATTTTTGAGAAATCGGACTCACTCCACTTCTCGATTAAGCAAATCACCTCGGTTTCTCCTTCACCCCCCTCCCTTCCCACCATCTGTCACCCCCGTTTACTAACCTTTTTCAAAATATATATAAAATGTACGTATAACCTGTTGGGCAGCATGCTGCGAGGCAGGTGCGCGTGCCAGCGTCTCACCCTGGGGTGACCTGAGAATGAGGGTGTGGCGGGGTCGGGTTGGCCAAGTCATGGCTAGGTCCGGGTGTGGACTTGCCTGCGGGTGTTGTTGAGTTGTCCAGCAGGGGACTGTACCAGTGGTGGGTTATAAGGAAGAATGGTATCCTTACACAACAACTCGAGTTTTAGCGTAACGGCAATGACTGAGATCCTATATACCTAGTATCAGAGCAGTCGCGGGGTTCGATTCCCAGGGGTGCCGCTGGGGGGGGGGGGAGGAGATTGTTGGGCGGCATGCTGCGAGGCAGGTGCGCGTGGCCAGCGTCTCACCCTGGGGCGACCTGAGAATGAGGTGTGTGGCGGAGGTCGGGTTGGCCAAGGCATGCCTAGGTCCGGGTGTGGACCTGCCTGCGGGTGTTGCTGAGTGATAACAACTAAATTTTTCGTGTTAAATTTTATACATTTAGTTAACTTTAGACAACAGTTGTCCATAAATATGTGCATTTAATTTTAATTCTCATTTCATTCATTAATAGATTTTCGAGCATTTTAGTTAATTTTTTTTTGGGTAAAACATATAGTTAGATTTTCATTTAATAAAGTTAATGCTTTTTGAATAAGTGACTAATAAAATGTTTTCTCTTTTGCAAATACATTGCACATAAATAAATTTTAGTTTTATACTTCCATGAATAATTCTTGTAATATTAATTAGATTCGTATATTAGTTGATATTTAGAATACACATGTTAGATTTCATTCAAATAAGTCATTTTTTTAGATTGACTAATTAGATATTTGTAAATAAACATTGTAGATAAATTCCTGGTATAATAATATCTTTGTAATAAGAGTTTGTAAATAAATATTTTAATAGTTTTCATATATCTCCCTAATCCTATTAAACAAATTTGTTTTCTCACTGCCCAGCTGGAAATAGAAGAGCCTTCGGGAAGCAACAGGAAGTTGCTGGGAGCTTCCGAGTGTGGTGTTGTGGCCAGAGCAGGTGAAGGCGGCGGTTGCCATGGCGAGGGGCTAGGGCGCCGGATCTGCTGCTGGCGGCGATGGTGCGTATGCAGCTGAGGTGGCCGATGGGAGCCCTGGTGGGTGAGCAGCAGAAGGTGACCCTGGCGCATGTGCTGGAGCGCGAGCAAGGAAGGTGGTGCGCAGCTGGGACCTGGGCGGCCAGCGCCCAGGTGAACCAGCAGAGGCGGGGCGGCTCTGGCGTACGGCTCTGGTGTAGGTGGCGGCTTGGGATCTGGCCGATCCTTGGTGGTGCGTGTGGCTGGAGGCTGAGGCGCCAGGCTGCTGCTGGCGCTGGCGATGTGGGCCAGATGGCGGTGCGCAGTAGGGTGGCTGAGGTGGGGCGAGCGGCGGTGTGTGTATGCGGCTGGGCGGCTGGGCGGGAACCAGGGAGCTGGAAGGCGGCCAAATCTGGAGCCCACCCGTGTGATGAAGGTGTGTGGAGCAGGATCGGAGGCGGGAAGATGCTGAGGTGGCGGCGTGTGCCACTGGAGGCTGTGACCAAGGCGATGGCGCCAGGCGGCTGGCCCTGCTGCTGGTGCGATGGAGCCATGCGCCTGCGGATCTGATGCAGAGGTGAGGCTGGTGCGCCTGGCTGCTGCGCTGGCGATCCTGGTCCAGAAGGTATGTGCCGATCTCATGCGTGGCGGAGCTGGGAAGAGGTGAAGGCGGGAAGAGGTGCAGAGAGGAGGCGTCTGGAAGCCTATAAAGGGACTCCAAAGGTCCTCTTCCCGGGGGCTCTAGTTCGGAATTTCTTAGGATTTTTAGTCTCCATTTTTTTTCTGTATTTTCTGTTCTTCCAGACTTTTCAGGGGAGGGCTGGGGGTTTGAATTTTTGGGTTTTTCATCTTTTATTCTTCCTGTATTCAGCATCTGTGGGTTGGAGACGGGTTGGCTGGGTTGGAGTTTTTAGGATTTTTACTTTTTCTATCTGTTCTTCCGGAACTTAGAGAGTTAGCAGTGGAGATTTTTGTTGTTGTTGTTGTTTTATTCTGCAATTTATTTTTTGTAATCTCCCTTTCAGCAGAGCAGAGAGGAGTTGTCTGGTTCGATGGTTCGGAGATTTCAGAGAGGTTGGTCTCCTGTGTTCTTTGTTGTTGGGAGGTGGATCAGATCCAGAGTGGCTGTTGGGTTGCCAGGAGCGAACAGCTCCTCACAGTTCTTTAGCTTGTTATGTGCAAATTTCTGAGTTTGACAATTTTCTCCTGTTCAGGTTTTTAGCTAGTCAGATTTCTGCCATTATTCTTTCTTCTGTCTTTTCCTTTAGCATCCGTGAGGAAGTTCGACTGCTGTGAGTTCTTCTGTAAACATGCAGAGCTGTGAGAGCTTCCGGAGTTCAGATTTTAATTTGGGAATTGCTACTATTGATGAGAGAGATCGAGTTCTACTGCTTATATTTGTCTTTCCTTTCTTCTTTGCTAATTTCATTGATTCTGTGCTGCTGTGAGAACTGAGAGAGCTTGAGAGCTTCCGGAGAGTCAGATTCAGAGTTGAGTTTGTTAAGTCTATGTTCCTGTGATAGCAGAGGATTGAACTGATTTCGTGTAGATTTCTGAGTCTTTTTAGATTTGTTCTCCAGTCATTAATTTGTTCTTCGTCTGTTCTTCATAGCATGAGCATTCAGATTTGTATCAATTAATTTCTTTTTCTTATTTCAAGTTTAATCTTTGAGTTGTGAGAATAGTGGTTCAGTGTTTCTTTCTTTTAGATTTCTATTGCGTTGGTGTTCTTATTTTGTTATTCTAGACAGTTCAAGATTTGATGTTATAGTTTTATATTCCATTTGTTATGTTTTTACTTATTTGATCCCTCAATTGTGAGGGTACATTGATATCAATTCCCATTTTCATTTCAATTCCACTTGTTATTTCATTAGTTTGACATGTCGACTGTGAGGGATTTGATTGATGCAATTTACATAGTTAATTCTCATGCAGTGTGATTTTAGTTAAGAGTGTCTGTTAGAATGATTTCAAGTTAAAGTAGTTTAAATCAAGTTCTATTGGCCTCTCTGTGGATATGACCTGTGCTCACCATTGTGCTAGTTCTTCTTTATGATTTTATGTTTGTGAGACAGTTTAGAGAAGTGCGCATATTGACTTGTGCAAGGAACTCTGGACAACGAAATGCACAGTCAATAATGTCGCGCGTTCATCTTGGCGCCGTTGCCGGGGAGGCATTAGAGTTTGATTTAGATTTGCTTTAATTTGATTTCATTTACATTGGGCCTTTCATTGACTTGTGAGTGGGTTTTCATTTCAGATTTGCAAAAAGGAACTTGGAGATTTGGGCTTGGAATTTGAAGCCCATTGGAGGAGCTTGCTGATTTCTTGTTTTTGCATTTGTTTTTAATTCAGTCTTTTAGATAAAAAGAGGAGTGAAGCTTGTAGTGTGGATTGATGTACTCTCTGTGCATGTACAGAGATTTCTTTCTCGTTGGCATGTAATAATTGGACTTTTGGTGGTTTGATTGGTTTGAGAATTAGTTATAGTACCATCTTATATTTTCTTAGTTAAGTTCCATTTCCTTATGTTCAAAAACTAAATAAAAAATTTAAAAAATCTAAAATCTAAAAAATTTCTAAATCGCTCTTTCATGTTAGCCGTTTGTTTGTAATTAAAAATTTCATCTCTCAAGATTAGGATCCCATGTTTTAGGACATTCATCATTTTAATTGTCATTTCATTTTTTTTCTTGCATTGAAAAGAGCGGGGGAAAGGTAAGACTTCCACCTTGTTTCATGCATTAGACTTAGCATTAGAAAACCCTTGTTTCAAACTTGATCTGTTGCATTTCATAATTGTAATTGGGACTGCTTAGGGCTTACCCATTAAATAAAAAGATAAGGTGAGGGATTTCATCACCCTTCCTTTGCCCAAAAATCACAAAAATTTTCACATCTTTGCATTGCCCAAACTTTTAATAAAAACCAGTAGACTTGGCCCTAGGTTCATAATTAGATTTGTGCTTTCTTAATTCTAAGACTTCTCTTTGAGTCTGGTGTCTAGGATTAGAGGTTAAAAAGCTACGCTTAAGTGTTAGAGGTTATTAATTGGGTCCTTGCGAAAGCAAAGGGGCCTCCCTCTACTCCACCTCTTACCTGGCCGGTACAAGAAGAGTTAGAATTGGATTTAAGCAAGCATAAATCTGATTTGAGAAAATAACATAAGTCCAAGGAATACTTAGTGTCTAGGTTAATTTGATTTGAAAGTGTTTGTTTGTTTGTGTTTGTTTAAAATTCATCAAAAATCAATAAAAATCTTAAAAAATAAAAATAGAAGGCTTTTCATCTGTGCATGCTTGGTAGACGCTCAGATTGGCTCAACCTATAGACGAAATTGAAAGATTCTTTCATAGGATGGCCAACCAAAACCAAAACCAAGTTGCTAGAAATATAGAAGAGGCTGCACCCACAAATGAAGGAATACTTCATTCCTTCTGACTATCAACCTGCTACTTGTATCAGGCCGGAAATTCCGGCAAATCATTTTGAGATCAAACCTGGAACCATTCAGATGCTGCCATCTTTTTATGGCAATCCCAATGAAGACCCTTACAGGCATATAGATGAATTCATAGAGATTTGTTCCACTGTAAGGATCCAAAATTTCACTAAAAATGCCTTAAGGTTGACCCTATTTCCATTCTCCTTAAAAGACAAGGCTAAGCATTGGTTGGGAACCATAGGGAGAACTATCACAACATGGCCAGAAATGCAGCAGGAATTTTTAAAGAAATTTTACCCGATTGTCGAACAAATACAATGAGAAGAGCAATAACCGGATTCTCCCAACACCAGGGAGAATTAATGATGAATCATGGGAAAGATTGAAGGAGTTGCTTAGAAAATACCCCCATCATGGTTTGTCGAGGTGGCAAATAGTGCAAGCTTTTTATGAAGGTTTAACTGAATCGAATAGGCAAATGGTTGATGCTTCATGTGGGGAGCATTCATGACTAAGAGTGAGGATGAGGCATATAATCTGTTTGAGACATTAAGTGAGAATTCTATCAATCATGCCTCACTCTACTCTTATGAGAGAGTATTAGGACCCATAAGAAGGCAAGGATGTATGAAGTAAGAGGGAGAGGAGAATCAGATTCCAGGGTAGAAGATCTGATAGCTAAACTTGATCAGAGGTTGGAGCAGAAGTGGGAACAAAAATTCGATCAATTGTTGTCTTTGACTGGGCAAGCCACACCCAAATTTTCTCAAACACCTGAAACTTGTGCTATGTGTGCTAGCCCAGCTCACTCCACAAATGCTTGTCCCACTACTGCCCAATTACCCCCTTTCATTCAAGAACAAGTGCAAGCTACACAAGGTTTTCAAAAACCCTCCTATGATCCATATTCCAACACATACAATCCGGGTTGGAGAAACCATCCAAATTTTTCATGGAAAAATCAATCTGAGCAAGTTTCCCAACCTGCTTTCAAGCAATCCATGTACGGTCAATCCTATCCCAATCAAATTCGGGATTTGACCAATCTTCTAACTCAAAACCTCCACAATTCCAGGGAAATCAAAATTCCAATCAATTTGCTCAGACCAATTTCCAACAACCTTCATATCAACAACCACCTCCTCAACCTAACTGGGATGATAAAATGAACCAACTCGAAAACATGATGGCGACTCTATGCCAAACTGTGCAAGAACAACAAACTCAATATCAAACTCAAATCAAAATTTTCAACAAAATTTTGCAAGGATAGAGTCCCAAATTGCTGACGTATGTCAAAGGAGGGAGTCTGGGCAATTGCCAAGTCAAGCTGTAGCAAACCCAAGGAACAACCCTCCCGGATTCTATCAATACCATCAGGGCCAGGGGTACAGACCACCACTTGTTAGACCAAATGTACCTCCACCACAAAACCAACAACAAGCTTTTGTCCAGAATATTCCAGCACCACAATTTCAAAATCACCTATACAAGAGGACCATCCTCCTACCCAAGCTGGGGGCTCCCAAGTAGAAATGTGAAAGCTGTGTTAACCTTAAGAAGTGGGAAAATCAGAACAAATCCTCACCCTCACATGTCAACATTGAATGAGGATAAAGAAAATGAAATTGAGATTGAGGAAGAGAGTGAAGAAAATATTGAAAAAGAAAAATCCAAGGGAAAAGAGAAATGATTGAAGAACCTCTAGAAAAAATCAAAGCCAATGAGGATCCAAGCTGCTACATTCCAAGAGTTCCTTTTCTTGAAGCATTAAAACCAAAATCCAAAAACAAACAAACTGGTAATGAAGAACTCTTGGAATTGTTTAAGCAAGTTCATGTCAACATTCCTCTTCTGGATGCCATTAAGCATGTGCCTGCTTATGCCAAATTCTTAAAAGAAATGTGCACTCCAAAACGTGAAATGAGAAATAAAACTGAAACAATCATTCTTCCAGAAACTGTGAGTGCCATTATCTTGAACAAACTCCCTAAAAAGCTCAAGGATCCAGACACTCCACTAATTCCTTGCACCATCGTGGAGTCACTTTTGAGAACAGTCTTGTGGATCTGGGAGCCAGTGTCAATCTCCTACCTTATGCCATTTTTGAGAAATTCAAGTTAGGAGAATTGAAACCCACTTCTGTTGTCCTTCAACTAGCCGATCGTTCTGTCACTACTCCTAAAGGCTTAGTTGAGGACGTTATCATAAAAATCAATGAGTGTTACTTCCCTGCCGATTTCATCATTCTGGACATGAACACTCCTCAAGATTTAACTCAGTCCACAGTCATCTTGGGTAGACCCTTTTTGGCCACAGCTAGAGCCAACATTAATTGCGCTACCGGATGATGGATATATCATTTGGAGATGAGCGGGTTAGTATCAACATTTTTAAGGCATCTGGGCATAAGGATGAAGGAGAGAGTTGTCTAGTGGTAGACTCCTTGGAGGAAGCTTGTGAAAAAGAAGTAGACCAACCCTGTGCTCTAGGGTTTAGGGAGAAAATGAGGCCTATGAAAGTTCCAAAATCTATAAAGCCAAAACCAAAACATTCCATGATAAGCACATTCATAGAAAATTTTTCGAAGTGCATGATAAGGTCTGGCTCTTTAATTCTAGGCTTCGTGGAAAATTGAAGTCCCGATGGGATGGTCCTTACACTGTTGTCAAGGCTTATGATAATGGTGCTGTCATCATTCTTGATCCTAAAACTGGACAATCATTCACTGTTATGGGCAAAGGTTAAAGCATTTCGTCGAAAGTCCACTTTTCTTGAAATTTGATTCTACCAAGCTACTTGAGCCTAATGGAGCCTAATTGCGTCTGGCTGAAGATGATAAACTTAGCGCTTCTTGGGAGGCAACCCAAGTGTACAGATTTCCTTCATCAGGTAATTCTCTGTCTTACTTTCTTTTCCTGTGAATAAGTAGGGGGGAGAGGTAGAATAAAACATGCATTCATAGTCCCCACCCTAACCATTGCTTCATTTTCTTTCTTTTAGCTTGTACATATGCAAATAAAAACAAACTTTCACAATATTTCATCTTTGAATAAAAAATGAGTGGCTTTGCGCATCTCGAACTATGTGTCTGATCTTTAACCATTAAAAATTTTATGGTTGTCACATTCCCTTGAAAAAATCCATGTTAGGTAGCCTCTATAAAGGATTACATGTACTCCTTGTCTACCTTATGTAAGATTTATGGCAAGAAGTTTTCATACACACACTACACAGCCACTTAGATTAGCTGAACCCGAATGTAGCAAATCTGTTAAGCTAGTAGGAGAGAGGTGATTGATTTTCTCCCTTCCCCTTAAGTGAATTGTGAAGAAGGTGAAGGCATGTGATCAAGGAACCTGACTGTCCATCCTTCCTTTAAGAGAAAAGAAAAGAAAGCAAAAGAAAAAGCAAAAGCAAAAGAAAAATATATCCATGAAAAATGCCCCGGATCTGAGTAAAGTTGGACTCACTACTCTTGAAAAGTGATGGGTTGTGCAGCATTGTGGATGAAAAGAAATAAATAAATTCTGAGTGCACAAAGTGCAAATAAAGAGGCAAAGTCCTCAGCTCAGAGAAATAATCCTCAAGGAAGTTAGGCAGGATGGAACTGAGAGAAACAACCCAAGCTGACTGAGCAATGATCTTATTCCACAATTCTTTTCTTCTCCCTCGAATTAATCTAATCTCAAATATTACCGAGGCAGAGGAGTTCCAGGAGGGCTGATGTGAACTCTTAAGTGAGCTACCATTTGTGCACTAATTTCTTGTCATAAGCCTTTACAATTAGAAAGACGTATCTTACATGAATCTTTTACATGATGGTTGGTTAGCATGAGATATTACATCTTCTAGTCTTATATTTTGAGTGATTTTTTATTGCTAAGGGACTAGCAATATTCAAGTAGGGAGGAGTGATAACAACAAAATTTCGTGTTAAATTTTATACATTTAGTTAACTTTAGACAACAGTTGTCCATAAATATGTGCATTTAATTTTAATTCTCATTTCATCCATTATAGATTTTCGAGCATTTTAGTTATTTTTTTTTTGGGTAAAACATATAGTTAGATTTTCATTTAATAAAGTTAATGCGTTTTGAATAAGTGACTAATAAAGTGTTTTCTCTTTTGCAAATACATTGCACATAAATAAATTTTAGTTTTATACTTCCATGAATAATTCTTGTAAATATTAATTAGATTCGTATATTAGTTGATATTTAGAATACACATGTTAGATTTCATTCAAATAAGTCATTTTTTAGATTGACTAATTAGATATTTGTAAATAAACATTGTAGATAAATTCCTGGTATAATAATATCTTTTTAATAAGAGTTTGTAATAAATATTTTAATAGTTTTCATATATCTCACCTAATCCTATTAAACAAATATTGTTTTCTCACTGCCCAGCTGGAAATAGAAGAGCCTTCGGGAAGCAACAGGAAGCTGCTGGGAGCTCCCGAGTGTGGTGTTGTGGCCAGAGCAGGTGAAGGCGGCGGTTGCCATGGCGAGGGGCTAGGGCGGGCCGGATCTGCTGCTGGGCGGCGATGGTGCGTATGCAGCTGAGGTGGCCGATGGGAGCCCTGGCGGGTGAGCAGCAGAAGGTGACCCTGGCGCATGCGGCTGGAGCGCGAGCAAGGAAGGCGGTGCGCAGCTGGGACCTGGGCGGCCAGCGCCCAGGTGAACCAGCAGAGGCGGGGCGGCTCTGGCGTACGGCTCTGGTGTAGGTGGCGGCTTGGGATCTGGCCGATCCTTGGTGTGTGCGTGTGAAGGCTGAGGCGCCCAGGCTGCTGCTGGCGCTGGCGATGTGGAGGCCAGATGGCGGTGCGCAGTAGGGTGGCTGAGGTGGCGAGCGGCTGGTGTGTGTATGCGGCTGTGCGGGAACCAGGGAGCTGGAAGGCGGCCAAATCTGGAGCTCACCCGTGTGATGAAGGCGGTGTGGAGCAGGATTCGGAGGCGGGAAGATGCTGAGGTGGCGGCGTGTGCCACTGGAGGCTGTGACCAAGGCGATGGCGCCAGGCGACTGGCCCTGCTGCTGGTGCGATGGAGCCATGCGCCTGCGGATCTGATGCAGAGGTGAGGCTGGTGCGCCTGGCTGCTGCGCGGCGATCCTGGTCCAGAAGGTATGTGCCGATCTCATGCGTGGCGGAGCTGGGAAGAGGTGAAGGCAGGAAGAGGTGCAGAGAGGAGGCGTCTGGAAGCCTATAAAGGGACTCCAAGGTCCTCTTCCCGGGGGCTCTAGTTCGGAATTTCTTAGGATTTTTAGTCTCCATTTTTTTCTGTATTTTCTGTTCTTCCAGACTTTTCAGGGGAGGGCTGGGGGTTTGAATTTTTGGGTTTTTCATCTTTTATTCTTCCTGTATTCACCATCTGTGGGTTGGAGACGGGTTGGCTGGGTTGGAGTTTTTAGGATTTTTACTTTTTCTATCTGTTCTTCCGGAACTTAGAGAGTTAGCAGTGGAGATTTTTTGTTGTTGTTGTTGTTTTATTCTGCAATTTATTTTTGTAATCTCCCTTTCAGCAGAGCAGAGAGGGAGTTGTCTGGTTCGATGGTTCGGAGATTTCAGAGAGGTTGGTCTCCTGTGTTCTTTGTTGTTGGGAGGTGGATCAGATCCAGAGTGGCTGTTGGGGTTGCCAGGAGCGAACAGCTCCTCACAGTTCTTTAGCTTGTTATGTGCAAATTCTGAGTTTGACAATTTTCTCCTGTTCAGGTTTTTAGCTAGTCAGATTTCTGCCATTGTTCTTTCTTCTGTCTTTTCCTTTAGCATCCGTGAGGAAGTTCGACTGCTGTGAGTTCTTCTGTAAACATGCAGAGCTGTGAGAGCTTCCGGAGTTCAGATTTTAATTTGGGAATTGCTACTATTGATGAGAGGAGATCGAGTTCTACTGCTTATATTTGTCTTTCCTTTCTTCTTTGCTAATTTCATCGATTCTGTGCTGCTGTGAGAACTGAGAGAGCTTGAGAGCTTCCGGAGAGTCAGATTCAGAGTTGAGTTTGTTAAGTCTATGTTCCTGTGATAGCAGAGGATTGAACTGATTTCGTGTAGATTTCTGAGTCTTTTTATTTGTTCTCCAGTCATTAATTTGTTCTTCTTCTGTTCTTCATAGCCTGAGCATTCGATTTGGTATCAATTAATTTCTTTTTCTTATTTCAAGTTTAATCTTTGAGTTGTGAAAATAGTGGTTCAGTGTTACTTTCTTTTAGATTTCTATTGCGTTGGTGTTCTTATTTTGTTATTCTAGACAGTTCAAGAATTTGATGTTATAATTTTATATTCCATTTGTTATGTTTTTACTTATTTGATCCCTCAATTGTGAGGGTACATTAATATCATTCCCATTTTCATTTCAATTCCACTTGTTATTTCATTAAGTTTGACATGTCGACTGTGAGGGATTTGATTGATGCAATTTACAGAGTTAATTCTCATGCAGTGTGATTTTAGTTAAGAGTGTCTGTTAGAATGATTTCAAGTTAAAGTAGTTTAAATCAAGTTCTATTCGGCCTCTCTGTGGATATGACCTGTGCTCACCATTGTGCTAGTTCTTCTTTATGATTTTATGTTTGTGAGACAGTTTAGAGGAAGTGCGCATATTGACTTGTGCAAGGAACTCTGGACACGAAAATGCACATCCACAATGTCGCGCGTTCACTGAGTTGTCCAGCAGAGTAGGGGGACTGTACCCTGTGGTGGGTTTATAAGGAAGGATGGTATCCTTACACAACAACTCGAGTTTTGGCGTAACGGCAATGCCTGAGATTCTATATAACCACTCTCTGTTTGTCCTTGTGTTTTGGTGATAACAAACTTATGATGATATCAAGTGATAACAAAACTTATGGTGATAAGTCTCACATAGATTTGATCGCCAGAACGATTTGGTTGCACATCGATTTGCTTGCCATAATGATTTGATAAGTGAAACACGACTCGATCATCATATCGATTTGCTTTCACTTAATGACGATGTTGTTCATCATAAACAATTGATAAGTAACTTAAACAATGATTCACTTCAATTAAACATCGATTGTTTAAGTACTTTTTGGCGCCTAATGAAAAGTCAAATATCTTCTAACAGAAAAGCTACATGCCTTTTTCAGAGTCTTGTCAGAAAAAGATATGAACTACTATTTTTATCATGTTAGTAGAAACACGGTGGTATGCACCGTTTATCATAAACACTCTTTTATGCTAACACTCTCTTCTATGACCACAGACCTCGAAGACCACCAGAAGTCTGATTAAGACAAATGAAGAGAAGATAAGGAACGGCTAGAACTTCAACGGATCTATTCAAAAGTTGTTCATATAAAAGATGAAAAGGTTGAAGAACAAAGCAGAGCTTTTCTGAAGATCTTTGAAGGAGTGTACAACCAGTGAGGAACCTCAACGCCACATACACTCAAAGGAAAAGAGAGAAAGAGCCTGAGCCAAAAAGAAGTGTTCAAGCAACTGAAGCACTCAAGCCTTCAAGCTTTCTTCTCTCTCTTCATTCTCTCTCTGCGTTCCTTGTAAATTTCGGGGAGAGTTTGTGACTGTGAGCTAGTGTTCTTAGTGTTCATCTTGTAATAGCTCTCGGTCTGATCTTTCTTTTCTAAGAAAGATTTCTGTTCAGCTGTAGGACTGTTGTGGAATGGATTTATAAATAAATCACAAATCTTTTTAAATTCTATTTATCATGTTTCTCATGTTTCTCATGGATGCGTATTGCTAATCCAAATTCCGTCAAATGCTACGCGAGCGATAATGACGAGAGATGAATTGGTAATTTGCGTAGCGCAGGCGTGCCAGCCACCGAAGTGGCAATAAGTGTTCTGCCTCCGAGAGTCGGAGGACTTTAGGTCTATTGTGCGCACCATTTGACTTCGTCAAACGATAGTAGAGATCGGGTCGGGACCAAGATCCCGCCGTTGCCTAAATGCAACGACGTTAATTACATCTTTCTAAGAGAGAAAACCCTTGATTAATTGCCAGATTAGAGAGTCTCATGGCCTTAAAACGGAAACATCCGATAAAGGTGCAAAGTGCGTGCTAAAGCGAGGCTAAAATGGCAAAGAGAAAGATTTCTATTCATGGCATTTGGCTCTTTATGATCATTATCATCTTCACATACAATTTTGGAGGTTTTATTCATTTATTCATTTGATATTTGTCAATTAATGCCCGTTGTATTCTCTTTGTTTCATTTAAAACATGATAGTTGTAGTTATGCTGGTGAGTCGGCCAGGCTGCTGAGTCGGCCAGGCTGCTGAGTCGGCAGGGTCCTGCTGAACTGGTGAGTCGACAGACTACTGAGTCGGCAGGCTGCTAACTCAAATGAGTTGGCAGAACCTTGCTGCAACATGAGTCGGCAGGCTACTGAATCGGCCAGGCTGCTGAGTCGGCAGGGTCCTGCTGAACTGGTGAGTCGGCAGACTGCTAACTCAAATGAGTTGGCAGAACTTTACTGCAACATGAGTCGGTAGACTGCTGAGTCGGCCAGGCTGCTGAGTCGGCAGGCTGCGACAGTGCTACCGAATCACCTAGCCAACATAATTTTTGAAGTCTTTTATTCTTATAAAATCTTTTGATCTCATAAGGATGCGCGAGAAAATTTGGTAGCACCTCCCCTTTACTCATAGCGCAAGTGGAGGGCAAGATACTCGTCCACCATGATGGAGACGGCACCAAAACGAGGTGTTAGCCGCGCGCGGCGTCACCCAAACGGCACACGACACCAATTCCCGAGGCTTGCCTACGAGAGAACCGATGAGTCCCGGGATCGAAAACAAGTAATCTCATAAATCAAGGCTTGCCGACTCATCATGTACGTGGCGACTCACTGATTCAAATCTCTTCAATGATTCAGTGAGTCGGGAGCCAGCTGAGTCTTTGCCGACTCACTAGCCATAACACAAAAAACGGCTTAAACTTCACGGGAAAAATTCGGCAGCACCTCCCCAGACTCATGAGATGTGGGGGATATCGCGGTATCCATCCAGCATAATGGAGATGGTACCAAAAACGGGGTATTGACCGTGTACGGCGCTACCCCACACGGGGTACCGGTTCCCGAGGCATGCTACGAAGGAACCGAAGAGTACCAAGACCGAGACCAGTCCGGTGGACAATCCGACGATGTACGAGTCTAGGAACTCGGGCATAGATATCAATTTATCTAATTCGAAGCCTCATAGAGTCTCATTTCTATGTGAGTCGGCAGGAAAACTGCTCTGCATGCATGAGTCGGCAGCCCTCATTTGCAACGGAATGACAACCAAATCACGGAGGAACGGCGTGAAACTTTTATGGGAGGGACTGAGGTATATTTTGATCAATTTCATTCCTTTACACACGGGCGAAAAGCCGCGCCGACCGGTCCCCAACCCCTGAAAGCACACTGCCCAGGTGAGTCGACAGTCAGGCATTGCTGAGTCGGCAACCCTCATTTGCAAAGGGACGCCCACCCAAATCACGTCAGAACGGCACAAAATTTTTATGGAAGGGACTGAGGCATGTCCCGGTCAATTCCAAACTCTTTCAAGGGCGAAATTCTGTGCCGATCGGTCTCAGACCGCGAAAAACACGTGTGCTGCCCAGGTGAGTCGGCAGCCAGACAGTACCATCCATTTGCAACTGGACGGCCACTCAAATCGTATCACAACGGAACGAAATTTTTATGGGGAGGACTGAGGTGCATGTTGGTCGAATTCAGCCTTTTACACGAGCGAAACGTCATGCCGATCAATCTCAAATCGCTGAAAACCCACTGCCCAAGTGAGTCGGCAGCAAACCAGTGTTGTCCACGTGAGTCGACAACGTCCATTTTGCAAAGGAACGACACTCCAATCACGTCGGAACGACGCGAAATTTTTATGGGAGGGACTGAGGCATGTCCCGGTCAGTTCCAGTCTTTTACATGGGCAAAAAGCCGTGCCGATCAGTCTCAAACTGCTGAAATACACGTGCTGCCCAGGTGAGTCGGCAGCCAAACAGAACTATATATTTGCAGCGAGACGGCCACTCAAATCATGTAGGAACGGCACAAAATTTTATGGGATGGACTGAGGTATATTTTGTCAACTTCAGCACTTTTCATGGGCGAAACGCCACACCAATCGACCCCAAAATGCTGAAAACTCACTGCCCAGGTGAGTCGGCAGAGAACCTTCAACAAAGATCTATTTACTTACGTGGTTTTCACCCCAAAAAATGGAAAAAAAAAATGTGGTATGGACGCGATGTTGGGATGGATTACATCCCCTTCAAGTCTTTAGCAAGGCATGGATATCGCATTATCCAACCCTTTTGTGCATAGACTCGGGATTGCAGTGATTCGGCAAGCATCGCTCAAGCTAAAAAAAAACTAATGGAATGAGGGAAATCCCTTGATGCAAGGGGAGGACAGCACCCCCATGGGAAGATTGGAGGGCTATCAGTCCCATTTAGGGTACCACAAGGAATGGACATCGATTTGTCCATCCTTGGGCACCCTCAAGCTCACCTCCAGGTGAGTCGGCAAGGCTCATTCAAAGAGGGAAATGCAAGAAATGCAGCAGAGAGGGAGTTCTTCTTAGGAAGAAGACCCCAAATTAATCACTTTAAAAAAAAGGAAAATACTTGGGGGAAGGGGATCACATGCCCAAACACCGAAATATACACATTAAACAAAATGGCATTCAACACATGCATTAAATGAAAGAAGTATTACATACATCTCATCTATTATATTCCATTTAAAAGGAGAGGAGGCATTAAATGCCACTCTCATCACATGTGGGGAATGGGAGAAAGACATTAAAGTAAAAGAGAACTTGTTAGACAAGAGATGAGGAAGAAAGGGAGAAGTACAAGGAAATGACAAGAAGAAGAAGGAGGGGAAGGGGTTATGGCGATGGCTCCTTCTCTTGGGAGCTCTCTCCTCTCTCTTCCCACCCTCCTTTCTTGCTTTCTTGGGACATGAACTAGCAGCCCTTCTCCTTTTCCTCTTCTTCTCTACGTTGCTTGCTGTCACTCCCTCCCTTTTTGCCTTGAGGGAACCCAGGAGCACCCAGCAGACCCCCCTCCTCTTCACCTCTTGGTCTCTTCCTCCTCTTCCCTTCTGTTGCGCAGGAAACTCCCCAAGAAGCCCAACCCCCTTTTCTTTTTGGTTCTCTCCTCCTCTGGCTTTTCCCCCAAGTAGCAGCCAGCCACCCCAAAGAGAGATGGGTACGCCAGTTCCTAGAAGCTTCTTTTTGCAAGGGTACTTTTGTTGTGGGGAGGTGAGGGGTCCCTTAAGATGACCCCTTGCATGGGTGCTTTGGGCCATTAGATAGTGGGCCTATTTGTGATGTGCAATTGGGCCTCACATCTTATTTGATTTTTGATGTCCACAACTGTATACAGTGTAGAACCTAGCTATGGGTTTGTGTCTAGCAGAACCGCACTGGGGTTTGTACTAGGAGATTGGCTTCTTGACCTCTAAGAGAAGGGTTGCCTTCTTACCCGAGAAAGAGAAGAAGACCAGCTGGGGTGCTGGGTGTTATATTGTCCTTGAGGGGGACTGTAGCCTTGGTTAGTGAAATCCTAAGAGGTTGCTTGGGGACTGGACGTAGGACTTCCATGTGGGAAGGGCCGAACTAGGATAAATTCCTTATGTCCTTTGTGTGATTGTTTATTTGCTTCCGCACTGCTACTCTTTATCACACTAAACTAACCAAACTTTCAAGTGTTAATTTTCTGTGTTTAAGTTTCTATTTCAGATTTCAGAAAACCTATATTCACCCCCCTCTAGATTAGCTTGCTGCCGTACCAGAAAAGAGTGGACCAACATAACCCAACTCATTGCTTCTTCCTTCTCTCCATGCCATTTTCTTCTTCTTCTTTTTATATTAATATTTATATATTTAAAATAACGATAAATTTTAAATTTTATATATTTTAGAAAAATTTAACACAGTAAATATAGAGTAAGATACATAATAACTATTTAACTAAAAATAAATTAATTTATTTAGATTTATTTGAGACTTTATATTTATATCTAAACGATGTTCAATAAAGTAAAATTTTAACATAAGTTAATTGAAATATAATAAAATTTACGGTGATTTTATTTTATTTTTTCAAATAATATTTTGTCTAGCGAAAATTACTCAAAAAATTAATAAATCAACTTAATCTCGTTATCCATGCACCAATAATCTGAAAACTTTGGTGGTTCTGGATCTCATTTTTGTTACTTAAATTTGATGACGTCCTGTCAAGATACGTACGTCTGAAAGAGTACAGGAGGTTATGTTAATAATATAAAAATATCTCTAAATCAAAACTTAGAGTTGACCGATACATGTAGGTGTGATCCCACTCGTTCTAGAATGTGTCAAACTCGACGACGAGTTGTTGGTGACTGTCAAATTTAGACTTGTTTACGGGTCGGTTCGATCCGATTTGGACCATTTATTTTAGAAAATTGAACTTGAGATACTTTTATATTATTAATATAATCTTTCGTACTCTTTTGAGACACGCACTCCGACGGGATGCCATTTAACTTGAGTAACTAAAATGAGATCCAAAATCACCATAATGTTCAGAAAAATGTGTTGATTCTGGTTATGAGAATATCGAGAATTATTAGCGCACGGATAGCGATATTTAGTTGATTTATTAATTTTTAGAGTAATTTTTACTCGAAAAATTTTATTCGAAAAAAATAAAATAAAATCACCATAAATGTTATTATATTCCAATTAGCTTATGTTTAAAATTTGAACTTAGCTAGACGTCGTTTAGTAATAAAATTAAAGTCTCAAATAAATCTAAATGGATTAATTTTATATTATTTAATAATTATGATGTATCTTACTATATTTAACGTGTTAAATTTTGCTAAAATATATAAATTTTATATTCAAATATAAAAATATTAAAAAATATTTATAAGTATTATTATAAGAATGGAAAAAAGGCATGGAGAAGGGGAAGAGTAACTAGTTCCTTATATATATATATATATATATATTAAAAAGATTAATAACAGGTTGACTAAGGAATCAGAAATGGAGAGAACCTTTCTATTTCTCAAAAACACTCTAAACATGACGTGTGATGTTTATTGGCTGTCCTTGGAGTTCGTTCTGCAGGGTCCTGCAGGATTCCCGCCGGTCAACCTATTGCTACGAAGTTGTACGTAGGCAAGAGGAGAAATGCTTTGTACACGTTCATACGGTCAAATACGCCATGTTGGATTCGCCGGGTGGCTTCTCATTCGCCCACGTTGCAAGGGAGCCACGTCATACGCCATTAATGCTCGTCGCCTGCGTTGCGGCTTCCCGAGACGTTTCATCATGAACCGCCGGCGTCACGAAACCGCGATTACGCTTCCGAATTTTTTAAACCCAATTTTGCCCTTCCCGCCTTTTGTGTGAAAAATCTGAAAGAAGACTCTCCTCCATTGCAACATCCCCACGAAATTTACAACCTTCCTCTCCCACGAAACATCTACCATCCTCTCTGCAAATCCCGTGATCATCTCTCTGCAAATCCAGTGATCTTCCTCGTTCTGTCTTCTTCATCCATGACTACTAAGAAGAGTAACGCCATGCAGAAATCAGGTCAGTCCAGCTCTGGGGAGAATTTGAAGATGCAGTGTACTGTGCCGGCGGGAGTGATGCCACCACCATTTATGCCACCTTATCAGATAAGTAGGCCGGTAGGTATACCATTTATGCCACCTTATCAGATGATAATAGGCCATTGTTATACCCCTTCATGACGCCATACACTACGTCGTTCATGCATTACGTCCCGACGGCACATGGTCCACTGCATGCAAGTAACGATGACAAGAGAGCAGAAGTACTCTATCAGAGCCCAGAAGTACCTCCGGAAGAAAATGTAGAAGCACAACAAACTCTTGGAGGACCTTCTGAAGAACCAGTGAGATCTGTTATACATGACATTATTGACGATGTTAACGAAATAAAATCAGTGCCTGCAAGCCCTGATTTAGGGAACAATGATGTTGAACATGAGAGAAATGACGAAGTTAACGAACTAGTGCTGGGATGCCCAGATCTAGAGAATAAGGATGTTGCACATGTCTGCAATTGTAAGTGGATATGTATCTGTTTTGACTGTCATTTGTACTTCTTCCATTATTTTTGAATGCTATGTACTCTTAGTTAATTGTCATTGAAAATTTATATTTTTTGTAAAATTCTTCTATTGTTTTTTGAAATATTTATATTTGTCACTGAAAGGAATGTATTTGTCACTGGTCTGTATGTATTTGTCAGTGGAATGTTTCTATTTGTCACTGCAATTCTTGAGTCTGCCACATGAATTTTTCTATTTGTCACTGGTCTGCATGTATTTGTCACTGGAATCTTCTATTTGTCACTGGTCTGGATGTATTTGTCACTGGAATCTTGTATTTGTCACTGGAAGGGACCTATTTGTCACTGGAAGGGACCTATTTGTCACTAGTTTTCTTCTATTTGTCACTAGTTTTCGTCCATTTGTCAGTTGAGTTCATGTCTTTTGTCACTGGGAATCTTGTATTTGTCACTGGAAGGGACCTATTTGTCACTGGGAATCTTGTATTTGTCACTGGAAGGGACCTATTTGTCACTGGGAATCTTGTATTTGTCACTGGAAGGGACCTATTTGTCACTGAGAATCTCGTATTTGTCACTGGAAGGGACCTATTTGTCACTGGGAATCTTGTATTTGTCACTGGAAGGGACCTATTTGTCACTAGTTTTCGTCCATTTGTCAGTTGAGTTCATGTCTTTTGTCACTGGGAATCTTGTATTTGTCAGTGGAATGGACCTATTTGTCACTGTTTTCATATTTTTGTCACTAGTCTTCGTCCATTTGTCACTTGGAGTTCATGTGTCTTTTTGTCACTGGGAATCCTTCTCTTTGTCACTGGAATCTCTTATTTCTCACTGGAATCTTTCTATTTGTCACTGTTTTTCATCTATTTGTCACTGTTTTTCATCTATTTGTCACTGGTCTGGATGTATTTGTCACTGGTCTGGTCCTAATTGTCACTGTGGTCCTATTTGTCACTACAATCTGTTTATTTGTCACTGGAATTCTCTCTCTTTGTCACTAGAATCTTTGTATTTGTCACTCAAAGTAATGTATTTGGCACTGGTTCCTTTCTCTGTGTCACTGAAAGGAATGTATTTGTCACTCAAAATCTTTCTATTTGTCACTGATGTTAACCTATTTGACACGGGAATAATTCTAAACTTGTTTTATTATTCTTTCAATGTATTTGGCAGCACCCGAAGTAGATGATGATTTGAATAATGATAAGGGAGAATCAGAAAATTTGGAACCTTTTGAGGGCATGATTTTCCAAACTATTTCAGATGCACAAAAATTCTACAATGCCTATGCAAAACGAGTAGGATTTGGCATGACAATCACTGACGGTAGAAGAAAGAATGATGTGTTTATTTACAAGAGGTTCAGTTGTCATCGTTGTGGTCAATCTAGAAGGGCAAAGAAACGATAAGTCACAGAGATTCTTCTAAGATTGGATGTACGGCATCGGTGAGGGTTAGATATAACAAAGACACAAACACCTACATAATGTATGATGTAATTTTGGAGCATAATCACATTCTTCATCCTACAGCTGCTATGTATTTGAGATCACATCGTAAAATTTGCACCCCGGAGAAAGCTGAGATTCTGAACATGCGTAGTGTTGGTATTTCCACATCCAATATTGTTTCAGCCATGGCAAAAAGAAAGGGGGGCATCCGACAGTTGGAGTGGACAGAGAAGGACTGTAGAACTTTCTTGATAAAGAAAGGCAAACACAATTGAAGGAGGGTGATGCAAAGACAATGATAAATCATTTTCAGGCAATGCAAGTTAGGGATCCAACATTCTTTTACACTATAGCGGTTAATGACAATGGTACATTAAGGATGTGTTTTGGATTGATGGTAGGTCTAGAACATCTTGTACATACTTTGCGGATGTCATCTGTTTCGATACAACATACTTGACAAACACATATCAAATGCCATTTGCACCATTTGTGGGAGTAAATCATCATGGTCAATCTATTCTTTTGGGATGTGCACTACTAAGCAATGAGAAAATTGAAAGTTTTGTATGGCTCTTTAATTGTTGGCTAGAAGCAAATGGTGGCATTCACCCCAAGGCAATCATCACAGATCAAGACAAGGCTATGGAGGCTGCAGTAGCTCAAGTGTTTCCAACGGCACGACATCGTTTTTGTCTTTGGCATATAATGAAAAAGGTACCGGAAAAAATTGGCCATATATGCGTCTCCAATCCACACTTCATGAATGACTTCCAAAGTTGCATTTATGACACATCGTCCACCTTTGATTTTGAAGAAAAGTGGGATGAATTGATAACAAAGTATGAAATTGCCATGCAAAATGAATGGCTGAAAAGTTTGTATGAATGCCGTAGAAAGTGGGCACCTATTTTTTTGAAGGACACATTCTTTGCTGGTAAGTTATTATTCACTAGTATTGTCTATTTTTATTTGCTTTATCTGTTATATTTACATTGTTTTATGCTTGTAGGTATGTCTACCTCTCAACGAAGTGAGAGTATAAATCATTTTTTTGATGGATTTGTCACAGCAAAAACTACCTTATCTGAGTTCATTGTGAAATACACAGTGGCACTTGAAAGCAGGTTTGATGCAGAAAACAAAGCAGATTTGAAGTCCATGGATACAGAAGCATATCTGAAAACTTGTTCACCATTTGAGAAACAAGCAGCCGCAATATATACGAGGTCTATATTTCAGAAATTCCAGCAAGAATTGATAGAGGTCGCTGCTTGTCACCCACAGCGTATTTGTGAAGATGAAAGTAAGTTGACGTTGAGAGTAAAGTCATTTGAACGTGTTAAATTGAAAGGTATATGTATGGAAATGCAAAAAAATACACAGTCAATTGCCAAAAACAGGAACAAGAAGTGGAATGCTCCTGTAAATCCTTTGAATTTAAGGGGTTCTTATGCCGACATGCCTTACTAGCATTGCAATATGTAGGAATTGACAGTATACCAAACAAGTACTTCTTGCAAAGATGGTGCAAAGATATGAGGTATAGACATGCATGTCAGTCATTTGATGTTCAAAAGGAAGAGAAGAAATGTTCATCCTCCCGGTACACCAACTTGATATTCAGATTTATGAAGGTGGCTGAAGCAGCTTCTTGCTCAGAGGAAGCTTATGATATTGCAGTAGCTGAAATACCCAAAATTCTAGGGAGAGTAATGGAGTCCATGAATGGGTTGTCTTTGTCGAACAAAGAATAGATTCTACATCGAATTGTCATGTACAAGATCCAAGAAGAGCATCAACAAAAGGAAGAAAACGTGAGAAACGGATACCATCTGCTCTTGAGAAAATCAGAAAACGAAGCAAAGCTTCCAAGAAGTGCATTCAAACACCCAATGCTGTAAACCATGACCAAGTTGGTGAAGTATCTTTCTTTGCAACACAATGACTTCTAAACTTCTTTTAAAAGAACAATTCTCTTTTATGTACTGCATGTCAGTTGTCACTGTGATTATTATGCATGATACTATTTAAACCATCATGTGTTATACAAATCGTGCATTTGTCATTGTAATGCATGGTTAGATTTGAAATAACATCTGAATTTAATTGCCTCTCGTAAAACCTCTGCTAATTGTTATGTTACGAGTAGTCACTCTCACTCCCATCATCCCCATCCACAATGTTCAAATATGAAAATGCCTCTGGTAAAACCTTTACAACCATTTTACTTTTGTTTACAATGCAATTTAAATCCTTGCGATCATCCTCCAATCTGGCAACTCGATATTCTAGGGATTTCACGTTCTCATCTTTCCCGCAAGTTATTTGTGAATCCACAATTTTTGCACTTCATCACACCATGAAAAAATCACATTTCGCATCCTATAAAAGACCACAAGAAATATTATGTCATGTAATACCATGTCATGTTATACATTAAAATTTCTTGAATCTCTTACCTTACATGTGTAGAATTTTCTGTTTGGATTTCTTTCTGTTTTGCTAGTTCTGACAGTGCAATAACCATGTCCTCTCAAACATCTCATTGCTGGAGGTGAAATTGCAGACTGGCTTGGAGAGCCCATTTTGCCAGAAGATTGCTCGCCAAATGCTCTGCAAATAAAATTGATACGACCCTTAAAAATGGCTTTTGTTAAAACACAAATAGCTACAGCATATCAAAAGTTCAAACATTTGCTGACCTGAATGTTACATTCTCCTTCGAGCAGGACACATTAACATCGATGTTAATCAATTTTTGTCCGAGGATTTCATGCATGTCAATTATTCTATCAATATCATCTCCACTTAACAATTTCATGAATGAGTTACTCATCTCCGGAATGTGGCATTTTAACTCCACTTCATCTCTCAAAAGTGTCCACCTTCTGCAAACATCATTAAATATGCTACAAAGTTCCATACCTCTATGCATAGGAATTACATACGCATCATTCTGGAATGTAAAAATTCCTGGAATACGATCCATATCTACCAGTCTACCCTGCCACCCACCACTGCAAGAAAGGAAAAAAACTAACAAAATAGCTGACTCAGAGTGAGAAACATCCATCGCAGAAGCATAAGCATGCGCCACCAGGGGGGTCGCACGGGAGTGGGAACGGGAGCAGGGGGAAATGGGAGCAGAAGGATTACCTGAGCATGAAATCCTAAGGCGGTGCAGCAAAGGCTCCCAAGCCACCTGAGCAGGTTTCCTGGACAAGCTTCGTTGAAAACCTAGATGGTGAATGGGGCGAGCCTGACGGGGCGGATGATGTGTGAAACATAAAGGGGTGTTGCGGCTAGGGTTTACGTGAGGGTAGAATGGGAGATTTTTGTGATATGATATAATAGATTAATAATTTATAATTAATTTCTTCAAGTGACAAATGTATGTAAACTAATGACAAATAGAAGAAAAGAAGTGACAAATACGAGATTCCAGTGACAAATAAGAGATTCCAGTGACAAATACAAGATTCCCAGTGACAAATAGAAGACAACTCCAAGTGACAAATGTATGTAAACTAGTGACAAATAGAAGAAAAGAAGTGACAAATACGACCCTTCCAGTGACAAATAAGAGATTCCAGTGACAAATACAAGATTCCCAGTGACAAATAGCTCTGAACTCTTAAGTGACAAATGGAAGAAAACTAGTGACAAATAGAACAAAACCAGTGACAATAGCCCCTCCCAGTGACAAATAGGAGATTCCAGTGACAAATAGTATGAACTCTATGTGACAAATGGAAGAAAACTAGTGACAAATAGAACAAAACCAGTGACAAATAGGCCCTTCCCAGTGACAAATAGGAGATTCCAGTGACAATAGCTCTGAACTCTTAAAGTGACAAATGGAAGAAATCTAGTGACAAATAGAACAAAACCAGTGACAAATAGGCCCCTCCCAGTGACAAATAGGAGATTCCAGTGACAAATAGGTATGAACTCTATGTGACAAATGGAAGAAAACTAGTGACAAATAGAACAAAACCAGTGACAAATAGGCCCCCCCCAGTGACAAATAGGAGATCCAGTGACAAATAGGCCCTTCCCAGTGACAAATCAGATTCCCTCCCGTGACAAATACATACAGACCCGTGACAAATAGGTCCCTTTCAGTGACAACTGAAACATTCCAGTGACAAATAGGTCCCTTTCAGTGACAACTAAAAGATTCCATTGACAAATACATACATTCCTCTGTGACAAAGACACAACTCCAGTGACAAATAGGTCCCTTTCAGTGACAACTAAAAGATTCCATTGACAAATACATACATTCCTCTGTGACAAAGACACAACTCCAGTGACAAATAGATGAAGCTCAGTGACAAATACATGAAGACTACTGATCATTAGCTATTAAAATGAACAAGACTTTACAAGAGTTTACACTGTACACATACTTTCGTTTGATAAGTACACCAGTCAAACATTGAAACATTAAACTGTACATTACATGTAGTTTACAAGCATTTCTCCTTAACAAATGCTTTCCATCACATAACAGGAAAAATGTACACTTTCTAAGACCGATTCTTTACTTGTAACAACATTGCTGCAAATCTGGCCCTGAATAGATTACAATCATCCTCATCAAAGTCCATCCAGGAAATTTCATCCTAATCAAGGCTTCTATGTATTTCACCACATAAATCGCGCAATTCAGGCTTCCAGATGCTTGTTGAGGACATGTACTGTCAAACTGAAGTTCCCATTTAGCATCATCAGGAAATGCCCTGTACTCTTTCAACATGCGCCTTACAGTTGGGCCTGCAAAAAAAATAAACAAATAATGGACAGTATTTACATTGAAGCAATTGATTTACAAACTTACCCATTTTCTTGCAGATGCCTTGTGGAAAGCCCCACTTTTCAAAGAATTGTATGATACCAATAGTTTTCTCCGTGTCCACTGCAAATAAATGCCAGTGATTTCGTGAGTGTAACACGAAGAATAGCCACTTGTTTTGTTGGAGGGTTTCCAAATCCTTGTTCTCGTAGGCGCATTCCAACAACTTTGCTGCCTTCTCTTCCGTTGAGCATGACATTCCGTGGATATGATTTACCACAATAGTTGGAAAACAAACCCACTTGTGGAATGTATTTCCAGTCTTCATTTTAAGTAGGGAAATCAATCCATCAATAACCTGCAATATGTCCATACTCAGTACAATGAACCTGCCTTTAAGGACTTTATCTATAACAACATAAGTGAAACACATACCGTGTCCTCTGTCATGCCTCCGGTAAGGAGGTTTAGAATGTGTGACTTCCGGATGACCAGGCCATTTGCGAAACCAAAAATTTCATAACTATAGAGGTTGAAAACATGCAAATAAGTTAAATCAGAAATAAATATGAAATCATACAAATTCAATCAACTTACTCAGGTTCACTGCCGACACTTCCACACGTTTGAAGGAAGCTTTCGACAATGGCATTGTGCTTCCCCTTCAACTGCCCCCTGCACACCCACTGTATAGTGGCTGGCTCCTCTGTTGCCTACGTATTGTGTTGACATTTCAGATCAATGCCATTTTCAGGTTATGCAGTAACATAATAGATTAGAGACTTACCACTGCTTTTTCTTTAGCAAGAATTGTTGTGGGTTTCTCCTCCCGTACATAAGGGGATTGATCATATACGCCAGGACGCCGGTCCTCACGCTCCTTGATGGCCCGAACCATTGAGGTAGGATGTTCGGGATCAACAGCAGTTGTTATATTCTCCTCAAAATGACCAATTCTGGAGCATGCTCGTCATTCGTCATTGGAGGCTGGACATCGGGAAGATCGGGAATGTGTTGAGAATATGTAGGGGGCCAAGCTGCCCATTCTTGTTGGGTCACCGGATCGTCATGCATCATTGGAGGCTGGGCATGGACATGTTCAGAAAATGTAGAGGTTGGCCCAGCTGCCCCTTCTTCACGACTTACCGGATCATCCCTTCTATGAATGTAATGCATGATTTCCTCAATTTGTCTCTTTTGATCATTGAGGTGAGTGTTAAACTGATCAAATTTCAATTCTTGAGACTTTATTGATGCTGCAATTTCATGTAGAAGAGTGAGGGAAGCAGCTGGACGAACCGTGGTGGTGTCCTCTGGGAGGGAAGCATTGTCCATTTCATCTCTCTCAACCGTCAATTTTTAATAACCTGCAAAAGCAAATCAGATAGCAATAAACATCAAATTACACAGTTCATTACTCAATAATAATTTCATTTGTGAAAGGGAGTCCAAAACCTGTTGGCCGGTGAGGGATGCTGTAGGAAATGTTGATGTTTTCCCGGCGATTGTTCCCCACCTGAAGAGGCGGGGATATGCCGTCCGATTCATTGGCTGCCTCACCCTCGTGTGCTCAAGAAACCAAACCTGTAATATGAAACATAACTACTTAAACCAACAACCCAAACTAGTATAGATGATATGTATACATAGAGATTGTTAACGGTACTTACAGCAAGGGAGGCAGCACAACCATAGATGAAATAATGAGCTTGGGATTGATTCCCACTTCGTCTCTTTGCGGGGCAAGTTGCCCCACTCCTTGATTATTTACAAATGTAACTAAATTATCAAATTATGCAGTGTTACTTCCTGCACTGCGGCTGCCCAATTATACTCTCTTATTCTTGGTATGTCATCCAAGCAGGAGAGCATCTGCTGTGGACAAGAATGCGCTGATCGCGGAGCAAGAAAGGTGCATAGAAGGAGCACAATCCACAGCCTTACTGTGTCCTGTACATCTGCTTCATCATCTGATTTTACTATTTCCTGGATGAGCGAATGCACCTTCTTCCGATCAAATTTTGTGGCCATCCCAAACCGCTCATGGAGCTTGGACATTTTCTTCGTGCTTCCATAATGGCGGACGGGATGTCCACAGCTGGGCAATCCCAAGATAATGCCCACATCATCAACGGTAAACAAGACCTCCTTCTTCCCTAGCAAGAAGATGTTCCCACCAACATGGGTGCTGATTATGTCCTCTAACATCCTCATGCTAAAGGAGCAACCAGAAGTATTGTCCACATAAGAAGAAAATGGGGTGCTCCTCATTATAATTTTATGGCATTCCCGGAATGCCATTTTATCTCTATCCTTTATATAAATGTCCATTGAAGAGCGGGCTTTCATGATTGGAGGATTAGCTACAATGAAATAGAAATATCAAAACAGAATAAGGAGACAACAATAATTATTTCTCACTGCAAACCATTTGTCAACAGTAGAATGACACAACAAAAGAATGAGAGAACAAAACTATGTATAACTGGTGTTCATCTATTTGTCACTTGCATAGAAGAATTGTAATTGTCACTTGAATAGAAGAATGGTAATTATCACTACAAAAGGCTATTTGTCACTGGAAAGGGCCTTGTTTATCACTAACAAGGAGGTATTTGTCACCGGATCATCAGATTTCTAATTGTGACTGGCAGAGTTTCTATTTGTCACTACAAATGGGTATTTGTCACTGGGAATGACCTATTTATCACTAACAAAGAGGTATTTGTCACTGGATTCTTTACTTGTATTTGTCACTAGCAGAGGTTGTGATTTCTCACTACAAATGGCTAATTGTCATCTACAAGGCCCTATGCATAACTGGTGTTCATCTATTTGTCACTTGCATAGAAGAATTGTAATTGTCACTTGAATAGAATAGTGGTAATTATCACTATAAAAGGCTATTTGTCACTGGAAAGGGCCTTGTTTATCACTAACAAGGAGGTATTTGTCACTGGATCATCAGATTTCTAATTGTGACTGGCAGAGTTTCTATTTGTCACTACAAATGGGTATTTGTCACTGGGAATGGCCTATTTATCACTAACAAGAGGTATTTGTCACTGGATTCTTTACTTGTATTTGTCACTAGCAGAGGTTGTGATTTCTCACTACAAATGGCTAATTGTCATCTACAAGGCCCTATGTATAACTGATGTTCATCTATTTGTCACTTGCATAGAAGAATTGTAATTGTCACTTGAATAGAAGAATGGTAATTATCACTACAAAAGGCTATTTGTCACTGGAAAGGGCCTTGTTTATCACTAACAAGGAGGTATTTGTCACCGATCATCAGATTTCTAATTGTGACTGGCAGAGTTTCTATTTGTCACTACAAATGGGTATTTGTCACTGGGAATTCCCTATTTATGACTGATAAGAAGCTATTTATCACTGGATCAGCAGATATTTGTCACTGGGAGAGTTTATTTATGACTCAATAAGGTCCTATTTATCACTGGATCAGCTGATTTATATTTGTCACTGGGAGAGTTTATATTTATCACTACAAATGACTATTTCTCATCAATAAGGTCCTATTTATCACTGGTAAGGCATTACTCCTATTTGTCACTAGAAAAATTTTGTTTGTCACTAAAAAAGGTATTTGTCATCAGAAAAGGTCATATTTGTCACCCTAACAGATCTATTTGTCACTAAAAACACATTACAAGACTACGAAACATACCTCTCACTTGGGATGCCCCCCTAGGTCCTTTGTCTTTTGGTACTTCTGGTGCTGGAGATGAAGGATTTTGCAGGTCTGCTTCCAGGTGGAGCGTCGTCGGTTGCTCCTCCACGGTCTCTGTATACTCAGTAATGCGGCGACGGAATCGCTCTAGCAGACTCTTCTTAGGCGCCATGGATGAGCAAGACAACACGATGAAGAAGGAAGAAGATGCTGGAATTGCAGAGAGCACCGCCGGGCAAGACAGCACGAGCAAGATGGTCACCTGCAAATTTTGTGCGGTGAGGGAATCGTGGGCTCTTCCTGTCAGATTAGTGTGGACAAGGGGGGGGAAGGGCAAAGATGGGATTAAAAATTTCAGAAGCGAAATCGCGGTTTCGTGAGGCCGGCGGTGTCATCATGAGAACCTCGGGATAACACAACGAGAAGTGACGCGCTTTTAATGGCTGTTGACATGGAGGCTAAAGGTGAGATGGCAGCTTCACAACGTGGGCGCAACGTGGGCGAATGGGAACGAACTCGGTCCTTCCACGTTGGCGTATTTGACCGTATGAACGTGTACAAAGCATTTCTCTCGAAGAGAGAACCGAGGTGTGGGTCGACAACACAGAGAACTTAGGGACCGCTGGCGTCCTCCCGTCGCGGGACACGAAACAACGACGCCTGTACGGAATGGGAAGAACCAGCCTTCTGGTCCACGTACGTACGAACCTCCCGAACGGGCGTCGCGAGCGACACCGCCGCGATGCTGCTGAGTCGGGCAACGTTCTTTACGGGAATGGAGACCAGCAACGCCCGACGGACACGACGCTGCCGGTGATGCGATGATGCGGACACTGGAGACTCGAGAGTCTCGAGTCCGTAAGAATGGATGTTCTCGGTCAGCTGCAAACGCCTTGATCGACCTTTGGTCCATATAATATTTTACGGCTGCCACACATGATAGATCAGAACCCCGCGTTCACGACGAATGATCTGTTGCTGCAGCTCCAAGAAGAAGCGGATAAGTACACAAAGGAGCTTGCAGCAGCAGTGATATGGCCTTGTTCTTCCTCTTTTCTGCCTTTATCGTTGTCTTATCATCTTCCTATTGGAGTTTGTCCCATATCAGAATATTCAAGATGGGCTTGTGCTTTATATAATGTGACCTTCCTCCCCTCAACACCTAAGTTTTGGGGGTGAGTTTTCACATCGTATCAGAGCCAAGATACATCCCGATTGTGGACCCCACACTTTATTAATATCCACGTGTCTTGGCCCTCTATGAGGCCGGCACGTGCGGAGGTGTATTGAAGTTTGTCCCAGATCGGAATATTCAAGATGTGTTTGTGCTTTATATAATGTGGCCTTCCTCCCCTCAACACCTAGGTTTTGGGGGTGAGTTTTCACATGGTATCAGTGTAAGGAAACGCACAGAGCGCAGCGGAAACGCGATTTCCACAGATAGATATCGTTGCCGGTGGTCGGATCGAACAAAAACTGTGAACGCGCGCGTAGGAAGATCCGATCTTTACCTTTGCGGGGTTGCGAAACTCCCGAACCTGAGGAGGAGGTAGCGCTGGAGGCGCTGGTGCTTCAAGCCGTTCAGGTGTCCGGCCTCTAGACGTATCCACGCGAGCTCCGGACGCAGACGGGGTTTCCTCGGTCTCCACACGTCTCCTGGATCTCAACTCCACCATGTGTCAGAGAGAGAGGAGAGAGAAGAGGTGGGGGCGCCTTGGAGAGAGAGAGGAGTGGGGCGGCCAGGGAGAGAGCCTGGAGCTTGGCCCAGGGTTTGACTCTCTGCTAATACTTATAGACACTGCGGTTTTTCACAAAACCCAGTTATTGTCTATAACAACCATCCTGCCCAGTCTGCTCGAAACTCTATTACGTGTGACCCTCTAGGCCCAAGTGCTAGTCCAGTTTTCAGCCCATTAAGCCCAATAACTCTTTATTGACCTACTGTAATTAATAATATCTCATATTATTAATTACACAATCAATTATCGTCTCACGATAATTGACCAGGCTTCCAATCAAGTTGGGTGCCAAGCAACACCACTTGATCCTGGAAAGCATTGGGGTTCAGCAACCCAATCAAGGAACCTTTTTCTGTCATCAGTTACCACATGACTATAATCCTTCGCTCGTACAATGCTCTCGAGTGCACTTAGGGTATGGTCAACTGTCAAACCCTAATGTGCGCACTCACTTGGTTTAGATGCCGCATAGCATTATCAGAAAACTCCTTTTCTGAGAAGTAGTCTTGCCCTGGCCAGGGACTATCCGACATCTTTCCCTAGAGTATTCACTCTCTTATTACCGAGAGCGAGCGATCCCATGTTGACCACACAATCACCTTCGAAGGTATTCCGCTAGATCCGAACACTTAACTGATTAAGACCCCATGGCTAGAGATCTATAAGTCAATGTCAAAACCTAGAAGTCCACCAACAAGGTGTCCTTGGTGTCTCAGGTCTAAGGACCAATCACGCCACTGTGACAATGAATCTAGCTGGTTGACAGTTAGGTAACATTACCATCCAGCGATTCATAACGGATCAGTTCAGTGAACTCATTCTCCAATGAGCACCTACAGATTCACCTTAGTGTCTCCACACAAGTGACTATGAGACCAGTCACCCTCATCATATGAGCAGGTGCAACCTGTACTAGTCTAACCGGATATCGATGTCCTTCTCGAATATCCTTCGACTAGGAACAATTAAGAATATACGTTTAAAGGATATTAATCTCATTGTTATGATCTCATCATAATTAATATCCATTGCGTATATTCATGGACTTCATAATGAAACGATAAACGAATTACACATAATGAATATAAAAGCTTATTATTATTATTAAAGAACAAAATTGTACAAGTTATGATTGGCTTGAGTACACCCATAACTAACAATCAGAGCCAAGATCCATTCCGATTGTGGACCCCACACCTTATTAATAATCCCGTGCCTTGGCCCTCTGTGAGGCCGGCACGTGCGGGGGTGTATTGGAGTTTGTCCCATATCGGAATATTCAAGATGGGCTTGTGCTTTATATAATGTGCCTTCCTCCCCTCAACACCTAGGTTTTGGGGGTGAGTTTTCACATGGTATCAGAGCCAAGATCCATTCCGATTGTGGACCCCACACCTTATTAATATTCCCGTGCCTTGGCCCTGGCACGTGTGGGTCGACAACACAGAGAACTTAGGGACCGCCGGCGTCAACTCCGTCGCGGGACACGGAAACAACGACGCGCTGGACGGAATGGGAAGAACAGCCTTCTGGTCCACGTACGTACGAACCTCCCGAACGGGCGTCGCGAGCGACACCGCCGCGATGCTGCTGAGTCGGGCAACGTTCTTTACGGAATGGAGACCAGCAACGCCCGACGGACACGACGCTGCCGGTGATGCGATGATGCGGACACTGGAGACTCTCGAGTCTGTAAGAATGAATGTTCTCGGTCAGCTGCAAACGCCTTGATCGACCTTTGGTCCATATAATATTTTACGGCTGCCACACATGATAGATCAGACCCCGCAATCACGGCGAATGATCTGTGCTGCAGCTCCAAGAAGAAGTGGATAAGTACACAAAGGAGCTTGCAGCAGCAGTGATATGGCCTTGTTCTTCCTCTTTTCCGCCTTTATCGTTGTCTTATCATCTTCCTATTGGAGTTTGTTCCATATCAGAATATTCAAGATGGGCTTGTGCTTTATATAATGTGGCCTTCCTCCCCTCAACACCTAGGTTTTGGGGGTGAGTTTTCACATGGTATCAGAGCCAAGATCCATTCCGATTGTGGACCCCACACCTTATTAATATTCCCGTGCCTTGGCCCTGGCACGTGTGGGTCGACAACACAGAGAACTTAGGGACCGCCGGCGTCAACTCCGTCGCGGGACACGGAAACAACGACGCGCTGGACGGAATGGGAAGAACCAGCCTTCTGGTCCACGTACGTACGAACCTCCCGAACGGGCGTCGCGAGCGACACCGCCGCGATGCTGCTGAGTCGGGCAACGTTCTTTACGGAATGGAGACCAGCAACGCCCGACGGACACGACGCTGCCGTGATGCGATGATGCGGACACTGGAGACTCTCGAGTCTGTAAGAATGAATGTTCTCGGTCAGCTGCAAACGCCTTGATCGACCTTTGGTCCATATAATATTTTACGGCTGCCACACATGATAGATCAGAACCCCGCAATCACGGCGAATGATCTGTTGCTGCAGCTCCAAGAAGAAGTGGATAAGTACACAAAGGAGCTTGCAGCAGCAGTGATATGGCCTTGTTCTTCCTCTTTTCCGCCTTTATCGTTGTCTTATCATCTTCCTATTGGAGTTTGTTCCATATCAGAATATTCAAGATGGGCTTGTGCTTTATATAATGTGGCCTTCCTCCCCTCAACACCTAGGTTTTGGGGGTGAGTTTTCACATGGTATCAGAGCCAAGATACATCCCTGATACTGATAACCACCACCGACGATGGCTCCTGGGTAGGGCCCACAAGTAATGCCGAAGACGAGGTCCTCGATCTTGGCGAGAAGGTCCTCGGCTAAAGATTATTTCGTCCCCATATAAGGTAATCTTAGCTGGTCCTACCTTCTCAAAACTGCATGCCTAATAAGGAAAGGCTCTGAGATTCTGGGCCGCGACAGCTCCCCCCATCCCTAGCGGGCAATCGCCAGTTGCAATCCAGGGGGAGACATCCGGTGATCGCGCCCCTTGCCTTGGGATGCCGATTCTACAAGGAAATGTGCGTGGCTAACTAAGGCAGGGGAAAAAGCCTACCTTGCACAGCCCCCCTATAAAAGCAAAGGAGACGCTTCAGACCAAGGTATGCTACTCGTGGCATTAAAACTCTAGACTCCCCTTCTTCTCCTCTGTTCTGACTTGAGCATCGGAGACCCTACCCATTGAGGCAACTCGGTGGTTCTTTTTTGCAGGTAGATGTCTTATTGGAGCATCGCCGACGACAACACGCGGCCGCCACCTTGGAGCCCACCTGGGTCGACTCCGGCCGATCCCCCCTTCTGCTCATTCAGATCATCGCCGATGACAACACGCGGCCGCCACCTTTGGAGCCCACCTGGGTCGACTCCGGCCGATCCCCCCTTCTGCTCATTCAGCAACATTTGGCGCCGTCTGTGGGAATTTGCTTCGAGCAAAAAGCCACTCCTCATGGCACCAAAGGCGAAGGCAGTCGTTCGCTCGTCCGGCGATGAAATACTTCCCACCACTGTGATAGATGAGGTGGCTGGTGACAACTCAGGAGCAGGAGAACAAGATTCTACTACGTCATCACGCCTGGAGCGCGTCGAGCAAATCCTGGCAAATGTTTAGCAAGTGCTGCTAAGGCTGGAGCAAGAGCGGCGGGCACCACCAGAGCATCGGGAACCAGCCGCCCAGGGGGCGAATATTCACCCCAATCAAGCCCCTCCCGCTGCGTCGATCAGCCGCGCCGACGATCAGCGCCTCCCTTCTGTTCTTTTAGCGCAGGGACCCGTCCAGGTCGACGCCCCGCCACCGACCATCCCGGCGGTGCAAGTATAGCTCTCCGCAAGAACCGATGCCGTCACCGATCACTTCTCGGCAGAATCCAACCCTGTGGTCTACCCTCGATGGAAAGATGACCTACAGGAAATGAACAGGAAAATCGAGGCGTTGCAGCGAGGAACACGCGCCCCTTCGGTGGCCACACTCTTGGCCACCTCCCCCTTTGTCGAGGAAATCACATCGGCGACTGTACCAGACAAATTGCAACTACCAAAATTCAGGCGATATAACGGGACGACGAACCCCGTCCATCACCTGGACCATTTCCAGGGGCAGATAGAAATGGTAAATATCAACGATGCCCTAAAATGTCGCGCCTTTATGTCCACTCTGGATGATGCAGCTCTGCAGTGGTTCAAGTCGCTCCCCCCCCGATCCGTAGCTGACTTCGCCGACCTGGCGCAACGATTCATGGATCACTTCTACAACACAGTGCAGCACTCCCTTTGCACCGACGATCTCTGGCTCATTGCGCAAAAAGAAGGAGAGATGTTCTGAGATTTTGCGAAAAGATTTCAGCTGGAAATCATGAAGGTGGTGGACTTGGACCTGAGGACCGCGGTCAATATTTTGACAAGGTGTGTTCGAACGCCCCATTCGTAGCTTCCATCGCCAAAAGCCCCCGGTGAGCCTATCCGACCTGCTCTCTAGAATGCAGAAGTACGTGCGGCTGGAATCAACGCTTGGAGCGGCAGGACGGCTCAGTCGGCCATCCGAGCATGGAGCTACGAACTCAGAACATAGTTCAAAGAAAGCAAAAAGGGAGGAAGCCCGCGGCGAGAAGCGCCGAGATGCAGACCGACGAGAAGGGGATCAACGCGCGGAGGCAGACCATCGCCCCGACGAATACCGACGCGTTAGGGACCTTCCACGCTTCGGGAGATTGCCTTCCGAGATCCTCTAGATCATCAAAAGGCTTCCGGAATTCAGACGGCCAGAACCACTGACGAGGCCGCCAACGGGCCGAGGAGTCGACCTGTATTGTGAATACCACAAGGGGTTTGAACACCACACTGACCAATGCAGGAGCTTAAAGATGGAGATCGTCGAGATGCTCAAGAGGGGGCTTATCGACAAAGACATCGTCGACGGACGTACTAAGGAGCGCACTCCCGAAGACGACCGAGAGGCGCACAAAGGCAAAGGGGCCGTCTTGGTCCTATCCGGAGGCCCGGCGGGTGGCGGTGATAGCGAAAGAAAGAGAAGGCCTACACTGCAGCCGCTGGTGGTACAACAAGCAAGCCCAACCTCAAAGAAGGAGGCGTCATCACATTCTCCGACGCGGACATCGTCGGGGTCACCTTTCCCCATGACGACGCTTTGGTAATACAGGCCGACGTCGATGGATATGAAGTACACCGTATCCTTGTTGATAATGGAGCAGCCCCGGACGTCTTATTTTATGACTGCTTTGTCAAAATGACTAATTTTGAGCACCGACCTCAAACCGGTCGCAACCCCCCTTTTCGGTTTTAACGGACACCCGTCAACGCCGAGGGGTCAATAAAACTAAAAGTCACCCTGGGCACCCAACCTCGGCATGTAACCATTGAGGCTGACTTCCTTGTGGTAAAGGTAAAGTCGGCGTACAACGCTATCTTTGGCCGAGGCCTTTTGGAAGGTTAGGAGGCGTCCCGTCGACTTATCACCAAAAATTGAAATTCCCGACCCCGGAGGGATAGGCGAGGTCTTGGGAAACCAGACCGAGGCCAGACAGTGTTATGTCAATTCAATAAAAGCAAAAGCAATAGCTGATTCTGAGTACTTACCTTCTTCTGATGAAAATGTTGCAAGGCACGAACCAGCCGAACAACCAAACTCATAACCGTCGCCAGCGGGAACCTGGTGGTCGGCTGCGAACTTGGGAAGCTAAATGAGGAAATCATCGACTTCCTCAGGAAGAACACCGACGTCTTCGCTTGGTCGGACGACGACCTCATCGGCATCGACCCTAATATCATCCAGCACCACTTGAACGTTCGCGCCGAGGCAAGGCCAATCCGTCAGAAGAAGAGGCCACTGTCGGGAGACCGACAGAAGGCTGTTGACGACAACCTCGCGAAATATCTGCACGCAGGGACTGTAAGAAACACATTCTACCCCGAGTGGGTCGCCAACGTCGTCCTCGTACGCAAGGCCAACAGGAAGTGGAGGATGTGCGTGGACTTCACCGACCTGAACAAAGCTTGCCCCAAGGACAGCTACCCCCTAACTCGAATCGATCAACTCGTCGACTCCACGGCGGGACACGAGCTCCTTAGCTTCCTTGACGCATACTCAGGGTATCATCAAATCAGGATGGCGCCCGACGACGAAGAAAAGACCTCATTCATCACCGAAAAAGGTTTATACTGCTTTACTCGCATGCCGTTTGGGTTAAAAAATGCAGGGGCAACATACCAGCGACTCGTCAACACAATGTTCGAGGAACAAATCGGGAAGACAATGGAAATCTATATCGACGATATGCTGGTAAAAAGTCGACGCGCCGAGGACCACGTCAAAGACCTAGCTGATACATTCAAGGTGCTTAGGCAATTCAGGATGAAGCTCAACCCCGAGAAGTGCGTCTTCGGCGTACGCGCGGGAAAATTTCTGGGCTACCTCGTCTCCAACAGGGGAATCGACGTCAACCCCGACAAGATACAAGCCATCTTGGACATGACGCCGCCGAGGACGATTAAAGAGGTACAACGTCTCAATGGTCGTATCACTGCTTTGAGCAGATTCATGTCCAGGTCAGCGAAGCGGTGCAGGCCCTTCTTCGAGGTACTGCGTAAAGGACGATTCGAATGGACCGAGGAATGCCAGCAGGCTTTCGACGACCTGAAGACACACCTGGCACATGTGCCGACACTGAGTAAGCCCATTTTCGGAGAAGAACTGTTATTATACCTGTCGACAACAACCCACTCTATCAGCTCGGTGCTCGTACGAGAGGAAATCGCAACCACCTTCCAGTGTACTACACCAGCAAAGCACTGCGCGGAGCCGAGCATCGTTATACCGACCTCGAAAGGGTCGCATACGTCCTCGTGATGGCAGCAAGAAGGCTGCGTCCATATTTTCAAGCACACAAAGTTGTCGTCCTTACCGACGTCCCAATCAAGCAGGTCCTCACCCGACCGAGGTCTCGGGAAGGTTGGCTGTGACGGAACACCTCGGCCAAGCCCGTTAAATCGATAACGTACTTGATCCGAGTCCGCCTCCCGCGAACGGGCCGAAGCCTCGCAAGGGATACCAAACCACAGTCCGTGTAAACACAAAGAAACACACCACATTTTATAGATATTTCACAAGTTACATAGCCATATTTCCACAAAAACTGAAAAGAAGTACAAGAGCCTGGGGCATACCTCGAGGTACAACTGAAGAAAATAAACAACTAACTATACTACACTGCTGGAGCTGCTACTACACAGCTGGAGGTACCGACCCTGCACCGCTACGGCGCGGCTCTGAACTGGACGACGGTCGTGAAACGTCCTCCTCGCTCTCTCCTGTGGGGGTAGGGGTGAGCCTCGCTAGTCACTGTCTCAGTAGGGAACTCCCCCAACACCGAGCAAAACCAAACCACAGGTACGAAAGCAATAAACAGTACCAACAATTTATAGAACAGCTAAGCAGAATATAAAAGCTGTAAAAGTACTCACCATCTGCCGACTACGAGAAACAACTGTAATAATTAAACGGAAAACCAGTACAGGTGTACAAGCCAAAGTAGAGACAGCCAAACACGAGTCACGTGAACTGGTTCGCGACACCAGAGACTGACTCGGACAAGCTAACACAGGTCTACCTCTCAGTCTCGCAGCCACGGACGAAAGGTCCAGCTGCCGCTCCACGTGAAAAGGTCAAGCAACTGTGGAGACCAACTAAACACCACCACCTGCGAACCACACGGTCACAGGCCCATGCCTGACACCTCCAGAGACCCTGGCCCGGACTCGCTAGAGTGAGGCACTGGAAAAGGACTAGTTGGGGACCAGTGTCGACTACTGGTGTCCGTACCCCCAACTACGAGCGCGCTACAAGTGACTAAAGACAAACACAAGTGTCACTGTCCCACTGTCATCTTTCCCTCAGCCGGACGTACAACTCAAGCACAGGAGTGAGGGTGTCCAGGTCAGACGACACAGACCTCGACGGTACAACACAAGTACCGGGACAAAGCCCCGAGCTAACAGCCTGGCTCACAAAGAACCTGGGGCACCCAACTAGAGAGGTAACCACGGTAGGCGTCGTACTACTCGCCACGTACACAAAACCACGTGCACGTCACACACAAACCACGTGAAACCTCACGTAAACCTCAAGTAATAACAGTCCACTACACGTGAACCCAACTGACTCGCGTGAACAACACACAGTCAAAAAAGTAGCAACTAACTGCATACCTTGTATGCTAAACACGGAAACTACGTGCACTCAGTGCACCACAGGTGCTAATGCACCACTTATTATCGATAAATACCATAAACATTCTTTTCTGCTTATAATAAGTAGGCGGCCACATCGACTGCCGCTTACAGGAAGTCGACGGCAAAGGATCTGGCCGTCTATATCCCAGCTGATGAGCTTGGCGATAAACGATGTTGACGCCAAGATCTTCGGCCTCCAACCCTGCAGAAACCCTAAACCGATTCTACAGGTTTTCCAACCGTTTAAACCACGGTAAAACATACTGAAACAGTTCTTTTAACATGCATGAAACCTAAACAACCCAATACAGCATGCTTTGTTCGCTAAATTACTCAAACCACCCTTTAACCCCGCATGGTGCAACTTAATCCGAAAATGCATTAACATGGTGATTCAAGTGGTTACGTCGTGTTTTAATGTTTCTACCGAGCTAACAAGGTTCGTCCCCTACCTCAGAACACGCTATAACCTCCCGCAATCTCCCGGTTCACGCCGAGCCCTCCGCGAGCTCCCACGGGAATTGCACCACGCCACGGCGTTTCCTCGCGCAATTCGACAACGCCACACGTCCCGCGGTACTCCAAGCACCCTTCTGCACCTGTTGGAAGCTCTAGAAACACTGGAACATGAAGCTGGGGCAAGAGGAAGAGAGAACCAGGGGACGAACCTGCCCTCGGGTGACCCTATAACCTGCAGAATTCTCAGGTTGGCGTCAACCCCTCTGCCGCCAATGGCAACCGCCACTCTAAACGTCCACATCCTGTGCCGCCAAGATCATGCAGTCAACGGCCACATACCTGGACGCCAACAGGTCAACGACCACCCCTGGACGCCAACTCCAACTGAACTACAGCAGGTCCTATCTCATTTCAGGACCAAACCTGCACTTCACCTGCTCAAGCCACACAACCACACCATACATTCCACACAACCAACTCACATTGGCCTCACAACGGCCATCACATTCAACACACACATGATCCGCATGGATCCGAAAAGCACACGACGTTACATTACTATCATCTAAAAAGAAAATTTCGACCTCGAAATTCACAACACAACTCAAACACAAACAACTTAAATATACACATTTTTACAAGCACTATCATCTAAAAAGAAAGTACACAAGCTTATTCAAACAGATAGGGATACCCTTTAGCCATTTCCTCGGCTAACTCCCAGGTATCCTCACCACCCAACATATTTTCCCATCTCACTTTAACTAGCTCAATTTCTTTATTCCGCAATTTCTTCATCTTTCGATCCGTGATCTGCACCGGATACTCTGGCATGGTCATATCCGGCCTCAGGTCACCACCTTGATATCTGATTATCTGAGCTAGATCTTTAATACACTTTCTTAACATGGAGACGTGGAAGATATCATGCACATCTGCAAAATCAGCTGGCAAATCCAGTCTATAAGCCGTCTCCCAAATCCTTTCTAACACTTGGAAGGGTCCTACATATGTCGGACGCAACTTTCCAGTCTTACCAAACCTCATAATTTTTTTACTCGGAGAGACTCTCAAGAAAACAAAATCTCCCACCTCAAACTGAAGTGGTCTCCTCCGGATATCTGCATAACTCTTCTGCCTGCTTTGAGCTGCCTGTAATTTTTCTTTAATAAGCTTTACTACTTCAGTGGTTTGCTGAATTAATTCAGGACCTACTAACTGCTTTTCTCCTACTTCATGTCAGTTCAATGGAGTTCTACATGGCCTTCTATATAAAGCTTCATACGGTGCCATCCCAAGATTGGTATGATAACTATTATTGTAGGCAAACTCAACCATTCTCAAATGATGCTCCCAGTTACCTCCCCAAACTAAACAACAAGCCCGCAACATATCTTCAATAGTCTGGATAGTCCTTTCCGTCTGACCATCTGTCTGGGGATGATAAGCGGAACTATATCTCAACTCAGTACCAATTACTCTTTTCAGGCTTTTCCAAAAACCAGAAGTAAATCTTGGATCTCTATCAGATACAATAGTCTTCGGGATACCATGCAGTGGAACAATTCTTTCAACATAAACCTTTGCTAATTTATCCACTGTCCAAGACATACTTACTGCCACTAACCTACACACCTTGGTTAGTCTATCAACAAATACCCATATTCCATTATGCTCGGAAACTGATCTTGGTAAACCTGCCACAAAGTCCATAGCAATATCATCCCACTTCCACTGTGGAATGGGCAACGGTTGCAACAAACCTCCAGGCTTCTGATGCTCTGCTTTAATCTGCTGACAGATAGTACACCTTGCAACAAACTCTGCTATTTCCTTTTTCATATGAGGCCACCAAAAATGCTTTCTCAAATCATGGTATATTTTAGTACTACCCGGGTGGATAGTGTACCTAGATTTATGAGCATCTTCCAACACTCGCTGCTTTACCTCTCTTTCTGCAGGAACAAACAACCTGCCTTGAGCCTGACTACACAATTATCATCAATGGTAACTCCTTCCATTTTCACAATTTCAACTAAATTTGCATCTGCTTTCTGAGCTTCAATAATCTGCCAATACAAGGACGGCTCTACAGCACTAGCAGCTAGTACCGCTCGATGCTGATTACTGGGCACATACAAGGAGTTCTCCACTACCTCTTCATACAACTTCCACTCTTTAATCATCATCAAACTTACATATGCCTTTCTGCTCAAAGCATCTGCTACAACATTGGTCTTACCCAGATGGTAAGCCAAACTGAAATCATAATCCTTTAAATATTCAATCCATCTGCGCTGACGAAGGTTCAAATCTTTCTGCGAGAAAATATACTTTAAACTTTTATGATCTGTAAAGATCTCAATCTCTCGCCATACAGATAATGCCTCAACATTTTCAAGGCAAACACGACTGCTGCTAATTCTAAATCATGAGTGGGGTAATTCTCCTTGCCGGCTTTAATTGCCTGGACGCATAAGCTATCACTTTACCATGCTCATAAGCACCGCACCAAGTCCTCTCCTTGAAGCATCAGTATCCACACAAACCACAACTCTCTGCCGATAATGTCAATATAGGTGCTGATGTAAGTCTTTTCTTTAATTCCATAAAACTTTTCTGACATTCACCGGACCACACAAAAGGCACCCCTTTTCTGGTTAACTTAGTCATAGGTGCTGCAATCTTAGAAAAATCTTGAATAAACACCTATAATAACCTGCTAATCCCAGAAAACTTCTAATCTCAGTTATTGTCTTAGGCACTTCCCATCTCATCACTGCTTCCACTTTACTTGGATCCACTGCTACTCCTTTTACTGAGATAACATGACCCAGAACTGAATTTCTTTCAACCAAAATTCACACTTATTGAATTTAGCAAACAACTGGTTATCTCTTAACAACTGCAGAGTAAACCTCAAATGAGCTGCATGCTCCTCTTCAGATGCTGAATAAATCAGAATATCATCTATGAAGACCACAATGAATTGGTCTAAATACGGATGAAAATTTCTATTCATCAGATCCATAAAACCTGCAGGAGCATTAGTCAACCCAAATGGCAAAACCACAAACTCGAAGTGACCATATCTGGTTCTGAAAGCTGTCTTATCTATATCCTCCTCTTTAATTCTCAACTGATGGTACCCGGACCTCAAATCAATTTTAGAAAATACTTTTGCTGATTGCAATTGATCAAACAGATCATCTATCCTCGGCAACGGGTACTTATTCTTAATGGTCACATCATTCAACTTTCTATAATCAATACACATTCGAAAACTTCCATCTTTCTTTTTCACAAATAAAACCGGCGCTCCCCACGGAGAATGACTCGGTCTAATAAAACCTTTCTGCAACAGCTCTTCTAATTGCTTCTTCAATTCTTTAAGTTCTGCTGGTGCATCCGATATGGAGCTTTAGAAATCGGCATGGTACCTGGCAGCAACTCAATAGCAAAGTCCACCTCTCTATGTGGAGCCTAAACCAGCAAATTCTCAGGAAAAAACATCAACAAATTCCCTAACCAGGGAACTGCTTCTACTGGCTGACTAGCTTCTACCAGACTTACAGAGGCTAAATAAGCCATACATCCAGCATTATCAACTTTCTAGCTTTAATTGCAGAAATTAGAAATTTATAGGTATAAAAAGGCATACCTTGATATTCAAACACTACACCATTAGGATGACAGAACCTGATCCTTTTCTTTCTGCAATCTAACATTGCTCCATAAGTCTCCAACCAATCCATGCCCAAAATAATATCATAATCTGACAACTGCAAGGCATACAACCGACCCGGCATCTGGTTCCCTTCAATCATAACAGGAGCTTCATCTATAAAGCTCGAAGTGAGCAAGAACTCACCGAATAAAGGAAACCTCCACAACTAACTCACAAGACTTCTCCTCTAAAGGATGAGCTATATAATCCAGAAATTCTTCGGAAATGAAAGAATGAGGGCACCCGAATCAAATAAAACTCTTGCTGAATAATCATAAAGAGGTAAAGTACCTTCTATCATATTCGATGCCTCTGCCTGGGCTCGGGTGATAGCCATAACCCGGCTCTTCCTCGCTGCTGCGGTGCTCCTCTGCCACGACCTAACTGTGGCTGCTGAAACTGCTGAGGCTGCTGCTGCTGCTGCACACCTCTTCCATATCCATACTCTCTTGGATAGGGGCAATTGCGGATCAAATACCCCGGCTGATTACAATTATAGCATCTATATCCTGGGGAGTAATAGGCTGCCTGGCAGTGCTCTGCTGCGACTCCTCCACCTCTGGCTTACCACGACCCTGCTGGAATTGCTGACGACCTCCCCATCCTCTTCCTTTTCCTTTAAATGCTTGCTTCAATTTCTGACCCCATTTCCCAAAGCCTGATGAAGAAGGTCCTGCTGGTGCTTTACCCTTACTTGCACCTACTGATTGCTGCGGTAGCCGAAAACTACCTGAGCCTAACTCGCCTGCCTGACGAGTCCGAATAGACCTCTCTAATGTAGCTGCTCTCTGGCTGCTTCTTCCACTGTCTTACACATGAGAGCACTATTGCATCCTGCAATTCCACTCTCAAACCTCTAATGAAATACTCAACCATCATATTATTATCCGATACAACATAAGGTGCATAACGACTGAGAGCCATAAACCTCATCTGGTATTCTAAAACTGAGGAGTTATCTTGCTGGAGCGTCCGAAACTGTTCTCTTTTCACTTGTTGCACTTGAATCGGAAAGAATGTATCGTTAAATACATCAAGAAATTCCGACCAAGTAATAGCCTCTTCTGTCCTGCCTGCAAAGGTGGTCTGCATCTTCAATCGTCACCATTCTAATGCAAAACCTCTCAATGATAGGTAGCTAACACAACTTTATCTGCTGCCGGACACCTCATAGTCGCAAAGACCCTTTCAATCTCATGAACCCAGTGCTCCGCTGTATCTGGATTCGGCTCTCCTTAGTAAGTAGGTGGCTGCAATCTCAGAAACTTTTCAACCTGCATCACTGGTTCTTCTGCTAATACACTGGTGGTGGCACATGTGCTACAAAAGGCACCTCCACTCTTGGCGGAACTGGAGCAACAGTACAGCCTCTCCATCCCCAGGTGGCACTGCAACCGGTGGTACCGGCGCCTGCTGATCCATCCTTGCCCGAATCCGTGAGGCTTTCCCAGATTCTCTCAATCATACGCTGAGTACTTTGCTCCGATCATCTCCTCCACCACCCCAATCTCTTCTATCAGCCATTCTAGAAATTTCTACATAAACAAACACCAGCAAAATCAAAACAACAATTATCAAAACCCAGGTCCCTACCAGCAGTGTACAAAGACCGAAATAAGGCTATGTATCTTTCTAGCTTCTTTATATTAACACGGACCTTGCTCTGATACCAACTGTGACGAAACGCCTCGGCCAAGCCCGTTAAATCGATACGTACTTGATCCGAGTCCGCCTCCTGCGAACGGGCCGAAGCCTCGCAAGGGATACCAAACCACAGTCCGTGTACACACAAGAACACACCACATTTTATAGATATTTCACAAGTTACATAGCCATATTTCCACAAAACTGAAAAGAAGTACAAGAGCCTGGGGCACCCCGAGGTACAACTGAAGAAAATAAACAACTAACTATACTACACTGCTGGAGCTGCTACTACACAGCTGGAGGTACCGACCCTGCACCGCTACGGCGCGGCTCTGAACTGGACGACGGTCGTGAAACGTCCTCCTCGCTCTCCTCCTGTGGGGGTAGGGGTGAGCCTCGCTAGTCACTGTCTCAGTAGGGAACTCCCCCAACACCGAGCAAACCAAACCACAGGTACGAAAGCGTAAACAAACAACAATTTATAGAACGCTAAGCAGAATATAAAAGCTGTAAAAGTACTCACCATCTGCCGACTACGAGAAACAACTGTAATAATTAAACGGAAAACCAGTACAGGTACAGCCAAAGTAGAGACAGCCAAACCGAGTCACGTGAACTGGTTTCGCGCCCTAGAACTGACTCGACAAGCTAACACAGGTCTACCTCTCAGTCTCGCAGCCACGGACGAAAGGTCCAGCTGCCGCTCCACGTGAAAAGGTCAAGCACTGTGGAGACCAACTAAACACCACCACCTGCGAACCACACGGTCACAGGCCCATGCCTGACACCTCCAAGACCCTGGCCCGGACTCGCTAGAGTGAGGCACTGGAAAAGGACTAGCTGGGGACCAGTGTCGACTACTGGTGTCCGTACCCCCAACTACGAGCGCGCTACAAGTGACTAAAGACAAACCAAGTGTCACTGTCCCACTGTCGTCTTTCCTC
>CM024760.1:2871597-3122022 GCA_014218235.1 Colocasia esculenta | reverse complement strand
CCACCCGGCCCCCCTCCCCCCTGCACCCGGCCCCCCTCCCTCCTGCACCGGCCCCCCCAACCCCCCACCCTGCCCCCCCCCCCCCCCCCCCCCCCCCCACCCGGCCCCCCTCCCCCTGCACATTGTTTGGTATTTTCAGAGATAGATTTTTCAAAATAACCACATCTTCATTTGGTAGAAATGATATTAGTGTTGGGATAGTCTTTATTTTTTTACCATGATACCGGCCTCTTTGTTTGATAGAAATGGTGTTAGTATGGATATATTTTTCTCGAGAAGAATTTAGTGCACTTAAGTTTTACACACTTTATACTTGTACTTTTCTATTTTTATTAGTCAATGAAAGAGGACACAATGTACCCATCCGATGAGAAGCAAGAGACGCAAATGCAAAGTGCAAAACTCAAGTACACTAAATTATTCTCAATTTTCTCATCATCCCATCTCCATCTAAAGCTACTTTTTAAGCTAAGATCAAGAACATATAATCTCTTTGCATTTTTGGAGTGATTTGTTAGATTTGGTAATGCATATTGTATTTTAATAATCTCATTAAATTTTTTAAATGTAAACCATCATTGTTAAGTTTTTGTTCCACAAGAAATACTAAACATATTGTCGTACTTAAAATAAAAATAAGAAACAAAGTCGACCCCCCTCCCTTTTTTTAAGGTTCTGAAAAATCTTAAATAAAAATAAAAAGCGGGATAAGAGATGGGAATTAGGGGATGACTTATTTCCCCACTTACATCTATTTTTTTTTTGATATCTTAAAAATATTTAAATCACCTTTGTCCCCATTTTTTTTTACATGCCAAATGTAGAGTTGGGTTAATTTCATCCTCCTATTTACCCCACAACAAACGGAGCGAAATTCATATATCCTTGGAAATTAACGTATCCTCATATATGTCGTTAAAATCTGCACCTTATCACCTATCTCTCAGATTAGCTAGATGTTAGAATGCAACAAATATTTCACAAGAACTTAGATGTAAACATCCTTACCCAACACCAAAGAGAGGGGAAAAAAATTTGCCAAAGAAATAACATTATCCATTAGAGAAGTGCTAGTTACTCGGGCGTCCGAGTAGTTGGCTGACGTGGATCGGCCGCACGGCCGATCCAGCTCAACTGGGTTACCCAGGGCCCAAATAACCAGCATTTCTCTATCCATTATGCTTGGTGGGATTTTAAAGGGAGGGGCAGGTTAGTCCGTTTTCAACATCCATTTAATTATCATTGGATAGATCTAGTAAAATAACATTATATATATAAGGAAATATAGTTAACTATGGGGTGTAGGCGATGAGATAAAAAATTTAGGGATATATATATAAAAATTATCGTATTTCATATATATATATATATAAGAAAATATCAAAATGAGGATTAAAATTATATACAAGACGCCAGAAGAAGGATAAGAGTACTCTTCAGAAAATAATTCTACCAATATAGAAACTAAACAAAGGGACTATGCGGCAAATAGAATAATTTCTAACAATTAAAAGAAATAAATTATCTCAAAAAAATGTACGAAAAATATAGTGACTGATAGCCTGCTACACAGAACTTGCTCTGATGGTTCTTTTTGATAACATGACTGCCACGCAATCAGAAGTGTTTTAAAATATGAAAATTCGTCGAGTACAATTCGTCGAGTACAATGCCCCCCCTCCCCCTCCCCGTCCCAGCACCCCCTTCCCATCCTGGCGCCCCCTTCCCCTACAAGTTCCTTCTCCTAATTGCTTATATTCAAGCTTTTGGTAAATTAAGTTATTTTTTATTTATCTTGCTCGCTGTTATTTTTTTTACGCTTGACATGAAAATAAACAATGCAATGACTTTCTTTGTTAAACATATTGTTTACTTTCACAAATTTCACACTGCAAGTTAATCATTCAACATTCGTATGTTTATTTCTAGCCATTTGAGAGATTTTTTCATATTTACCATATTATGATTTAATTTCATATTTTAAATTACTCATGAATAAATGTTATAAATTTTTTTTTGTAATTAGTGATGAGAGTTCGCGATTGGAAATTAGACTCAAAGAAGAACAAATGTCCACGTATCAAAGTACTTGTTTGTTTGAACGTAAAATATTTCCGCTCGATATTCGAAGATTGCATGATGGTTTACTTTTGGTGAAAGAGAAGATGACGAAAATCATAAAGATTATTCGGAAAGAAGAAAGACAAAGTTTAGAAAATAAAAGTGGATTATCTGTTATTGTTCAAGATGAAAAAGGAGTGCGATATTCTGTAATCTTACGACGCAGTTGTGTGGTACTATGTACATGTTTATTGGAAAAGACTGGTGTAAATTTGTGAAAAATAATTGTGTCAAAGAACTTGACATTCTCAAGTTATGTCTTCACATTATGTACGAAGAGATGTATTTGGCAAACTATATTAGGGATATCAGTGGTTAGTTCACTCCCTAGGAAATCTACTGAGAAGCTGGTGAATAAAGAGCCGATCAAGTGGTGGTGGCCTAATATAAGACATCACGGTTTGTGTTGTTTTTAATGTTCAATACCATTAAGTATTTATATAGTGCTCAAATTTATTTGATATTCATGTATGTTTACTCTTCATTTATCTTTACGTCAACGCTTTATTTCACCCATTAGCTCTGGGACTCTCCATATAACGTATGTATGGTACTTGAATGATGTGAGGGTGTGTTGGATTTTAACTCGGGACATGACATTTAATGTGTAGGAAAAATGTCGGAGAATCGGTCATGGATGTACCGTGGAATAGTGAATGGAGTTGTGACCGAGGAGTTTAAAGACGGAGTTGACAGTTTTATTGAGTTTGCATTGAGTAATACATCAGTAGCAGTTGATCCGATGGGTAACATCCGATGTCCGTGTTCGGCTTGTAAGAACAAAAGTGGATATCGACATGGGATGTGCAGCATCATCTGTATACGAGAGGATTTGTTGGCCATTATGAGTTATGGTCGTGTCATGGTGAGTTGAATATTCAGTCGTCTGCACCAGCTAATTACTTTGCCTCCACAAGTACGTACGTAGACATGGTTGTCGATGCTGCTGGTCCGGAGTTCAATATTCATGAAGATCAAACAAATGAAGAAGTGCCGAATGATACAGCTCAGAGATTTTATCAGTTACTTCGAGATGCTGATGAGCCATTATGGGATGGTTGTGAGAAGCATACACGGTTGTCTGCAGTGTCGCAGCTATTGAATTTGAAATCTGAATTTCATATGAGCGAGAGTTGTTTTGACCGGCTTCTCTTACTGGTCAAGAGCATGCTTCCTCAATCAGAGAGGTTACCTGCTGACTTTTACCGTGCGAAGAAGATGGTGAATGATTTGGGGCTTGGTTTTATGAAATTGATGCATGTCCGAATCACTGTATGCTGTACTACAAAGAGGATGCAGATAAGACATCATGCTGTATTTGTAAGCATGATAGGTTCAAGCCCAAGAGAGGGGACAAGTCAAAGCAGAAGGATGTTCTATATAAGTCATTGCGGTACTTTCCTATCACACCCAGATTGTAGAGATTGTTCATGTCCTCGAGGACAGCTGGACATATGACATGGCATGAGGAAAGAGTCCGTCGCGACGAAGGTGAAATGAGTCATCCTGCCGATGGTGAAGCTTGGGCTCATTTTAGCCGTACTCATCCTTACTTCTCAAGGGATCCACGCAACGTGCGGCTTGGTTTATGCACAGATGGTTTCAATCCTTTCGGAGGCTCGGTGGCATCTTACTCATGTTGGCCAGTATTCTTAACACCGTATAACCTTCCGCCAGGCATGTGCATGAAGCGTGAGAATCTGTTCCTTTCATTGCTGATTCCGGGTCCAAAAAGTCCAGGAAAGAATATAGACATATATCTCAGACCGTTGATTGATGAGATGAAATTGTTATGGTCAGATGGTGTGCAGTCTTATGATGCATCCAGAAAACAGAATTTCAATCTGAAGGCTGCATTAATGTGGACAATAAGTGACTTTCCAGCCTACGACATGTTATCTGGCTGGAGCACACATGGGAGGTTGGCATGTCCTTATTGCATGGAGGATTCTAAATCATTTGTGTTGAAATCTGGGGGAAATCTTGTTGGTTCGATTGTCATCGGCGGTTTCTACCCAGTGACCATCCTTTCCGAAAGCAAAAGGATTCTTTTATGAAAAATACAACTGTGATGGAGGAGGTAGATATGGAACGGGTGTCTGGTGGAAACATGGCGAGGCGGGTCCAGAACTTACCGACTGTAACACAACTGGCTGGTAGTACCCGACAAATCCCTGGCTTTGGGAAGGATCACAATTGGGTGAAGCAAAGCATTTTTTGGGAATTGCCTTATTGGTCAACACTTTTGATACGTCATAACCTAGACGTCATGCATATAGAGAAGAATGTTTTTGATAATGTGTTCAACACAGTTATGGACGTCAAAGGCAAAACGAAGGATAACGTCAAGGCACGTTTCGATTTGAAAGTACTTTGCAAACGTCCAGAACTAGAGCTACAGCATGTTCAAGGAAAAGTGGTGCAACCTAAAGCTGCATATGTGCTTGGGCCAGACAGATTAAGGAAGTGTTGCAATGGTTAAAGCAATTGAGATTTCCGGATGGATATGTCTCGAATATTGCGCGTTGTGTAAATGTCAACGAGGAAAAATATACGGAATGAAGAGTCATGACTGCCATGTTTTCATGCAAAGACTGATGCCTCTTGCTTTTCGTGAGTTGTTGCCGAAACAAATATGGGAGCAATGACTGAGCTGAGTCATTCTTCAGGATTTTATCTGCATCAGAACTCAAAATTCATGACTTGCAAAATATAGAGCAAATATATTCAGACAGTCTGCAAATTAGAGAAGATATTTCCTCCAGCATTCTTTGATTCAATGGAGCACCTGATCATCCATTTACCATATGAGGCAAGGGTCGGAGGACCAGTACAATTTCGATGGATGTATCCGTTTAAGAGGTATATTTCTACATCTCAATTTATTGCCATTACGACGATCTTTTATATTACTTATGTATGCATTTTAATTATTGTCGTAGGTGCATGCACGATCTTAAGATGAAAGTCCGTAACAAAGCACAAGTTGAGGGCTCCATTACTCAGGTGTACCTCATTGAGGAGATATCGAACTTCTGTTCGATGTACTTTGACACGAAATACGAACCCGACGCACTCAACCTCCACGTAATGATGATGGTGGAGATTCCGAGGTGTCAGACCGATCTCTGTATTCAAGTGTCCCGGACGGGCGTTCGGATCTTCTTCTACTCGCGCACTCCAAGACAGAGAGTTGGTAGCTGCGGAGATCTACGTGTTCATGAATTGCGAAGAACTAGACCCTTACATTCAGTAAGCTCTCCACGCTTATTCGTCATCATTTGCGTGCATTGCTGCAGAACCTAACGGTGTGTGACATTTACATTGCAGAGAGTTTGACTCGGTCATATTACGACGGAATCCACGTCTAACTGACGTGCAGGTTGAAAAGGAACGGGAGAAGTCTTTTCCTACTTGGTTAAGATCTCGAGTATGTGTCTATTATTTTGAAACATAAGTGTTATGTTTTTATGCAACTGAGTTGAAGTCATTTATTCAATGTTTGTCTATTTATCTCATAATAGGTTGAACAAGGCTTCATTCCCGATTCAAGAGTACAACAGATCAGTTTTGGCCCCTCGAAGATTGTACGTGTCTATCCAGGCTACATTGTGAATGGATACAGATTTCACACGAGAGATTATGGACGGAATAAGTCTACGATGAACAGCGGCGTATGTGTGAAGGGAAGTGCCTACAATGAAAATGAAATTGACTATTATGGCATTCTCGAAGAAGCCATTGAACTGCAATTTTTGGGACAAGACAACAATGTATTTCTGTTCAAGTGTCATTGGTTTGATCCGACATCTATTCGTCATGACACAACATATGGATTAATCGATGTGAAGCATAAGTCCAATTGAGTACATATGAGCCATTCATCCTAGCGGCACAAGCCCAACAAGTTTATTATTCAAATTATACATCCCTCAAATTAAGAGATTGGTGGGCTGCATGTAGAGTGAAATCAAGACTATTCCCTGAGTATGAGCTTCTCCCGACTGATGATGAGCTCGAAGGTGTTAATGACAACTTTTTAATCAGATCGGAGTGACGCACGAGAGTTGGCAGCTTCTACGCAGTACAATGTTCATGATATAAATGAAACAATTTGCTTACATAAGGATAACGAACAAGAAGAAGTTGACCCAAATGTCGCTGAGCGGGAGGTGGAGTCTGATGTGGAGGAAGACTCCCAAGATGATGAGGATGAATTCCACGATGATGATGAAGATGATGTTGAATTAAACATGTCTTCAGCATCTGATGATGAATATAGATAATATACTGCATATTTTGTAAGAAATTGGTGTTGTTGTTAATTACATGTTCATAAAAATTGCTACTTCAAATTGAGTGCTGATGACTTGCTATATCTTTATTTGTATCAATAGAGATATGGTACGTGGAGGACGCAGTCGGACGGTTGCCACGTCCGTGGCAGAGGGACTGCCTCCCGTCCACGTCTGCCTCCAGGTCCGCGACAGGTTTATGCATATGTACACAAAAACCATATGGGTATTATTGTTTATATTGATTTCATGATAACTAACGTACATACAATTTTACAGGGACTGCCTACCCGTCCACGCCCGTCTTCCCAGCGACAGGTAAATTTATATATTCTTGTTTATTTGAAATTCATAATTGCTAATGTGTATGAAATTTTGCAGGGACTGCCTCTCCGTCCACGCCCGTCGTCCCAGCGACAGGTAAATTTCTATATTGTTGTTTATTTGAAATTCATATTTCTAATGTGTATGAAATTTTGCAGGGACTGCCTCTCCGTCCACGCCCGTCGTCCCAGCGACAGGTAAATTTCTATATTGTTGTTTATTTGAAATTCATAATTTCTAATGTGTATGAAATTTTGTAGGGACTGCCTCTCCGTCCACGCCCGTCGTCCCAGCGACAAGTAAATTTCTATATTGTTGTTTATTTGAAATTCATAATTTCTAATGTGTATGAAATTTTGCAGGGACTGCCTCTCCGTCCACGCCCGTCGTCCCAGCGACAGGTAAATTTCTATATTGTTTTATTTTAAATTCATATTTTCTAATGTGTATGAAATTTTGCCTTCCTGTCGACCATCCGAGCAGTGCCACCTTCGTCTTCTTCCTCACCACAAGGTAACATATGTTTCAATAGATTAGTATGTTTGGTCTCTTGCAATTTATACAATAAAAGTGTACTAAATTGTTTTCAACATAGATGGAGAGCCAGCATCCAGCAGCTGAGGAGGGGCCTCAGCTACCAGGACGACAACCATGCTGGATCTCAGGGTAAAGTTCATCATCTCAGTCTTACTGTATTTGTTCTTTAGGATATACATTTCATGTAGAAAATTAATGTGGAATTGCAGGGGAAGATAGATCCCAGTCCTGCTTCCCGCTATATTACAACGCTGGTCCACGCACATATTCCAGGACCAGTGGATGCATGGAGAGACTTCTCCGGTGCCAGTCCGGGATTTATTATTTGACATGTTTACGGTATTTTTATTTTTTAGAAGAGTTGAAGTCATTTATTCAATTATTATTAATTTGGGTTTATTGCAGAACGTTGATTAATTTTATTTCTTTACAGCGGAGGTTCGCGTTCACGAGACCCGAGGATCTCCCTCGAGCTCGAGCCGTCTGGGAGATTACGGCCCAGACTAATTTAAGAAAGTCGATGTGGGAGGTACGGGACAAGGCAATGAAGACCACAGGCAATCGGGATCCTATGGCTTGGGTGGATTACGGCCCTGTTTGGCTGCGGAGGGACTATTGGGAGTCCCTTTGCGAGCGTTGGGCTGCTGGACCATGGCAGCAGCAGTCACAGGCGGCAATACGCAACAGAGCAACTCAACCGGAGAAGAATGTGCATAGTAGTGGATCCGTATCTTATGCGACCCACAGTCAAAAATTGGTAAGTATTTTATTGTTCGATTCATATATACATATGGATTATTATTGTGAAACAAACTAATTTTGTTGAATTTTAAGCATCACGACCTGGAGCGTGCCCCTACTTTCCGCGAGTTATTTGACCGACTCATAAGCGGAAGGGGACGGATGACTATGTTACCGAGAGTGTCCGCACGATTGCTGTAAGTCAAGCTTTAAATTATGAATTCAATTATGATATTAAAGTAATTTGTTTTCAATAATTTAATTTTAAATTATTTTACAGGAGACGTACGATAGGACGATGGCGGAGCGCTACACAGAGGGCACTCCCCAGCCAGATTTGGATGCGGACGCTTGGGTCGAGGCAGCGGGAGTGCCGAGGAAGGGTCGAGTGTACGGCTTTGGGGACAACCTGGATACTCATCGAGTGTTGTCCTCATATGCCATTCGATCGCTCCCCCGGCACACGTGAGTTCATCTTCTGTGCCGCCCGTTAGTGGTGTAGAGGACATTAGAGGCATCATTCGGGAGGAGCTACGTACAGAGCTACAGACGCAGCGGGTAGAGCTACAGACGCATTACAATCTTCAGATAGAGACGCAACGGGTACAGCTACAGACGCAGTTCAGTGATATGGTTCAGCAGTTCATCTCAATAATGCAGGGAGTACGCCCCACACAGCCAGCAGCTCAGGTCAGTATTAGTATTAATTTCATATACTTAGGATTGGGTCGGACGTTCAATCGACGGATCTAAAAAACACCCAAGTATATATAAATGGTCAAAACACACAACCCGGGGTCCAAAATCCCAAATAGGGATCGGATCGGCGTGCCGTTTTCTCCGACACGACCGGGTGGGTTAAAGTGACGTGTGGGAACTGACGGAATCCAATTTGGATCTCCGGATTGGGTCGGGCGTTCAATTGACGGATCTAAAAACACCCAAGTATATATATAAAGGGTCAAAACACGCAACCCGGGGGTCCAAAATCCCAAATAGGGATCCAATCGACGTGCCGTTTTCTTCGACACGATCGGGTGGGTTAAAGTGACGTGTAGAAACTGACGGAATCCATTTGGATCCCCGGATTGGGTTGGGCATTCAAAGGACGGATCTAAAAACACGGTCAACCATATATAAATGGTTAAAACATGCAACCCGGGGTCCAAAATCCCAAATAGGGATCCAATCGACGTGCCGTTTTCTACGACACGACCGGGTGGGTTAAAGTGTCGTGTAGAAACTGACGGAATCCAATTTGGATCCCCGGATTGGGTTGGGCATTCAAAGGACGGATCTAAAAACACGGTCAACCATATATAAATGGTTAAAACACGCAACCCGGGGGTCCAAAATCCCAAATAGGGATCCAATCGACGTGCCGTTTTCTCCGACACGACCGGGTGGGTTAAAGTGACGTGTAGAAACTGACGGAATCCAATTTGGATCCCCGGATTGGGTTGGGCATTCAAAGGACGGATCTAAAAACACGGTCAACCATATATAAATGGTTAAAACACGCAACCCGGGAGTCCAAAATCCCAAATAGGGATCCAATCGACGTGCCGTTTTCTCCGACACGACCGGGTGGGTTAAAGTGACGTGTAGAACTGACGGAATCCAATTGGATCCCCGGATTGGGTTGGGCTTTCAAAGGACGGATCTAAAAACACGGTCAACCATATATAAATGGTTAAAACACGCAACCCGGGGTCCAAAATCCCAAATAGGGATCGGATCGGCGTGCCGTTTTCTTCGACACGACCGGGTGGGTTAAAATGACGTGTGGGAACTGACGGAATCCAATTTGGATCTCCGGATTGAGTCAGGCGTTCAATTGACGGATCTAAAAAACACCCAAGTATATATATAAAGGGTCAAACACACAACCCGGGGTCCAAATCCCAAATAGGGATCGGATCGGCGTGCCGTTTTCTCCGACATGACCGGGTGGGTTAAAGTGACGTGTGGGAACTGACGGAATCCAATTTGGATCTCCGGATTGGGTTGGGCATTGAAATGACGGATCTAAAAAACCCCAAGTATATATAAAGGGTCAAAACACACAACCCGGGGGTCTAAAATCCCAAATAGGGATCCGATCGACGTGTCGTTTTCTCCGACACGACCGGGTGGGTTAAAGTGACGTGTAGAAACTAACGGAATCTAATTTGGATCTCCGGATTGGGTTGGGCATTCAAAGGACGGATCTAAAAACACGGTCAAACAGATATAAAATGGCTAAAACACGCAACCCGGGGGTCCAAAATCCCAAATAGGGATCCGATCGACGTGCCGTTTTCTCCGACACGACCGGGTGGGTTAAAGTGACGTGTAGAAACTAACGGAATCCAGTTTGGATCCCCGGATTGGGTTGGGCATTCAAAGGACGGATCTAAAAACAGACAAGTATATATAGAAGGTTAAAACACAACCCGGGGGTCCAAAATCCCAATAGGATCCGATCGACGTGCCGTTTTCTCCGACACGACCGGGTGGGTTAAAGTGACGTGTAGAAATTGACGGAATCCAATTTGGATCTCCGGATTGGGTTGGACATTCAAAGGATGGATCTAAAAACACGGTCAACCATATATAAATGGTTAAAACACGCAACCCGGGGGTCCAAAATCCCAAATAGGGATCCGATCGACGTGCCGTTTTCTCCGACACGACCGGGTGGGTTAAAGTGACGTGTAGAAACTGACGGAATCCAATTTGGATCCCCGATTGGGTTGGGCATTCAAAGGACGGATCTAAAAACAGACAAGTATATATAAAGGTTAAAACACACAACCCGGGGGTCCAAAATCCCAAATAGAGATCCGATCGACGTGCCGTTTTCTCCGACACGACCGGGTGGGTTAAAGTGACGTGTAGAAACTGACGGAATCCAATTTGGATCTCCGGATTGGGTTGGACATTCAAAGGACGGATCTAAAAACACGGTCAACCATATATAAATGGTTAAAACACGCAACCCGGGGGTCCAAAATCCCAAATAGAGATCCGATCGACGTGCCGTTTTCACCGACACGACCGGGTGGGTTAAAGTGATGTGTAGAAACTGACGGAATCCAATTTGGATCCCCGGATTGGGTTGGGCATTCAAAGGACGGATCTAAAACAGACAAGTATATATAAAAGGTTAAAACACACAACCCGGGGATCCAAAATCCCAAATAGAGATCCGATCGACGTGCCGTTTTCTCCGACACGACCGGGTGGGTTAAAGTGACGTGTAGAAACTGACGAAATCCAATTTGGATCCCCGGATTGGGTTGGACATTCAAAGGACGGATCTAAAAACACGGTCAACCATATATAAATGGTTAAAACACGCAACCCGGGGTCCAAAATCCCAAATAGGGATCCAATCGACGTGCCGTTTTCTCCGACACGACCGGGTGGGTTAAAGTGACGTGTACAAACTGACAGAATCCAATTTGGATCTCCGAATTGGGTTGGGCATTCAAAGGATGGATGTAAAAACGGGCAAGTATATATAAAAGGTTAAAACACACACCCAGGGGTCCAAAATCCCAAATAGGGATCCGATCGACGTGCCGTTTTCTCCGACACGACCGGGTGGGTTAAAGTGACGTGTGGGTACTGACGGAATCCAATTTGGATCTCCAGATTGGGTTGGGCATTCAAAGGACGGATCTAAAAACACCCAAGAAAATGATGGATCTAAAAATAGTATTGTATTAAGCTTGAGAAATAATCACATGTTTTAAATTTCATTTTTGAAAATATTGTATGTCTTTTATTTATTATTAATGTTTCTCATTTTAATTTGTTTTAATATAGGATCCAGCTCCAGACGATGACGAGGCAGGGACAGTAGACGATCCAGCAGATCTATGTTGATTTTGTATTCATTATTCTATATGATTTTATATTTATTGTATTTTATGATTTTATGTTGATTGTTAGTATTTGTTAAATTTATGAATATTGTAGCAGGTTTGACATTGTAGCAATGTTAACAAATCATTTTATTTGCCTATTTAAAAAAAAATATGTGTATTTTCCGACGGATTTTCCGACGGATAAGTATCCGTCGGAACTTATAAATTACCGACGGAAAATACCGTCGGTAGTACCGTTGGAAAATACTGACGGATTTGCCGACGGATAAGAATCCGTTAGAACTTATAAATTACCGACGGCAAAACACCGTCGGCAATTCCGTCGGAAAATACTGACGACTTTACCGACGTATTATATCTGTCGGAGGTTTCGACCGAATTCTGACGGAATTGTCATCCGTCGGAAATTTCTGACCAATTATTTCCGAAGGAAAGTTTCCGGCGAGCTTTGGACGGAAAGCGGTCGGAAGGCGCCTTTTCCGACGGAATACCGACGGATTCAATCCGTCGGAAATAGCGCATTTTCTTGTAGTGCCCTTAATATTTAGATAAACACTAATTGCTTGTGTCATGATCTTGGTATGATTGTATGTATGTTAGATGAATATTAAATGGTTGTGGTGGGTTGACTTAAATGAGTAAATAAATTTATTTATATATTTTCAACCTCTTTATGTGATGTTCTTATGTTTTACTTATTTTCTTTTGAAATTTGCTCATTTCAAATATTAACTAAGTCACAAAAAAAATCAAACAGGTCATTTCCCACCGTACCTCAGCGGTACGGTCGATCCGGGCGGTACGACGAACCTTGATCACATGTTTGTAAACAGTTTTCTGAAAAATTGAAGAATTTAACAGCAATGTGACTATTTTTTATTTAAACTAAATATAATTATTTTTTATTTAGAACACACTTATATTATTAACATGTCCCCTATATTATCTTTTGACATGCAAGTATGCTGGTAGAAAGTTGGTGAAAGGCAACCGTAAAGAAGGAACCATCGGCAATTTCGGGGAAAGTGCAGCAGGCCCCACCGTCGAGACTTTATGCCATGTTTAGATGACCCGTTTAAGGATAGCCCTTTGCCTTTTCATCCTTGACAAAATTGACTCTTTTTTGTTGAAAATTTTACATTTTCCCCCCTTCCTTACCTCGCCTGTTGGGATTTCTGTCGCACACTCCCTGTTTCCCCCTCCTCTTCCATTTTAGGTTTGCCTAGCAGCCTTCCACCTAGCACCTTGCTCTACAGAAGGCCACGTCGCCGCCCCCCAGCACGCCAAGGACCCCAACATGCCAAGGTCCATCTAGTCGTCCAGATTGAAATTGACGGTGAATGGCTTCAACCCCTCTGCATGCTATACAATAGATGTAACGTCCCGATGCGGAATATCATACCGATAATGCAGTTAATAAATAGTATAGAGCAGTAAATATCATAGCGATAATATAGTTAAATAATAAGTATAGAGCAATAAATAACATCAAACTGTTGCACAAATTGGAATAATGCCAAATGAACCATCCTTATTGATAACTCCGCTAATTCTATTACATGCACTAATTCAGAGCCGAAACTATGGGCCCAAAGTACCTTATCCAAACTAAAAGAAACTACAACTATCTAACTATTTACTAAAAGCATTGGTTGTTGAAAGGACGGGTCACTCTTGCTCTTCTTCGTTCCCAACCTCGTTCATGTGGTAGTCTTCATCAGATTCATCTAAAACACATGAAATAAATAGTGCAAGATGAGTGATAATCGCCCAGTACGACTTAATATCTCGTGTAAATAGACATGATTTAAGTGATTAATGTCTTGTCAAGTAGGATAACTATAGAGAATGATCAAGCATAGGCAAACGTTGCATGGTAGCAAGAGAACGATGGTACTTTCACATGAAGATAGCACAACAAACATAATAACAGATTGGCCATATAATGAAATAGAATGTAACGTTGCACAAAAGTGCACTAGTAGAGATAGCACATTTGGTTGATTTTCTTGTCAACCGAGAGAACATGGTATAATGATTGATTGTCTTCAATTAAATCTTGATAGTATGACACTTGGGTATTATGTCGTACGTATACCCTGATCATTAAACCCCTGCAAGTTATAGTCTTTCGGGCGCACCTCCCAGGACCAGATCGGGCCCTTTATAATGTTGCCTGGCATGATTGTGTTTGTTATCTTAGACAATCAAATGGATGGCCAAATAGAGTACCAAGAATAGATGAGAGTAATTGATGATTAGGTGAGAGTATAGAGAGAACATGAACAGATGAGTGTGTAGAGCTAGTAGATGAGAACAGAGTCATGCATGTTCGTAAAACAACGATAAATGAGCGACAATAACTGTTGCACAACACACATGGTCGTATGTCAGCAGTTAGGTAGAAGTCCCAACCGCCCGCTAGCCATGCTACGAACATAGACCAGAGGTCCGGTGTGATCTCATGGTAAGAGAGAACAAACTAAGGCCATTGGATCATGCTAATCCCCAAGGGTAAAATATGTATTGATCGATGGTACAACCTACTCGTCGGCAATGGATGTCCGCCAAAAGCTAGCGAGTCTTACGGAGGCCTCAACAAGGAGTTCTTGGTCCAATCAGGAGTATTCCAAATGGAGAGGTCGTCCAAGCCAAGATAGAAGTGCGTATAGAAACATTTGTCTGTCATGCCTTGAGTGCTTGAAGACAGAGGGACGCGATAGCGATATTCAAATCCAGCGATAAAATGAAGACTAGCTCATTTAATAAAAATAGGGAAATTTACATGAATAATTGCACTTAATTTACCAGAGATATTATTGAATAAATTTTAGTAAAGTCTCATGAGGGAATTCATGTTTAGTGTGTGTATGTGTAAGAGAGTCAAGTTAACAAGAGATCGTGCACACATCTTTTAATTAATAGGAATCATGTAAATATTACCCATTATACATAAACATGTTGTTACTGTTTATAATAGCACATTTTAGGGGTTAAACAAGGGTTATAATACAAGATGAATTCAATTTGCATGAAGAATTAGGGTTCTGGTTTACACAATAAAAATGTGACGGGGGAACCTGTCGTGTTAAAAATCATGACGGGTAGGTCAGTCGCGTTCATAAGTAGTGGGTCAGGTCAATCAATTGATGTTGTAATCGCGACGGTGTAACCGATCGCGATTTGAGCAAACGGTCCACAAGGCAATGAGTCGGTCTATCGCGTTACGGCCAATCGGTACAGGGTGTGAAGAACACGATGTGTCTGGCCGTCACGTACTCATGTCACGACATGCCCTCTGTCACGACCTTCTGAGAATCGTGACGGGTCAGGCCATCACATTCTCAGAGGGTCAAGCCGAACCCCAAAAGTGAAACTGGTTCACTTTGGGATTGGGTCCGGTCCCCCAAGGGAATGACACATAGGTCTTTATAAATCCATATAAAATCGTATATAAGATGAAAAATCATGAAATAAGTTTTAAATGAAACTAGACATGTAGAAGTATCTACAGTAAGAAGTAATTTTACTTCTAACATGACATGGTCATGCTATTCACATGGTATTTTGCAATGTAACAAAATTAGACATAGTGATGGAAAATGATTTAATCTAAACATGACGGTGGGTGGGCAGGTGGCCTAAAGCATCCGTGCTCGAGTCTCCAATCTATAGTGACAGAGTGCCCCCTCCTTAAATCTAGGGCCGCAGGCGGCACTCCCAAGCAACTTTCTTATACGTCCACGGTCCGAATGGCATGTAAGTGGGTCTTTCCTCCTTGAACAGATTAATATTGTGTACCTTATCTCCCTGGCTCAACAACTGTGTTTTGTCTCCTTCTCTCAACCTAATCTCTCTTCCCTCGGAGTTGATTGTTGCACCTTTTCTTTACACTATCCAAATCGATTAGAATCTGAACATACTAGCATCCTCATTCTTCAGCCATGCAAGTAGAATCTGAACATCCCACCCATTCCCCTCTGTTGATAATTTTAATATTCCAAACGGAGTAAAAGATCTCACTGCACTCTCTCTTGCTTTGCAAATGGTGCTTCTAAATAATTTCGTAGAGTGACAAAAACGGGAGTACCCATGCACGATCCCTCAAAACTAAATACGGAGGAAGAATGAGGACAAGCAAAACACCAAATCTCAAAGCCGCAACCGTCATGCCCTCTTCTCACGTCATCACGGTGAGGAAGAAAAAGGACAGGGAAAATCCCAAATCGCACGGCCGTAGCCCCCAGGCAGCCAGGCTCTAATCTTTTCATGTCGTCCTGGTAATGCAAATAGAGTACGAGAGAAATAGGGAAGGCCCATGCGTGCGTGTATGTGAGTGGATTATGGGTCTCGAATGTGGGTTATGTGGGCATTTTTGTTTCCCAAGTACAACAAATACTAAGAACTTTTTTAATAACCCAACCCGACAAACACTAATACTTTTTTTAATTATTAGATATGTTAATTTGAAAGATGATTTTACAAGAATGATACAATATTAAGACTTCCCAATATTTACTCACCTTCTCAAATATGACAAAGTATTTGTCAAATTGAAAAACTTGCAATCAGAGACGTCTTATTTGCGAAAAAGTTATATGTGAATAAATTATTTGATTATCAAATTTAGAAACCCCAAAGCATTTGTACATAATGATTGGATTTGTTTGACCAAGTCAAACAATGTTGAAGAATTTTAATATTCCATTCAGACATATCCCTGGCTAAGATCTATGAGAGGGAATATACAATGAATATTGTTGGACGAGCAAAGATGGAACTTTTTACCTATCAACGACCTTGAACAGAAGTTTCTGTGAGCTCGTTGATAGATGCTTCTACTGCATTGTCATGTGACGCAGGCATAAAGGGATTTGGACCTCTGCCAAATACAAAAGCTGGCTTGTTAGGCTTTGGTAAAGTGCAAGTATCACTGCTCAGCGAGAAAACAACAGAAGACATGGTGGGTCTGTCCGCTGCATCTTCTTGAATGCACATCATTGCCAACTGTGTACATCTTAGTACCTCAGTGGCCCAAGATGAGCTGCGTAACATTGATGGGTCCAAGAGTTCCAACCTCTGCCACCTTCCCACATCTGCCACGCCTGCAGTTGTCATCAAAGTGTTCATAGGAGAAATAGATACAACATTAGTCAAAAGATAGCACTAAAGAAACTGGTTGTTAATCTATCAGACTTTGCATCACTCAAATGTCCAATAGTAGAAACCACTTAGTGGAGCATGTAGCAAATTAAACTTACGTATCCAAAGAGGCTTTGATAATTGCTGTCGGGATAAAGGCATGTGCTCCTTTTTCCTGTGATGATTTCCAAAAGTATGACCCCAAAGCTAAAAACATCAGATTTCTCTGAGAAGACACCATTCAGTGCATACTCCGGTGACATATAACCACTGTAGACGATGGGCAAGGAAAATTGATTAGAAAAGGAAACCAAAGAAATTTGCTTTTCAAACACTACTCAAAAATCATTTAGATATTGTATGATTGACTTACTATGTTCCAACTATTCTCTGAGTGTTCCCTTTATCCTGATTTGTTTGAAATGTTCTTGCCAACCCGAAGTCTGAGATCTTGGGATTCATCTCACTGTCAAGCAATACGTTACTAGTCTTTAGGTCTCTGTGTATGACACGCATTCTTGAGTGTTGATGCAGATAGAGGAGGCCATTTGCTATGCCTTTGATAATATGCTTCTCCCAATTTAACTCTTTCAATCTTGTTGGATCTGAGCAAAAGGGTGATGAAAAGGATTATCTAGAAGAATATTCATTAAATTAGGAGTTCCAAAGCTTGTGTTCATACATATCCAAAAGAAGGGGGAAAGATCCGACTTCACAAGTTGGGAAAAGAGACAAACCAAAAATAAACTTATCAAGGCTTTTGTTGGGCAGGTACTCGTATATCAATATCTTTTCATCTTTATGAGTGCACCAACCCAGAAGTCGAACAAGATTCTTGTGTTGAAGTCTTGCAATGAGTTTGACTTCATTGTGAAACTCCTGGTAGCCTTGTTTAGAGCCCTTGGATAGCCTCTTAACGGCTACCTCTTGACCACTCAAGAATGTCCCCTAGTGAATAACAGTCTATGATTATAATAATAGACCAGTAGTAAGATGCAGGTAAAGCATGATCCGAAATGAACTAAAACCAATTGAGACCTTGTAGACAGGGCCAAAGCCTCCTTCTCCGAGCCTATTCTCACTGCTGAAGTAAGATGTAGCAGCCTTCACAATTTTGAAATCAAACAAGGCAACATCAGGCATTTCCTTTTCACTTCCAAGTGCACTGGTGATGCCCAAGCCCTGTGGGGGCATTATCTTTATAGTTCTCCTCTTACATGCTTTGTAACATGAGCAATAAGTTAGTTTCTTTCAGATCACTCTTCAAGGTTTAACCTGTGGTACAAAGATTTAACAGAATTACCTCTTGATTTGTGCATTTTAATGGAAGAATAGCAGCAAATCACCGTGAGAAGCATCCCTAGAGAGAGAATGGGTATTATGATCTTGATCAGATTTTTGCTCTTCTTTGTGAAGATTCCATCCTCCAACCGTGTATTGTTACCTTCTGCAGCACAACAGGAAAAAGTAAGAAGTGTCTGGAGTGGCTTAAAATATGTTGAATGGATCTTCTAACTCAAAAATTTAAGGTGACCGATGGAGAGGATTCTACTATCAACTTAACACCTTATCATTGATTTTGGTCTTTCTCTTGTGGACCATGAATTTGAATTATTTAGCCGAAATCACACAATGGACTTTGTTCCCACATTAAATTTTATTGAATTGACCTATCAACTCAACTGTACAAAATGATGAGCGGATAAGACTATACTACTATAAAATATTAGCATTTTGTCTCTTTCTAATCTTGGACTATTCTTCGAGTACGTTGGGCGACAATTCTATCCCGGTGATTTTGGCCCTTTTGGGTCCAAAATTCCCACCACAAAAAAATGTTTTTCTTACCGATCTCACCGCAAAAACAATATTTTCACTTAATAACAGGAGACGATCGGGAAAGAATGAACAGAGCATATGAATCAAAAGAAGACATTAAAACATTGCATGGCTGATGAAACAGAAGGTTACAAAAGTGGCATACATACCTAGTTGAAGACGAACGTAGAGATCCTCGCCGGGGTAGGAAACTTGCACCAGATCTTTCATCTCCCCAAGCCAGATCAAGCACCTCGATCCCGAGATCCCGCCGTCCACAGTGATTATATCTGCATAAGCATAGCCTTGGCAACGGCATCCAGTGGAGCACTCCGCCTCGCACTGCATGCTCTTATTCCACATGACGGAGAACCCATCCGGCGGCTTCATCCCGGGGACCTTCACAAACCTGTCCGTTCCGTCGCACTGCAGGTGGAGCCTCCTCATGCAGCCCCCCGTGAAGTTTCCCATCTTCCACTCCTCCAGGTTCCTGGGCTCGAACCCGTCCAAACACCTGCAGGAGCTCTGGAAACAGGCTGCGAATGGTCCACACCACCTGTACAAATCGCAGGTTCTTACTGGGACGGAACCTATGATGACCCACTTGTGAAACCTTTCAACCCAGACAAAGGTGGTCAATTTGTCTGTATAATCTAGCACAGTTCTCCCAAACAAGGAATTATTAGCCATGGAGAAGCTCACGAAGATACCATCATCGCCCTTAACTATCCTGTAGACAATGAGAGAGTTGGCATTCCAAGGTTGCCCGTATGTTGTCACTGCTTTCCCATGGCCATGGAGCCCTTCTCGCAACGATCTCGGAACCCTTGAAGATGCAGGTTTGCAGGGGGTAATTGGGATCGGCGGTGAAGACGAACTGTCCGGGAGACGGGTCGGCTGCACCCCTCCAGGACGTCAGTCTCGAGCTTACGCCGGTGGTGAGGTTGATTCTATGTTTCATGCCCGGCAGCGTGGTGTCGGCAGGGTGACCGAATCTCTTCTGCCAGACGTCGTTGCCGCTGCCATCCCTGAGAAACAGGTTGCCTGAGTCCAGAAGCACCGCGGAGGCATTGCTGGGGACGCCTGCGAGATTTGTGGACCAGACGGTTCTTCCCATGCCGTCCAGCACGGCGATGTTGCCGTCCTCGGTGACGGTGAGGAACCCGGCTGGGTCTCGGAGTGGTGTCTCTCTGTTGGCGACCCACACCACCGTCCTCCCCGGAAGGCGATTGTACCATATCCCGACGTACTGCAGGTTAGCTGCAGCATCGGAGTTCTCCGCCGTGAAAAAGCCCAGTGCAAAGATCTGGTCGGCAGATACTATCGTCTGGTTCACGGATATGGACTGCCCTGCAGCTAGTCTATCACCGGCAGCACAGAATGATAGCCGGTGGGAAGATGATAAGAAGACAATAAAGGCGGAGATGAGGAAGAACGAGCCCATATCATCGCCACTGCTGCTCTCTGCAGTGTCTCCTTTTGCCTATTTGTCCACTTCTTCTTCTTGAAGCTGGAGCAACAGAGCATCGGTTGTGTGGCAGACGCTAAGTGTTGACCGGAGACTGCTCGTGGACTTTGCAGTTATGTCGCACCTCTGCAGCGGGTTCTTATGGACATTGACAGTCTCCGGTGTCTGAATACACTGAGAATTTTCTATGTAGATATAAACGTATTTGTGTATGGCCGTCTTAATGAAGGGAAGGACCAGAATTAATTTTGTATCACAACTAGTTTATGTACATATAGAAAAAGATGAGGATATAGGTGACACAGCCCATGTGATAAATTTTTAGACCCACAAAAGTACAAATCGACCAAGTCAAATTGCAATAAATTTATGATCTAAACAATCGAGTTAATATCATCTTAGAGTGGTCAGATCACGAAGGATGAGAAGTTAAGATGGATGATGGGGAAAGATAACGGCGTGATAAGGAAGTCGCCGGTCCACGGAGGGACCAACGGTGTGCAGTGTGCAGCAAGTGCTTCTCACATGGAATTGGTCGATTTTTTTTTTTTTAATAGTATACTTTCAAATTTTTTAAGTTAAATAACATAGTAAAATTTTAAATTCGGAGCATAACATAGTTTGGACCTGTCAACGTGTTGCTTTTAACAGAAATTATAAAAATATCAGTCGACCTTTTCAAGACCGATTAGCAAATTGGTTAAAAGGTGACCGATTTGCTCCCAACCATACCCCGTAAACTATCTTCATTAAATTTATTTAGGTATTTAATTTTATATCTATATAATATCAAATTAAGATAAAATTTTAAAAACAAGTTAATTAAAAGGTGATAAATTTATGTTGGCTTTAGTTTAAATTTTTAAAATAAAATTTTATCCAATAAAAATTTCATCAAAATTAATAAATCAAATTAATATCGATATTCGTACTTCGTTAACTCTCGATGTTCATATTTTTGAAATCAACACATTTTTTATAATTATGATGATTTTAAATTCAATTCTATTATCAAAATTGGGTGACGTCTTGTTGGGACGTGCATGTCAAACGACAATATCGAGAATATGTTAATAATATAAGAGTATCTCTAAATCAAAATTAAGTAATCATATTTACTTTTGATTACTTTTATTATTTTTTGATTAATTTTAATTTAGAAACACTATTACGCTGTTAACATAACCCTGATATTATAGCAACTCTTTTTTTTTCACCGGCATGATGATACACATGCAATAAAATACTTAAATCTTGTCGTAAAAAGCTTGAAAATTTGCTCAACTTATTTTAAAGCAAAGTTAACATGCTCATTAACGAATAGAACTAAGAAATTTGACAAGAGGATATAAAATGAATATGATTTTACTTAATGACAAAACCCTAAAATCCAACTTTGTACTCAAAATCTCCAAAAAAATGACATCACATGTTTTGAAATAGGTTTTCTGAAAAATTGAAGAATTTAACAGCAATTTGAATATTTTTTATTTTTTTATTTAGAGTAAATATAATTATTTAAAGGCAACTGTAGAGAAAGAACCATCGTGGGGGAAAGCGCAATAGGCCCCACCGTCGAGACTTTATACAATGTTTAGATGACCGGTTGAGGATAGCCATATCCTTGACAAATGAAAATTTTATCTTTTTCCCCCCTTCCTTACCTCGCCTGTTGGGATTTCTAACGCACAGTCCTTGTTTCCCCCTCCTCTTCGATTTTAGGTTTGCCTAGCAGCCTTCCGCCTAGCACCTTGCTCTACAGAAGGCACGTTGCGGTCCCTTAGCATGCCAAGGACCTCGTCTCTAGTGCCCCCACCCCCCCACCCTAGCATGCCAAGGTCCATCTAGCCGTCTAGATTGAGATTGATGGTGGATGGCTTCAGCCCCTCTTCGTGCTATACAACAGATGCAACGTCCCGACGCGGAATATCATAGCGATAATACAGTTAAACAAATAGTATAGAGCGAGAAATAACATCAAACCATTGCACAAGTTGGAATAATACCAAATGAACCATATTTATTGATAACTCTTCTAATTCTATCCCATTCATTAATTCAAAGTCGAAACTATGGGCCCAGAGCACCTTATCCAAGCTAAAACAAACTACAATTGTCTGAGTATCTACTAAAAGTGTTGGTTGTTGAAAGGACGGGTCACTCTTGCTCTTCTTCGTTCCCAACCTCGTTCATGTGGTAGTCTCCATCAGACTCACCTGAAACACATGAAATAAATAGCATAGGATGAGCGATAATCGCTCAGTAGGACTTAATATCTCGTGTAAACAAACATGCTTTAAGTGATTAATATCTTGTCAAGCGAGATAATTCTAGAGAATGATGAAGCATAGGCAAGAGAGTAATGTTGCATGGTAGCAAGAGAACAATGGTACTTTCACATGAAAATAGTACAACTAGCATAATAACGGATTGGCCATATAACGAAATAGCATGTAGCGTTGCACAAAAGTTCACTAGTAGAGATAACACGTTTGGTTGATTTTCTTGTCAACTGAGAGAATATAGTATAGTGATTGATTGTCTTCAATTAAATCTTGATAGTATGGCACTTGGGTATTATGTCGTATACCCTGATCATTAAACCACCGCGAGTTATAGCCTTTTGGACGCACCTCCTAGGACCAGATCGAGCCCTTTATAATGTTGCCTGGCATGATTGTGTTTGTTCTCTTAGACAATCAAATGGATGGCCAAATAGAGTACCAAGAATAGATGACAGTAGTTGATGAATAGATGAGAGTATAGAGAGAACGTAAATAGATGAGAGTGTAGAGCTAGGAGATGAGAACAGAGTCATGTCCGTAAAACAACGATAAATGAATGACAATAACCGTTGCACAGCACTCATGGTCATGTGCCGGCAGTCAGGTAGAAGTCACAACCGCTCAATGGGCGTGCTATGAACATAGGCCAGAGGTTCAGTGTGATCTGATGGTAAGAGAGAACAAACTAATGTCATTGGATCATGCTGATCCCTAAGAGTAAAATAGGTATTGATGGTACAACCCGCTTGTCAGCAATCGACGTCCGCCAAAAGTCAAGGAGTCTTATGGAGGCCTCGACATGGAGTTCCTAGTCTAGTCAGGGTATTCCAAATGGAGAGGTCATCCAAGCGAAGATAGAAGTGTGTATACAAACATTTGTCCGTCATGCCTTGAGTGCTCGAAGATAGAGGGACGCGATAGCAGTATTCAAATCCAACGATAAAACGAAGACAAGCTCATTTAATAGAAATAGGGAAATTCACATGAATAATTGCACTTAATTTACCAGATATATTATTGAATAATTTTCAGTAAGGTCTGATGGCGAAATTCATGTTTATTGTGTGTATGTGTAAGATAATCAAGTTAACAAGAGATAATCATGCACACATCTTTTAATTAATAGGAATCATGTGAATATTAACCATTATACATAAACATGTCGTTATTGTTCATAGCAGTACATTTTAGGGGTTAAACAAGGGTTATAATACATGATGAACACAATTTGCATGAAGAATTAGGGTTCTGGTTTACACTGTAGAAACGCAACGGGGGAACCTATTGCGTTAAAAATCACCACAGGTAGGTCGGTCGCGTTCACAAGAAGTGGGTTAGGTCAATCGATTGATGTTGTAATCGCGACGGGGTGATCGGTCGCAATTTGAGCAAATGGTCCAGAACGCGACGTGTCGGTCTGTCACATTAAGGCCAATCAAACAGGTTGTAAAGAACACGACGGCTCGGGCCGTCGCGTTCATGTCTCGACATGCCCCTCTGTCGCGACCTTCTAAGAATGGTGATGGGTCGGGTCGTCACGTTCTCCGAGGGTCAGGCCCAATCCCAAAGTGAAACTGGTTCACTTTGGGAATGGGTCCAGTCCTCCAAGGGAATGACACGTAGGTCCTAATTATAAATCCATATAAAATCGTATATATGTTTTAAATGAAACTAGACATGCTGAAGTATCTATAGTAAGAAGTAATTTGACTTCTAACATGGCATGGTCATGCTATTCACATGGTACTTTGCAATGTAACAAAATCAGACACAATGATGGAAAATGATTTAATCTGAACAGAATACTTGATACGATTTGGGGAAAATAGGATCATTAGATTCCTAACATCATGTGGTATATAGGATAAAAGTTTCTTGGCACGAAATCTAGTATGAACATAGAATTAGGGTGAACATAAGGGTTCGGGTTCATGTTCTCAATAGTACTGTGGCATGAAATACCCTTCATAGACACGATAAAAATTGAGGGAAACATAGGGCTTTCGAAGATGGGAGCATGGCCTACGTAGGGTCGAAGTTAATTTGTTTTTCCTTGAGAAATTGCCTACCTTTTCACGCTTTAAAATCCTAGGGATAAGAAGATGAAGAACTTGGAGAAGCTTTTCGTTCCTAGCCTTCTCCTCCTTGATCTCCATATCCAAATGCTCCTCTCCCTCATTCTCCAAGCTTCAGAAGAGGTCTAGGGTTGGGTTGGTACGAAATAAGAGAGTATTTGTATATCTTAAGACTCCTAAGCACTTAAAACTCTTCCCTCTCTTCTAACTATGAATTTTCATAATTATCTCACCCTTTTTCTAGCCTTTATCCATCTAATAAGCCTAGGGAGATCTCCAATTTCGTGGCTAAAGGATTATGATAAGCGTATGACTCCTTTTTAGGATAATTATGAGCTAAATAGTGATTATCTTAACCCTTTTTCATTTGTTAATATTTTAGGTACGAATTTAGTATTAAATTTCTCCAATCCAACTTGAGCTCTTCACTTTTGGGCTCGTTAATTCATGTATGGACCATTAGTGTGTACCCATTTCTTAATTTGACTTAATGGATTTTAATTTAATCCCATTTGATTCTATTTTAAATTTATTTATAAATATTTATATTCTAGAGTTTGCTACAACAGAGCCATCCTCCGGCTAGCTTCCTCCCTCCATCGACGGTGCCAGAAGGAAACGACGAAACCCAAAACTCCAGCGGCCGCTCTACCAAATCCATATCTCTGGCGAGCGGTGACTACGAGTTAGTGGGTAGGCAGGAGGCCTAAAGCATCTATGCTCGAGTCTCCAATGTGTAGTGACGGGGTGCTCCCTCCTCAAATCTAGGGCTGCGGGCGGTGCTCCCTAGCAACTTTCTTAGACGTCCATGGTCTGAATGGCATGTAAGTGGGTCTTTCCTCCTTGAACGGATTAATTTTGTGTTCCTTATCTCTCTGGCTCAACAATTGTGCTTTGTCTCCTTCTCTCAGCCTAATCTCTCTTCTCTCGGAGCTGTTTTTTGTACCTTTTCTTTACACTATCTAAATTGATTAGAATCTGAACATCCTAACATCCTCATTCCTTAGCCATGCAAGTAAAATCTGAACATCCCACCCATTCCCCTCTGTTGATAATTTTAATATTCCAAACGGAGGAAACGATCTCCAAGCACTTTCTCTTGCTTAGCAAATGGTGCTCCTAAATAATTCCGCAGAGTGCCAAAAATGGCAGTACACATGCATGATCCCTCAACACTAAATATGAAGGAAGAATGAGGACAAGAAAAACACCAAATCTCATAGTCGCAGCTAGGGGTGTAAACGAGCCGAGTCGAGTCGAGTAGTATGCTGCTCAAACTCTGTCCGTTAACTTTTAATCGAGTTCGAGTCGAGCTCGAGCTATATCGAGTATTGAAAATACTTGTTCAAACTCGGCTCGTTTAAATATTCTCGAGCTCGAGCTCTTAACGAGTATCTTAACGAGCTTAATTGAATTTGCGAGTTCATATATATAAGTAAGTCCAATCCAATGTATAAGTAAAAAATTGATCGTTTATAAGACCTAAATTTATCTTATTTCAAGCTCATATCTCAATATTTTTGATATATTACTTAATTTAACTATTTTAATATAATGTTTGAAATATATTTATAATTTGTCACAAGTAATATGAGATTAATAGATAGACACCGCAAGGGAGATGGTTGGTGCGCGACAAGGTAGGGGCGGTGCTGCAACTCCTCTTCGTACACCGCCCAGAGCTCCCTTTCTGCAATGTCGGTGACAGTAAGGTAGCCGCCGAGAGCACCGTCTGCATTGATGGATGGTCCACAGTGGTAGCCTGCCAGCAGTGGCTGACAACGCACCCCTCGGCCCCATCGGAGGGCTTACCTACTGCGCAGGTCGGTCTCAGGAGGAAGAAGATATTTGATATGTTGGGGGACCTTGCAACACTAAAATTTGTGTTCATGCCCCTATTTACATAATTTGTGTATATACTCTCATTTACATAATTTGTGTATATACACTGTGGATTTAGTCTATGACATTTAAGCCCTCATAAATATTTTATATTGTAATAATAACTGTATAAAAATAAATAAATATTTTTATATAAATATATACTTATTATATTTAAAAAAATATTTAAACGAAATGTTAGCGAGTACTTAGACAAGCTCTTAACGAGTATTTAATCGAGCTCTTAAACGAGATGTTCACGAGTATAATCGAGTCGAGCTCACATATGTTCAGACTCGGCTCGTTTATGAATCGAGCTTTTTTTTTTTGTTCAAGTTCGACTCGTTAATTAAATAAACGAGCCGGACCGAACTTTTATCGAGTCGAGTTTCGAATTAATCGTCGAACGTATCGGCTCGTTTACACCCCTAGTCGCATCCCTCATGCCCTCTTCTCACGTCATCATGGTGAGGAAGAAAGAGGACAGGGAAAACCCCAAATTGCACGGCCGCAGTCCCCAGGCAACCAGGCCGTGATCATTTCACGTTGTCACGGTAATGCGAATCGAGTATGAGAGAAATAGGGAAGGCCCAACCTTGCGTGTATGTGAGTGGTTTATGGGTCTTGGATGTGGGTTATGTGGGCATTTTTGTTTCCCAAGTACAACAAACACTAAGAACCTTTTTGTTTTTATAAACCCACTCGGCAAACACTAATACATTTTTAATTATTAGATATGTTAATTTAAAAGATGATTTGACACGAATGATACTTTATTAAGACTTCCCAGTATTTACTCACCTTCTCAAATCTGACAAAGTATTTGTCAAATTAAAAAATATGCAATCAGAGATGTTCTATTTGTGAATAGTTTATATGTGAATAAATTATCTGATTATCAAATTCAGAAACCCCAAGCACTCGTACAAAATGATTGGATTTTTTTTACCAAGTCAAACAATGTTGAAGAATTTTACTATTCCATTCAGACATGTCCCTGGCTAAGATCTATGAGAGGGAATATACAGTGAATATTGTTGGACGGGCAAAGATCGAACTTCTTAATGATCAGCGGCCTTGAACCGAAGTTCCTGTGAGCTCATTGATAGATGCTTCTACTGCAATGTCATGTGAAGCAGGCATAATGGGATTTGGACCTCTTCCAAATACAAAAGTTGGCTTGTTAGGCATTGTTAAAGTGCAAGTATCACTGCTCAGCGAGAAAACAATAGAAGACATGGTGGGTCTGTCCACTGCATCTTCTTGAATGCACATCATTGCCAACTATGTGCATCTTACTACCTCAGTGGCCCAAGATGAGCTGCATAACATTGATGGGACTAGGAGTTCCAAACCTTTGCCACCTTCCCACATCTGCCATGCCTGCAGTTGTCATCAAAGTGTTCATAGGAAGAAATAGATACAACATTAGTCGAAATAGAGCACTAAACATAGTGGTTGTTAATCTATCAGACTTTGTATAACTCGAATATCTAACAGTAGCAAGCACTTAGTAAGGCATGAAGCAAATTAAACTTACGTATATAAAGAGGCTTTGATAATTGCTGTTGGGATAAAGGCCTGCTTTCCTTTTTACTGTGATGATCTCCAAGAGTATGACCCCAAAGCTGAACACATTAGATTTCTTGAGAAGTCATCATCCAGTGCATACTCCAGTGACATATACCACTATAGATGCAAAGAGAATTGATTAGAAAAGGAAACCAAAGAAATTTGCCTTTCAAACACGGTACTAAAAAATATTTAGACATTGTATAGTGACTTACTATGTTCGAACTACTCTCTGAGTGTTCCCTTTATCCTGATTTGTTTGAAATGTTCTTGCCAACCCGAAATCTGAGATCTTGGAATTCATCTCACTGTCAAGCAATACGTTACTAGTCTTTAGGTCTTTATGTATGTCACGCATTCTTGAGTATTGACCAAAGACTGCTCGTGGACTTTGCAGTGGGTTTTTATGGACATTGATAGTCTCCGGTTTCTGAATAGGCTAAGAATTTGCTATTATGATGGCACCAACATATAGAGTTTTACTCTGCAGAACTAATCTTCTTTGTAGAAATAAGTGATTGCAGGGACAACGCTTCTTTGTGGGATGTCTATTTAAGGGTATCATAATTATTTTGTATCATAACTAGTTCATGTACATATAGAGAGAGAAAAAGATGAGGCTGTAGGTGACACTGCCCACCTCGCCCTCGCTTAATTAGAAATGCACGCTCGCCAGAATGAGAGGAAAAAGACGCAAGACCCATCTATCCCAAGTCAATTTTTAGACCCATAGGAGCACAAATCGACCAAGTCAAATTGCAATAAATTTATGATCTAAACAATAGAGTTAATATCATCTTAGGGTGGTCAGATCATAAAGGATGAGAAATTAAGATGGATATATGGGAAAAGATAACCGTGCTATAAGGGAGTCTCCGGTCCACGGAGGAACCAACGGTGTGTGGTGTGCAGCAAGTGCTTCTCACATGAGATTGGTCGAGTTTTTTTTTTAAATAGTATGTTTTGAAAATTTTTAAGTTAAATAACATTGTAAAATTTTAATATAGCATAGTTCGGACCTACCAACGTATTGCTTTTAAAAGAAATTATAAAAAATATAAATCGATCTCTCCAAGACCGATTAGCAAATTGGTTAAAAGATGACCGATTTGCTTCCAGCCATCACCGTAAACTAACCTAATTAATTTAAATGTATTTAGGTATTTAATTTTATATCTAAATAATGTCAAATTAAAATAAAATTTAAAAACAAGTTAATTGAAAGGTGATATATTTTATGGTGATTTTAATTTAATTTTTAAAATAAATTTATCTAGTAAAAATTACCTCAAAAATTAATAAACCGAATTAATATCGATATTCGTACTTCGTTAAGTCTAGATGTTCATATTTTTAGAATCGACATATTTTTGATAAGTATGATGATTTTAAATTCAATTCCATTATCAAAATTGGGTGATTTTCTTGTTTTGGGACGTACATGTCAAAAGACAACACCGAGAGTATGTTAATAATAAGAGTATCTCTAAACAAAAAATAATCATATTATTTTTGATTGCTTTTAATTATTTTTAATTTAAAAACACTCTTACATTATTAACATAACTCTGATATTGTAGCAACTCGGCGCGTGATGATACTCATGCAATAAATGCTTAAATCTTGTCGTAAAAGGGTTGAAAAAATATTCAACTTATTTTAAAACAAAGTTAACATGCTCATGAATGTATAGAACTAAGAAATTTGACAAGAGGATATAGATTGAATCTGATTTTCCGTAATGACAAAACCCTAAAATCTCCGTTTGCACTCAAAATCTCCGAAAAATGACATCACATGTTTTAAACAGATTTTTTAGAAAATTGAAGAATTTAACGACAATGTGACTATTTTTTATTTTTTATTTAGAGTAAATATGATTATATTTTTTTAAAATATATTTATATTATTAACATATCTCTGATCATCTTCCTTTGACATGCAAATATGCTAGTAGAAAGTGGGTTAAAGGCAACTGTAGGGAAGGAACCGTCGACAATTTGGGGGAAAGTGCAATAGGCCCCACCGTCAAGACTTTACGCCATGTTTAGATGACCGGCTGAAGGATAGCCCATTGCCTTTTCATCCCCAACAAAATTGACCCTTTTTTTTTGAAAATTTTACCATTTTCCCCCTTCAGCCTTCCTTAACTCGCCTGTGGGATTTCTATTGCACGCTCCCTGTTTCCCCTCGTCTTGATTTTAGGTATGCCTAGCAGTCTTTTGCCTGGCACCTTGCTCTACAGGAGGCCACACGCCGCCCCTCAGCACGCCAAGGACCTTGTCTTTGGTGTCCCCCTCCCACCCCAGCATTCCAAGGTCCATCTAGCCGTCCAAATTGAGATTAACGGTGGATGGCTTCAGCCCCTCTATGTGCTATATAATGGACCATCCTCCGGCTAGCTTCCTCCCTCCATCAATGGTGCCAGAAGCAAACGGTGAAACCCAAACCTCTAGCAGCCGCTCAACCCAAAACCATATCTCTGGTGAGCGGTGACTACGAGTCAGTGGGTGGGCAGATGGCCTAAAGTGTCTGTGCTCAAGTCTCCAACGTGTGGTGATGGGGTGCTCCCTCCTCAAATCAATGGCCGCGGGTGGCACTCCTTGGCAACTTTCTTAGATGTCCACGGTCCGGGAGGCATGTAAATGGGTCTTTCCTCATTTGTAGAGATTAATATTGTGTACCTTATCTCCCTGGCTCAACTACTGTGCTTTGTCTCCTTCTCTCAACTTAATCTCTCTTCTCTCGGAGTTGCTTATTGTACCTTTTCTTTACACTGTCTAAATCGATTAGAATATGAACATCTATAACATCCTCATATCTCAGCCATCCAAGTACAATCTGAACATCCCACCCATTCCCCTCTGTTGATAATTTTAATATTTCAAATGGAGCAAACGATCTCCAAGCACTCTCTCTTGCTTTGCAAATGGTGCTCCTAATTAATTTCGCAAAGTGCCAAAAAATGGCAGTACCCATGCGGAATCCCTCAAAACTAAATACGGAGGAAGAACGAGGACAAGAAAAACACCAAATCTCACAGCCACAGCCCCCCATGCCCTCTTCTCATGTCATCACAGTGAGGAAGAAAGATGACAGGGAAAACCTCAAATCTCACGGCCGCAGCCCCTAGGTGGCCAGGCCCTGATCTTCTCACGTCGTCACAGTAATGCAAATTGAGTACGAGAGAAAAAGGGAAGGCCCATCCGTGCGTGTATGTGAGTGGATTATGGGTCTTGGATGTGTGTTGGTGGGTATTTTTGTTTCCATTTTCAAGTACAACAAATACTAAGAACTTTTTTTGATAACCCGGTAAACACTAATAATTTTTTAATTATTAGATATGTTAATTTAAAGGATGATTTGATACGAAAGATAATTTATTAAGACTTTTTAATTTACCTTCTCAAATCTGACAAAGTATTTGTCAAGTAAAAAAGCTTGCAATCAAAGATGTCCTATCTGTGAATAGTTTATATGTTAATAAATTATTTGATTATCAAATTCAGAAACCCCAAAGCACTCATACATAATGATTGGATTTGTTTGGCCAAGTCAAACAATGTTGAAGAACTTTAATATTTCATTCAGACATGTCCCTAGCTAAGACCTATGACAGGGAATATATGGTGAATATTGTTGGAAGGACAAAGATGGACCTTTTTACCTATCAACGGCCTTGAAGAGAAGTTGTTGTGAGCTCATTGATAGATGCTTCTAATGCACTGTCATGTGAAGCAGGCAGAATGGGATTTGGACCTCTTCCAAATACAAAAGCTGGCTTGTTAGGCATTGGTAAAGTGCAAGTATCACTGCTCAGCAAGAAAACAATAGAAGACATGGCAGGTCTGTCCGCTGCATCTCCTTGAATGCACAACATTGCCAACTGTGTGCATCTTAGTACCTCAGTGGCCCAAGATGAGCTGCATAACATTGATGGGTCCAAGAGTTCCAAACTTCTGCCACCTTCCCACATTTGCCATGCCTACAGTTGTTATCAAAGTGTTCATAGGAAGAACAAGATGCAACATTAGTCGAAAGTTTGCATTGAACATAGTGTTTATTAATCTATCAGACTTTGCATCACTCAAATGTTCAATAGTAGTTTGCTCTTGACAAATTGTAGCAAACTAAACTTACGTATCCAAAGAGGCTTGGAGAACTGCTGTCGGGATAAAAGCCTGTGCTCCTTTTCCTGTGATGATCTCTAAGACTATGACGCCAAAGCTGAAACACATCAGATTTCTCTGAGAAGACACCATTTAGTGCATACTCGGGGGACATATAGCGCTGCATGCGATAAGCAAGAAAAGAATCAATTAGAAAAGGAAACTAAGAAATTTACCTTTTTATTTGAACAAAGATATTCAGATATTGTATCAGTGGCTTACTATGTTCCAACAACTCTCTGAGTAGTCCCTTTCTCTTGATTTGTTTGGAATGTTCTTGCCAACCCAAAGTCTGAGATCTTGGGATTCATCTCATTGTCAAGCAATATGTTACTTGTCTTTAGGTCTCTATGTATGACACGCATTCTTGAGTACTGGTGTAGATAGAGAAGGCCATTTGATATGCCTTTGATAATACTGAAACGCTTCTCCCAATTTAGTTCTGCCGATCTTGTTGGATCTGAAGAATGATGAAAAGAATCATGTAGAAGAATATTGGGTAGAAGGATATTCGAGCACATCATTCGAAGTAAGCTAAAAGAAAAAAAAAAGTATGTCTTCACAAGCTAGACAAAGAGACAAACCAAAGATAAACTTATCCAGGCTTTTGTTGGGCATGTACTCATATATCAATATCCTTTCATCTTGATGGGTGCACCAACCCAAAAGTCGGACAAGATTCTTGTGTTGGAGTCTTGCAATGAGCCTGACTTCATTGTGAAACTCCTGATAGCCTTGTTTAGAGCCCTTGGATAGCCTCTTAACAGCTATCTCTTGTCCATTCAAAAATTTCCCCTGAAGAACAACAATCTAGGATTATATGTATAGACCAGTACTAATTAAGATATGAAAAAATATAATCTTAAAAATAAGCAGAACCAATTGAGACCTTGTAAACAGGGCCAAAAACCCCTTCCCCGAGCTTATTTTCATTGCTGAAGTCCGATATAGCATCCTTCACAGTTTTGAAATCAAATAAGGCAGCATCTTGCATTTCCTTTTCACTTTCAAGGCATTGGTGATGCCCAAGCCCGGTGGGGGAACTATCATTCTAGTTCTCCTCTTACCTTCTTTGCAACAAAGACACGCGAGCAATATGTAAGTTTCTTTCAATTACTCTTTAAGGTTTAACCTGAGGTAAAATAATATAAGAGAATTACCTCTTGATTTGTGTGTTTTAATTGACAAATAGTAGCAAATCAGGGTGAGAAGCATCCCGAGAGAGAGAATGGGTACTATGATCTTGATCAGATTTTTTTTCTTCCTGGGGAAGATTCCATCCTCTAACCGTGTATTGTTACCTTCTGCAGCACAATAAGGAAAAGCAAAAAGTGTCTGAAGTAGCTTAAAATCTATTGAATGGATCTTCTAACAAACAAATTTAAGGTGACCAATGGAGAAAATTCTAGTATCAACTTAAAACCTTATCATTGATTTCAGTCCATCTTGTGGACCATGAATTTGAACTATTGGGGCGAACGATGGACTTTGATATCATATTAAAATTTAGAGAGAATTACCAATCAATTTTATTTTTTAGAGATATATCTTTAAATCTTTCACTTACATACTTATAATTACACAAATAAGTATGTAATTACATAACTTTCTAAAGAACTTATATAATTGTCAGGGACTTAAAAATAAGTCTCTAAAAATAAAGATTGATTGATAATTCTTCCTAAAATTTATTGTTTTGGCCTTTGTGACTCGACTCTTCAAAATGATGAGTGGATAAGACCATACTACTATAAAATATTAACGCTTTTGTCTCTTTCTACTCTTGGACTATTCTTCCGCAACATTGGCGACAATTCTATCCCGGGGATTTTAGGTCCAACATTTTCACCACAATTTTTTTTTATTGCAGATATCACCTCAAAAAAAATTTTCGCTAAATTACACTAGATGAATGGGAAAGAATGGACAGAGTATATATAAGAATCAAAAGTCATAGCTCATCTATTTTAGGAGATATCCAAAGTAGGTTATAAAAGTGACATACACATACCTAGTTCTTCGGACTCATGAAGACGCACGTAGAGATCCTCGCCGCGGGAGAAAATTTCCTCGATATCTGTCATCTCTCCAAGCCAGATTAAGCACCGAGATCCCGAGATCCCGCCCTCCACAGTGATTATATCTGCATAAGCATAGCCTTGGGAACGGCATCTAGCGGAGCACTCCTCCTGGCACCGCTGCATGCTCATATTCCACATGACGGAAAACCTATCCGGCAGCTTCATCCAGCTGGGACCTTCACAAACCTGTCCGTTCCGTCGCACTGCAGTTGGAGCCGCCTCACGCAGCCCCCCGTGAAGTTTTCCATCTTCCACTCCTCCGGGCTCCTGGGCTCGAATCCGTCCAAACACCTACAAGAGCTCCAGTTCTGGTTTTGAACACAGCAGGCGAATGGCCCACACTGTCTGTAGAAATCGCAGCTTCTTCGTGGGAAGGAATTCATGGCGACCCACTTGTGCAAGCTTTCAAGCCAGAAGAAGACGGTCAATATGCCTGTATACTCTAGCACAACTCTCCCCAACATGAAATTATCAGCCATGGAGAAGCTTACGCGGATATCGTCATCGCCTTTATCTGCCCTGTAGACAATGAGAGCGTTGGTATTCCCAGGTTCCCCGTATGTTGTCACTGGTTTCCCATCCCATGGATAACCTCTCACAAAGATTTCGGAACCCTTGAAGATGCAGTTCTGCAGGGGGTTATTGGGATCGGCGGTGAAGACGAACTGTCCTGGAGACGGGTCGGCTGCGCCCCTCCAGGACGTCAGTCTCCAGCTTACGGCGCCGGTGGTGAGGTTGACTCTAAGTTTCATGCCCGGCAGGATCGTGTCGGTGGGGTGATCGAAGCTCTGCCAGACGTCGTTGCCGCTGCCATCCCTGAGAACGAGGTTACCCGTCTCCAGAAGCACCGCGGAGGTATTGCTGTGGACGCCCGTGATGTTTGTGGACCAGACCGTTCTTCCCATGCCGTCCAGCACGGCGATGTTGCCGTCCTCGGTGACCGTGAGGAACCGGCTGGGTCTCTGAGTGGTGTCTCTCTGTTGGCGACCCACACCACCGTCCTCCCCGGAAGGCGGTTGTACCATATTCCGACGTACTGCCGGTTACCTGCAGCATCGGAGTTCACCGCCGTGAAAAATCCCAGTGCAAAGAGCTGGTCGGCAGATACTATCGTCTGGTTCACGGATATGGACTGCCTGCGGCTAGTCTATCACCGGCAGCACAGAATGATAGCCGATAGGAAGATGATAGGAAGACGATAAAGGCGGAGAAGACGAGGGAGCCCATATCATCGCCACTGCTGTTCTCTGCAGTGTCTCCTTTTGCCTATTTATCCGCTTCTTCTTCTTGAAGCTGGAGCAACAGAGCATATCGGTTGTGTGGTAGCCGTTAAGTGTTGACCAGAGACTGCTCGCGCGTAGACATTGCAGTTATGTCGCAGCTCTGCAGCGGGTTCTTATGGACATCGACAGTCTCCGGTGTCTGAATAGACTGAGAATTTGCTATTAATTATGATGGCACCAACATATAGAGTCATACTCTGCAGAACTAATCTTCTTTGTATCACAACTAGTTTATGTACATATAGAGAGAGAAAAAGACATGAGGCTATCGGTGACACAGCCCACCTCGCCCTCGCTTAATTAGAATGCACGCACGCCATAATGAGAGGAAAAAGACGTAATACCCATCTATCCCAAGTCAAGTTTTAGACCCATAGGAGTACAAATCGACCAAGTCAAATTGCAGTAAATTTATGATCTAAACAATAAAGTTAATATCATCTAAGGGTGATCCGATCATTAAGGATGAGAAATTAAGATGGATGATTGGGAAGATAACCGCGTGAGAAGGGAGTCACCGGTCCAGGGAGGGACCAATGTTGTGTGGTACGTGCAGCAAATACTTCTTACATAAAATTAGTCTGCATCGGCGCGCATCTTGGATCAAAAATGTTACCTGCATCGCATGTGGTGCAGCAGCATCTGCGTGTGGATTGTCCCGTGCGTCTTTAACGTGCCATTTCATCCCGCTCCGTCTTCCAACGCACGCGTGTCAATATAACGCCCGTGCGCAACGATGGCTTTGCCTCCATGCGCGCAATGCTCGTCAAAGTCTCCAGGACACATGCATCTCCCGTAGAGCACCTACAGGGGAGCATCTATAGATTGAGGCGGGTGTATGCTCCTCCAGAGGCCGTATATACTTTCCTAGAATCTGGAGATATTCTCCAAAGATATTTGCTCCTTTGAGAATGTGAATACTTTTCGAATATATATATATATTAGGATATACATATATTTTACCTTAAAATCTGATCAACTAAAGATGCTCTTCGTGGATGCTGTTTAGAGAATGTATATATTCCTTAAGAGATATATATATGTTGTATTAAATGCACACTTAATAGAGAAAGATTTAATACATTTTTATATTGTATTTTAAATGTAATATGATTAGATAATAATCCATGTAGCATCTAATAATTGGATTGTCACTTTATCACTTTTCATGTAAAAAGTATTACATAGATTATTACCAAATCATATTACACTAAAAGTGGAATGCAAAAATGTACTAAGTCCTTCTCTAATTAATAAGTTTATGTTAAGCACAATAAATAAGTACATGAAGTGATGATTGCCAAGTGGCACTTACCCATTGATCGAAGGGAGAAATCCACTTAGATGTTGTTGCACGACACCATCCCTGGGGGGGGGGGGAGGTTGACCGAGTCCCGGAGCACCGCGATGCTGTTGCTCGAGAAGCCCAAGAGGCCCTTGGATCAGACGGCTGGCCGGTTTATTCCCGTCCCATTCCGTCCAGCAAGACGTTCTTGCGGTCTCCGGTGTCGGATATGATGCCTTCTGGGTCCCTATGTGCATTCTCTCAATTGGCGACCCACACCCGATTCCTCTCAGCTAGAAGGCGTTTAGCAGCAGTGGAGTGGCATGCGAGAAGTAGCCCAGTGGAGAGCTCTGGGCGGTGGACACAAGTATCTGCCCAACACACAGTGAGAGATTTAAGAATTTAATTCAGTGGAGTCATTTATTTCAAATAGTGTATTTATAATTTTATTTTGTAATCTAGTGGGATCACTCCCATTGAAAATAATTTTAAGAAATTAATTTTTCACGTGACCCGTCTAGATCTTACCTAAGTCTGTCACTGTCGACACATGTATATCAACTGTGCGCCGGCGTCCAATCTATCGCCAACAACGCAAGGTAGCAGGTGTGGGAACATAATAATATGGTTTGGGAATTAAGTTCGTGCAATTTTTAAGCTCAGGTCACTCCTGAGGTACGAATCATCGTTCATCGAATTAGTCATAAGAAAATTCGAGGAATATCAATCTATCTTTAATTATTTTTTAAGATTTATTTTTAAGTTCTTAACTTGCATATTTATAATTATAGAGATAAATATGTATTTACATATTTTTTTAAAAGACTTACTCTAATATTAGGGACTTAAAAATAAAAATAAGGACTGAAAAAATTTAAATGAAATACAGAATGAAATAGGTTGATTTTTTTTGCTAATTTGGAATAATTATAAAATTACTCTCATATAGATATCTTTAAGCATTGCTCTTTTGTTTTAGGTAATGTTGGAATTATATAAGAGGAGAATGTACAACCCCAAAATTGGAGGTAAGAAATGAAAGATTGAGCACCACTCATGAAATGTGGTTAATTTTGATGATCACTAGGGAGAGTGTTGAAACCATATCATTGTGGGCGGGGGTTATATTGAAACACATTTCATTTCTTACCTCCTAAAGAGGAGTGGGATCCTCTAGAGAGGGGACTCCGTTAGTACCATAGATGGGATGTATTTTTTTTTTGTTAGTCTCTAATATATATCAGGGTTAAAAAAACTTATCCCACCTATGGTATTGTCCGCAATCTCTTCTGTGGGGGCTCTAGAGGATCCCAATTCCCTCAAAGCCTCCAGGAGAACATATGCATCTCCTGAAGAGCTCCTACAGGAGAGCATCTGTAGACTGAGGCTACTGTATGCTCCTCCAATGCCGAATATACTTTCCAAGAAAAGAAATGCTAGTTACTCGGTCATTCGGTAGCTCGCATGACGTGGAACGGTTGGATACACTTAGTTCACCTCGCCTAGTTATCCGGGTGGCCGAGTGTGGAAATGGAAATTTTCAAAATCTTTTAAAGATATTTTTTTTTTCATGTTTTCTTTTCTCATGAATGCGTATGCAAATCCAAATCTCGTCGAATGCTGCACGGGCAATGGTGACGTGAGATGAATCGGCAATTTGCATAGCCGCGGGCATGCCAGTCACCGAGGTGACAACAGATGGTTTGCCTCCGAGAGCCGGAGGGCTTTGGGTTTATTGTGCGCGCCGTTTGACTTCGTCAAACGAAAGTGAGGTGTCGGGTCCTAGACTAAAATCCTGTCGTTGCCTAGACGCAACGACGTTAATTACATCCCTCTGAGAGGGAAACCCTTGATTAATCGCCAGATTTAGAAGCCTCATGACCTAAAGCGGAGACATCCGATAGAGGTGCGAAACACAAATTTAAATTTGAGCCGAGGTACTATTAAGCGAAACGAACGCCTATTCGGACTCATTTGATCTTTTACTTAGTCGAATACCGATCTCTTTGCCTATTTACTCATTTGTTTCTTTTATTATAGAAAAGTTCAATTTGGTCCATTGAATCTATCTGAGAAAGACGAGTCAAGAAATGGTCTATTTGATCATTTGCTGAAAGCAATCTTAATTTGAATCTATTGTTCTTTACAAAACATGAGGTGATTTTTATTGCTTGGAAAAGATCCAGTTGGTCTTTTGTTCTTTTGCAAAGCATGATTGATCTTTGCCATTTAGAAAAAGAAGTTCAATTTGGCTTTTGTTGAAAACAATTTCGATTTGAGTCCTTTACACTGTCGTAAAACATAAGGTGATCTTTTATTTCTTTGGAAAACATGAGATGGACTTTTGTCCTTTACTGCTTGAAAAGGTTCAATTGGATCTTATGCTTCTTTTATCATGTAAAACTTCAATTTATTCTTTGGTTCTTTTGAAGCGTCTAAAACAGGGTTCTGTTCACGATTTGGCGCTGCTCAGCCATTTGGCGGCCAATCGGCAGCACAGGCGCACTCGATTCGGCGGGGCATGCAGAGTCCATTCGATTCCGCGCGGCAGACCCATTCGGCGGAATATGCAGAATCCATTCGATTCGGCGCGGCAGACCATTCGGCGGGGTTCAAAGCAGGACTGAATCGGCGAGGGACAACTGAATTGGCAGACAACACCGAATTGGCGCCGCACAGGCGGAATACTGTGAATCAATTGAAGGTTGATGATTTCTTTAGGAATCTCGCGCCGATTCAACCTCGTGGGAAAATTCGGCAGCATTTCCCCTTATTGTGCTTAATAAGGGGGAGGCGCGGTACGTACACGGAGATGGCACCAAAGGAAGGAGTGTATGCCGAAAGACGACATAGCTCAATGGCACATGACGCTGGTCCCCAAGGCACGCCACCGGGGATCCGGACGATATCATGACCACGCAAACCCACGGGACGGATGGGCAACATATGAACTCATCCGTCCGGACATAGACATTATTGTCCAACCGGGGGTATGGATGGATCTCATATTAGTCTATTGGCTCTTATTGGTTGATGTCACATTGAGCAATGACTTTGCTCTGAAACTCTGCCAAAATGGGGGGGGGTCACTGGCCGCTGAATCGGCGCAGCATTTCCCAAGCTTGCAGCTGCCAGGGCCGGTTCTGGGCTGGCCGAATCGGCGCAGGGACTCATGCTCAGGCAGTGACAGACCTCAATCAGAGCAGTCATGCTCATGGCGGTGGATGATTTCTGGGCTTGAGATGGGGCTTTTGGGCTTGCATACATGAAGGGGCTAAGCAAGAAGGCATGAGCATACTTGCTCAACCCCTTGGCTAGCACAATGGGCATACATCTACTCAAGGGAGACTCTTATTGGGATGTTTGGTATTGGTAAAACAGTCTTCTGCAAGGCCAAAACAATGGGAAACGTGGCCTATTGGAAGGAGGAAAGGGCATGGTATGCATGCATTGAATGAGATATGGGGTTCTATACCCCCATGACCTCATTTATTGAGGTATGGAGGGCAATAAAAAAACTCCATGTATGACCCGTTAGGATGGGAGGCACACCATGCAATAGGTGACCTCTCCATATCCCGGGGTCTCTTACCCATGCAAAGAAAAAAAAACTTATATACAACTTGCATACAAAGGGGAAGATGCTATGCATAAATGCAAAGGAAAATGATCCATCACATCAAGTAGAGGTGGGGATAAACATATAAAAATGGTGTTCTCATGCTAAGGAGGGGAAGTAGTACAAAAGCTTCAAAGAAAACAAAGAGAGGGAAAACCCCAAGGACACCTCCTCTCTTTCTCTTCCCTTGATGGGACAAGACAATAGCAAGGAGAAAAACAAGATGGAGAAGAAGAGGGGGGCTCTCTCTCTCTCTTCTCTCTTTCTCCCCAACCTTTCTATTGTTCCCTTTGCTCTCTCTGCAAGATCCTCACGGGAAGGCCTTCTTGGAGCAGAAAACCAGGCCTCCTTCCCTCTTTGCTACTGGTTTGCTTTGGGGAGAAGACAACCACCCCAGCCCCAGCCAGCATCTTCTACGCAAGCCCATGGCCTTTTTTTCTGTCTTTTAAAAGAAAACCCCCAAACATTGTCCCAGCCAGCCACTGCCTCCATCTGCGCAGCAGGCCCCTTTTGCCATGTTTGGAACCTCCTTTGGGAGTGTTCCATTTGCCTATCTTCACCTCCCTTCATGGGTGAGATAAGGTTGCCTCTTCATGGGCCCTTGGGGGCCTCTTGATGGGCCTTTTTTTCTGTATTTTGTCTGCTCATTTGAAAGGGAAGGGGCCGGCCATATGGGGGTCCATTAGCAGATTTTGGGTGTCACACCGAGTAACTAACATTTCTCTTGTAGAATCTGGAGATATTTTCCAAATATATTTGATCATCTGAGAATGGATACTTTCCAGATTACTATATATGCTTTTAAGGAGACATATATGTTTTGCCCTAAAATCTAGTCAACTAAAGATGCTCCTCTGAAAATGTGGATGCTGTCTAAAGAATATATATATTCCCTAAGAAATATATATATTGTACTGAATGTGCAATAAATGCGCCTATACTGACCTCAATAAATACACAAATAAAGTGATGATTGCCAAGTGGCACTTGCCCATTAAGGGGAGAAATCCACTTAGATGTTGCTGCAGGACGTGCACCATTTCTCTATATCTTGACTTCTGGGACTTGTAGGACTGAAGAAAAAAAAATATGAGAGATTGTAACGTAAATTTTTGCGGGAGAAGGTAAGGGGGTGGGCCTAAGAACATATAATGTAAAGGCCACCTTGAATATTTCCTATATATTAGCGTTAAGTTTTAAATCGGGTATATATTCCTTAAGAGAAACATATGAGAGATTGTTTTGTAGAAGGCTAACATTTATTTGGGAATGATGAAGACATGGTGTTATTTAAAACATCATAAGATTGCGAGAGGGTATAAAGAAATCCTTTATAAACAACGACTTGAGACTCACAAGGAGAAAGTTACCTGGCTATTAAAAAAGAACTACCTGATGAGAAGCCATGAAGCCACCACGGAGTGGAATTATCACTGTATACCAGAATTGAGATAGAAGCCATGAAGCACTCCGTCAGTTTTACTACATGTCATGATCTTGTTACTAGTGTCCTTTTTATGTAAACTCCTTGTTAATCTTGATTTGTCTGTGTGACTTGAAATCCAAGTCAATCATACTCTTGTTTGCTGTGTATCCATCCTTGAAATCCATTGACCATACTTGTTTGACTAATCGGCACTAAGTGGGACTTCGGTCCAAAGATCAATATATGTGTGATAAAGGCATTGTAATAGTACTGGGGAGGAGTACTCCAACGTATTTATAACTGCGAGAATATTGATTTGTGGCATGTGACATGCCACATGTATGAGTGCAAGATTTAAAAGTGTCTTTCTTTTGGTATGATATGTTTATTTGAGTTAGTATAAGTTCATGTGCATTATGGCCAGTTGATAGGGAATGGGGAGCTATGGAACCACAATGGAAAGTCCATTTTATATTTTGTTTGGCCCATTAGAGGCTCAATTGATGTAATATTTATTTTAAAATTTTAGGTCTAAGGTTTACTTTAAATAAATAGTATTTAGGTCATTAGAGGAGAGTGTATGCTCCTATACTTTCCTAGAATCTAGAGATGTTCTCCAAGATATTTGCTCCTTTGAGAATGTGAATACTTTTCAGATATTATATATATATACATATGTTTTACCTTAAAATCTGATCAACTAAGATGCTCTTCATGGATACTGTTTAGAGAATGTATATATTCCATTTTGGATGTGAGTTACTCTAGTTAACTCAGAGTTAACTCAAAAAATGCTTTGGTAGTATTTTAAAGTTAATTCTAGTGGGTTGGGCTAAAGGTGGGTTAAAAGTGAGTTAACCCACCATTTTTTAACCCACCTCTAGAGGTGGACTAGAGTTAACTCAAGTGAGTTAACCACCTTTTTCCTCTCACATCACAAGCATTAAATGCTACTTTTCATTTCCAAGGTTAGTTAACTCACTTTAACTACCAAAGTACATTTGAGAAAAGGTGAGTTAACTCACTATAGTCTAAAAGTTAACTCTATTATTACCAAAGTAAAAGGTGGGTTACACATGTGTAACTTTGTACATGGGTTGGAGTTATCTTAACTCCAACCCATTACCAAAGTGGCGCTTAAGAGATACATATGTTTGTATTGAATGTACACTTAATAGAGAAAGACTTAATGCACTTTTGTATTGCACTTTAAGTATAATATGACTAGATAATAATCTATATAACATTCACAATTGGTTGTCATTTTATCACTCACCCATGTGAGGAGTGCCACATACATTATTACCTATTCATATTGCACTTAAAGTGCAATACAAAAGCGCACTAAATTTTTCTCCACTTATATGTTTATGTTGAGCACAATAAATACGTACATGAAGTGATGATTGCCAAGTGGCACTTACCCATTGAAGGGAGAAATCCACTTAGATGTTGCTGCACGACACCATCCCTGAGGGGGGAGGTTGACCGAGTCCAGGAGCACCGCCAATGGCGGACCTACCTTATATCCAGTGGGGTCCAGTGACCCCACTGGATAAAAAAATTTGCATTAGGAGTACAAATTTTCACCATGGGTGACCCCACTGAATTTATGTGGGTGCACCATTAGGACCCCACTGAAACAATGTTCTGGATCCGCCACTGAGCACCGCGATGCTGTTGCTCGACAAGCCCAAGAGGCCCTCGACCAGACGGTCAGCTGGTTTATTACCGTCCCGTTCCGTCCAACACGACGTTGTTGCTGTCTCCAGTGTCGGATATGACGCCTTCGGGGTCCCTGTGTGCACTCTCTATATTGGCGACCTACACCCGTTCCTCCCAGTTGGAAGGCGTTTACCAACAGTGGAGGGGCCCTACGAGTAGCAGCCCAGTGGAGAGCTCTGGGGGGCGGATACAGTATCTACCCGACATACAGTGAGGGATTTAGGAATTTAATTCAGCGGAGTCACTCTTAAAATAGTACATCCATATATTTTATTTTGTAATTTAATTGCATCACTCTCATTGAAAATAATTTTAACAAAATTAATTTATCACGTGACACCACTAGATCTTATTTAACTCTGTTACTGTCGACACATGCATTTCGATTGTGTGCCGACGTCCAATCTATCGCCGGCTATGCAAGGTAGCAAGTGTGGGAATATAATAATAAAATATTGATAATTTTATGATCTGTGGAATCAAGTTCGAGCAATTTTTAAGCTCAGGTCACTTCTGAGGTACGAATCATCATTCATCGAATAAGTCATAAGAAAATTAGAAGAATTATCAATCTATCTTTATTTTTAAGATTTTATTTTAAGTTCTTAACACACATATTTATAATTACAGAGATAAATATGTAATTACATAATTTTTAAAAGACTTATCTAATTATTAGGGACCTAAAAATAAAAATAAGGACTGTAAAATTTAAATGAAATACAGAATAAAATAGGTTGAATTTATTTTACTAATTTTGGAATAATTATAAAAAAATTACTCTCATATAGATATCTTTAAACATTGCTCTTTTGTTTCTAGATAATGTTGGAATTATAATAAGAGGAGAATGTACAACCCCCAAATTGGAGGTAAGAAATGAAATGTGGTTATGATGATCACTAGGGAGCGATGTTGAATCGGTGCAATATATTCTTCACACTTGATGCAGGCTCTGGCATCCTAAAGAATGTGGAGCAAAATCTGTGCTTTTGGTTTGTGATGGCCCTCAAAAATTTTGCAGCACCGTTCTGTCCGAATCCACTATGATGTAAATCGTAATAGTAGTCTGGCTAGTTTTGTTAAAACACCATCAGATGGAACACCATTTAGAGAAGAGAGAAGAATTTGCATTCAAGTGTCCTGAGAATACGGACGATGAAAATACAGGTGGCCAATATCTTCTTCCTCCTGCGTTAGAGGAAATTCATGGTCGCTAGCCAAGTACATGATGATGTAAGCTAATTAGTTGCAAAAGCCTTCCAATTATTCGTGGCATAACAAGAGAAAGCAGGTGATGGATTTTTATAATTACATTTCGAGCTGAATAGACCGAGAATTTTCTACATGATGGCACCAACATACAGAGTCTTAATCTGTAGTAGAATTAATCTTCTTTGTAGAAATAAGTGAATGCAGCGACCACGTATCTGAGCATGGCCGTCTTAATGAAGGGAAGGACCATAATTAATTTTGTATCACAACTAGTTTATGTGCATATATATAGAGAGCGAAAAAGATGAGGATATAGGTGACGCAGCCCACCTCGCCCTCGCTTAATTAGAAATTCACTCTCATGAGAATGAGAGAAAAAGACATGATACCCATCTAGCCCAAGCCAAAATTTAGACCCACAGAAGCCCAAATCGACCAAGTCAAATTGCAATAAATTAATGATCTAAACAATCTGAGTTAATATCATCTTAGGGCGGTCAGATCATGAAGGATGAGAAATTAAGATGGATGATGGGGAAGGATAACCGCGTGATAAAGGAGTCACCGGTCCAGGGAGGGACCAATGGTGTGTGGTGTGCAGCAAGTAGCCCTGTCAATGGATCGGATCCGGGTCAGATCCTTTGAGATCCGGATCCGAGTCCAAAATTCTGACAGATCTCGAATTCGGGTCGGATCAAAACCCGAAAGGGAGGTTCGGATTCGGGTCAGCATCCGAATCTGCCTCCGCACTGAGCACTTCAGTTCTCCTCCTGGAGCTGGCCTGTGAGCGCGGCATGGCGTCTAGATTCCTTGGGGGGGGGGGTGCAGGGCGGGGCTACTCATTGTTCCACTAGGTGGCGGGAAACAGAGAAGGCAGTGACAGAGGATGCGGTGACATGGCCGCCGTAGTTGTTATTCTCCCCCACCTCCTCGCCGGTTCCCAACTTCTCAGGCGGCGTAGAGACCCACTACAGGAAAATCAGGCTTTACTTACGTCCAAACACCGTAGGTAGATAACCAAAATCGTAAGCATAGTCTTTGCTTACGGTGTTACCCTACGGTTGGGTTTCGTCGGCTAAAGTCCGACGGCAAAGGCCTAAGGCTACAGTGTTTTAAACTCCGTAAGTATATAGATATAGTGACGGTGTTGGTAGCCGTAAGTAACACCATAAGGATATCTATTTTTGGCTACGACGATGTTAACCGTAGTCATATTTTTTGTAAGGATAAATTCAGTGACGCCGAATATCCCTACGACAATTTAAACTGTAAGCATGTGTCTCTACGGCCACGTACACCATAAGCAAGTATGTTTACCTACGGCTAAACAGAGCATAAGTAAATATGTTTACCTATGGCCACGTACACCATAACCAAGTATGTTTTCCTACGGCCACATACACCATAAGTATTTTTTTTTAGCAAAAAAAAATAGTAATATATTTAAATGGATCCACATTCACTAACATTTATGTCTACATTCACAAACAATTGGATCAACATGTACACATCCACAATTAATCCACACATTCACATTTGTATCGATCAACACATACATCCACATTTAGTTCCACACATACACATCCACCTTTAGTTCCACACATACACATCCACATCCACATTTAGTTCCACACATACACATCCACATTTAGATCCATAATCCACATTTACATCCGCACACATTCACACCCACTCATTCACAATGCACAACACATTAATAATATAAAACACATTAAAGTTAACAAACAATAATGTTAATAAAAGATGACATCAAATATCTGTGGCACCTGCCACCGGGAGACGGGGGAGGTGACCGCCTTTACCATGCAGAACCGTTCTACATGAGGCCAGAAAAAGGCGTCGGCCCTTTTCTGTAATGGCCCTCCCCTCCGACCCTTTTTCCCCCTCCCCTTCGCACGACCCCCCCCCCCTTCCGTGGGTTCGCCCTCCTCCCCTTCGCCCTCTCCCTGTCCCTTCTTCCTCCTCTTCTTCTCTCCCGGTTCCCTCCCTTTCTCTCTCTCTCTCTCTCTCTCTCTCTCTCTCTCTCTCTCTCTCTCTCTCTCTCTCTCTCTCTCTCTCTCTCTCTCTCTCTCGCTTGCCTGTTGTCTCGCCGGAGGGAGGTCGCCGCGCCGCTGCTGCCTTCCTCGCCGCTGGAGGAGACCCCCTTCCCGCTCACCGCGCCGTCCGCCGTCGGGAGCCCACGCACGGAGGATGCCGTGCATGGTGCCATCGTTCGCCGTCGTCATCCATGGGAGAGAGCTCCGTCGATGTTCGTGCTGCCGGCGGGTCCTACCGCCGAGGTAAGGACTCCCTCTTCTCTCCGGCGTCGACTTCCCCCCTGGCGTTGTTTTCTCTCTCTCCTTCCCTTTTCTCTCTCTACTATGTGTTCTCCACTGGGCCAGGTGTTTTCTGACGAAGGGAGGGCCACCGGCGCCATCACGCCGTCCGGCGACCGGCCCCCTTGCGGCCAGCGCCGGTGCCGACGCTGGCCGGCCGCCCCCTTCCCTTCCCCTCCCCTCCCTGCGTTGCAGGGAAGGAATCGGGAGGAAGGCGAAAGTAGGGCGCAGCGCACCCAGATCCACCTGGATCTCGGCGGCGCACTGCACCCTGCCACCCCGGTGCAGTGCGCCGGGCTCTGGCTTGGGGTCCTCCTGTGGCACATTGTGTCGACAGACCCTTCTTGGCCGTTTGACCTCTGTTTGCTGTCGTTTTCGCGCCGTTTTCCGTGTGTTGTCGTCCGGGCCGTCCCTGTGGGCCGGCCCTAGGTTGGTGACCATTTCTTTTTGGGCCACATGGTGGTCGGGCCCACCGGGGTTGGATCCAACCGGGTCGGTAGTGCCTGTTGACCGGTCAACTGGGGGCAGTCGTGCGGGGTTTTCGGCACCCGTCGGGGGTGTTCCGAGAGCCGTCCGACTCCCCGCTTGCGTCGTGTGGGCATTCCGAGTTGACCAATTGTTGTGTCGTAGTTTTCTTCCGCCTGTGTTTCGTAACGTACTCGTGATGCTTGTGCTGACTCCCTAGCACTGCGCCTTGCTAGTCTTCGCCTGGTGCTTTGGCACTTGAGGGCTGTCCCAACGCACGACGCGCTTTGGGGTTGTTACCGTTTCCCGGAGCCCCGTCCTCGTGGGCCCGTTGAGGGTGGTCTCCGAGCCACGAGTGCGTCTGTCGAGCGTTTCTCCGGACGGACGGGAAAATGGTGTTAGACAGCGGCGTTGAGTCATTTGTTGAGCTCACTTAGTTGGTCCGGGTCCCACGGAGTTTGGGGTATCGCGGTGCGGGCCAGCTAGTCCATTCTCACTGCCTCTCCTTACACGGTTTCAGAGCCGTGTCGGGAGGACAGGCGTGGGACCGAAGTCCAGCCAGACTACGGCTTGTGGTTGTGTTTGTCCACGCGTCTCACTCCGACGGGAGGGGAGACCTAGACTCGTGGTCGAGTGGTAAGACGTCGGTGGGCACAGCTGACCACTGACTAGTAGAGGCTGGGTTGTGGCTAGTGTGTGTTGTTCAGACGAGGGTTTTACCGTCTTCTTGTGCTGGGTTGCGGCTTTGTCCAGACGAGGGTTTTGCCGTCTACTTGTGTTTTGTGGCGTGCTCGGAGCATGTTTACTGAGGTTGAGACTGTGCATTGTTGTGCCTTGTTGGCAGTACTTGTGGACTTGAGTACTTTCTGTTTATTTATTTTGGTACTTGCTCAGTTGTGTTATTGCTTTATTATATCACCTGCTTAGTTAGTAGACTTGTTGCTTGAGTTACCACCACCCTTCCGCTTGGTGTAGTTAGCTTGTTTACTTTAGTAGCACTGTTCTTCCTGCCTAGTTTAGTTGTGTTGTTCTTGTTTCCACTGTCGAACCGGTGAGGGGTTGGGTTCCCTACTGGGCTTCGTTCGCTAAGCTCATTCCCCCCTTACTTCCTTCCAGGTTTGAGCTCGAGGGAGCTGGCATTCGTGTTCGGACAGTCTGCGTCGTGCCGCTTATGGTCAGCAGCATTAGCAATGGTTAGTATTTATTTTCTTGTGCACTTGAATTATTATCTAGGACTTTGTGTATATATTTCTTCCGCTGTTGTATTTCCTTATTTTGTTTAGCCATTAAAACCTATTGTACAACTCACTGGACATATTTCTAACCCTTTCGGGTCTTCGGATCCGTGGGTGGCGGTCCAAGGGTCGGGTACTTGGAGGGTTCCGGGTACCAAATTCTTGGGTCGTTACAGTTGGTATCAGAGCAATGTCTTCTGAGATTTACAATAGGTTAATGGCTATGATTCTCCCAGAAAATGGTTCAAGTGTGTTGCTAGCACCGCTCGTGGTGTGTTAGTGTTAGGTTTGTGCGTTGATCATGTTTTGCAGGTAGGTTGTGGTTTGACAAGATTCTAGTGGGAGTTGTAGTAGGGTTGCTACTATTGACATATCGCACGCTTGCGGAGTGTGGTCCCTGGTTGGCTCGTGCTGGAAGTACTGTTGATGATAGGGTCGCTGGTGGAGGTCTTCTTTGTGAGGAGGTCAGTTGCAGATGAGTCTGGTGGAGTGCTCTTGGTCGTCGTTGGCTACGCTTTCGGCTGCATGTGTTTTCGTTGTGGCTGAGGGAGCCTGCTTGCTTGGTGTGGCCTTCACGAGTGCAGGCTTGTTGTCTGCATGTCTGGTGAAAGGCGTTCTTTTGTTTTCCTAGTGTGACTTCCTCTTGGCTGTGTTGTGTAGTGGTTGCTTGGGTATGTTGCCTCACCTGTCAGTGAGTTGTGGGTGCCTTATGTTCCGCTGAGTCGGCATTGTTGCTCGGACTTAGCCGGTGCTCTGTGTGTGCTTGGGATGGCATTGTTTGTGTGTTGTGTTACTTCTTGTGTTTGCTTGGTGGCTCTGCGCTATTTGGTTTTGAGTTCTGGTGAGGCGTTCCCAGAGCTATTTCTTGCTTATTCTGGTGGAGGTTTCTCCCAGAACTTCTTCATGCTCGTTTCTATTTTGTTGCCCTCAAGGTTGAGGTGCGTTGTTGGTTGGCTTTGTGTTCTGGTGAGGTCTCCCAGAACTGTTTGTTTTTGTCTTGGCGAGGGTTTCTCTCAGGACTAGGGCTGTTCACAATACGGTCCAAACCGTAAAACCGAACCGAATCGACCGGTTCGGTTCGGTTCGGTTCGATTTTATGGGCCAAATGGTTCTGTTCGGTTTCAAGCTTGGAAACCGAAATGAACCGAATATAGATATATAATTATATAAATAATAAAACTTTACAAAAAAAACTGGTAGCGCAGTGGAGGGCGGCGTCGCGCGCCCTCCACGCGCGTGGTGGTCGTGAGTTCGAAACTCGCGACCACCACAAAACAGCTCTTTTTGCCATGTTTTGTTAAAAAATGCCAGAAAACGCTAAAAAAAACCAAAAAACGTCAGAAAAATGGGAATTCGGTTTGAACCGAACCGAACCAGTTCGGTTCACTGAATGAAACGGTTCAGTTCGGTTTTCTCCAAAAATGGAGAAAACCGAACCGAACCGAACCATGTACACCCCTACTCAGGACTGTTCCATGCTTGTTTCTAGTTGTTGTCGTGCTACCTCAGGGTTGAGGTGTGTTGTTGGTTGGCTGATGCGTTCTGGTGGGTTCTCCCAGAATGGTGGGGGGTTTCGCCGAGAACTGTCTTGTATTGCTTCTACTTGCTGTTGTGCTCTCTCTGAAGGTCTGTGTGGATTGTTTGTTTTGGTTGCTTGTTCCGGTGGAGTTCTCCTTGGACGACTCTCTGTCATTATTGGTGGAGATCCTTTCCATAGCTGCTTAGTGTTTGTTTTGCTTGTTGCTGCTCTCTCTCTATGTAGAGGTGAGCTGTCATTATTGCCAGTTGGACTGTCTATGTTACAGTCTACTTGGGCATTGTCGGTCAAGGTGCGGTGTCTTTGACCTTGTGTCTGGTCGCTGCGTCGACCAGCTTGCCTTGTTGTTTGTTTCCTTTTTCCTTGATTGCTTTGGTGGGACTACGTGTGTCCCCGTGGCTCGGATGGTTCTGCTTTGTCTTCATGTGCCCAACGTGCCCTTGCTGTTGGTGATGTGGTGTGTCCTGTGGCCATGTGGTTGGCGGTACTTCCTTGTGGAGGTGCTGGTTTTGTGTTTTGGTCCCCTCTTGTGCTTGCGGAAGAGGCCTATTGTGCTTTTTGTCCTATATTTGTGGGTTGCTCGGGGTGGTGGTACTCCGCCTTTGTGCTTTGGCGCTGTGGTGCGCACTATTGTGGCCTTCTTGGTAAAGGTCTTTTGCCTTGAGTTGTTTTAGGGTTGAGCGGGTTGCTCCCCTCGTGCCGTTGTTTCCATTTGGCGATGTAGGTTGGTGAACCTACTGGTCTGCTGCGTTTTGTTGTGAGGGTTTTTGTGTTTCCTGATTGGTCAATGTGGGACAATGTGTTTCCATGTGATCAGTGCTAGGTAACCCCGGTTCTCTCGCCAAATTTGCTCGTATTGGGGTTATGTTCGCATGTGGTCTGCTTTGTGCATCTTTCTGCTCTTGGAGGCTTTTGTTACCTTTTTAGTGTGTAGCCCTCACTGTCAGTTGTGGTAGGGCCGATGCTTTAAGTGGTGTGCTTCTAAGAGCTAGCGTGTTTGTTGAACTCTTCGAAGCTTGTAGGCTTTTGTGCGCGTTTCTTCTTGATCGATCCCTGTAGGGAGTCCCTTCCACTGGCCGTGTGCCGTTTCGAGGCTGTTGATATGGATGTGTGTGTTGCGCTTTGGTGGGTTTTGATGCTTGTGATAGCACTGTGTGCCTATGCCCGTGCGTGCTGACTTTGAGTCTTGTCCGTTGTTTCACAGTTTGCGAGGTGCTCGAGGTGTTGAGTTGTTCCGCCTCTGGGACGCGTGTGGTGGCCTGTCCCTTGTGGCCGTACCGTACCACAGTGTGGTAGCTACCTTGTTGTTTAGTAGTCCTAGTGGTACTGTGCTTGATTTTGGTTGTGGCCCGCGTCTGGTGTTCCCTCGCTGTGCGTGTTAGGTTGTGGTGCCTTGTGTTGGTTTGAGTTCTACTCGGGTCAGCGTGCTGTTTTTGGCTCCTACGGTTGCCCCATTTTTTTTTCCCTAGTGTTTGAGAGTTTTCTGTGGTTGGTTTTGTGGCACCCGTGCTTGGCGTTGCGCAGTTCGTGGTGGGTGAATTGCCAACCATTGTGTGTTCGATCGAGTGTCGGGTGGTGAGTCGGGAAGATGATAGCGGGACTCCTGTCTGTGTCCTTGGTGGCAGTGAGGTCTATCAGTTTGCCAGTACTTGACCACGTGAGTTGCTGACGTCTTGGGTTTCTTAGTTATGACCTAACCTTAGATTTCTTTTTGACCCTTGTCTCTATGTGTTGTGCTTTTGGTTTTCTTGTGACACCACATTTGTCTGGTGTCCTTGTCGGACCACGAGGAAGGTTTGGGTGAGACCGAGTGGTGTTTTGGATGTCGTTCCACGTGTTCAGGGGTTTTCCACGTCTTTATTCCGCTTAGACTCAGGTTTTCCTTTGTGAGGCTTCCCTTGGCTGTGTGGCTGATACTAGCCGTCGCTAGCTGCGTGAGGCCATTCCTTTGAGCCCCGTGGTTTACTCGTAGGTCTTTTTCCGGGTTGTCGACAGTGACTGTGGTTTCTATCAAGTCTTGCTGGTCACATTGTGGGTTGCAGACCGGATTGGTTTCATCGGTGAAGTCTGTTGATGACCTCAACCACGTGGTTTTCAGCTAGTGGTTCCATTCTTCTCCGATTTGGTTGGTGTGTGCCACACTTGTGGAGCTGTTGGCATCCGATTGAGTGCTCCGTGTCTATCTGGGGTGTGTTGTGTGGGCTATCGATTGCCTGGTTGAGCAATCCACCGCGTGGCTATGTCGCTGTTGTGGCCACCGGGAAGTCATGGTGACACTTAGTGGCCTTTTTTTTGCGCTGGTTGTTTCTTGTCGTGTTTGTTCCCGTAGGTTGTCGGATCAATTCGAGTGGGTTGTTCCTATCCCTTCTTTACTTCCGTGTTTCGGCCTTGTTTTTGTAATTTCGAGGGCGAAATTTTGTGTAAGGGGTGTGGGATGTGGCACCTGCCACCGGGGAGACGGGGGAGGCGACCGCCTTCCCCATGCAGAACCGTATTGCATGAGGCTAGAAAAAGGGCGTCGGCCCTTTTCTGGTAATGGCCCTCCACTCCGACCCTTTTTCCCCTCCCCTTCGCACGACCCCCCCACCTGCCGTGGGTTCGCCCTCCTCCCCTTCGCCCTCTCCCTGTCCCTTCTTCCTCCTATTCTTCTCTCCTAGTTCCCTCCCTTTCTCTCTCTCTCCTGGACGCGTCTCTCTCTCTCTCTCTTGCCTGTTGTCTCGCCGGAGGGAGGTCACCGTGCCGCTGCTGCCTTCCTCGCCGCTGGAGGAAACCCCCCTTCCCGCTCGCCGAGCCGTCCGCCGCCGGGAGCCCACGCACGATGGATGTCATGCATGGTGCCATCGTGCACTGCCGTCGTCCGTGGGAGAGAGCTCAGTCGATGTTCCTGCCGCCGGCCGGTCCTACCGCCGAGGTAAGGACTCCCTCTTCTCTCCAGCGTCGACTTCCCCTTCTCGGCACTATTTTCTCTCTCCTTCCCTTTTCTCTCTCTACTGTGTGTTCTCCTCCGGGCCAAGTGTTTTCCGGTGAAGGGAGGGCCACCGGCACCGTCACGCCGTCCGGCGACCGGCCCCCTTGCTGCCGGCGCCGGTGCCGACGTTGGCCGGCCGCCCCCTTCCCTTCCCCCTCTCCTCCCTGCATTGCAGGGAAGGAATCGGGAGGAAGGAGAAGGTAGGGCGTAGCGCGCCCAGATCTGCCTGGGATCTGGGCGGCGCACTGCACCCTGCCACCCCGGTGCAGTGCGCCGGGCTCTAGCTTGGGGTCCCCCTGCAGCACATTGTGCCGGCAGACCCTTCTTGGCCGTTTGACCTCTATTTGGGGTCGTTTTCGCGCCGTTTTCGCGCTGTTTTCGTCCGGGCCATGCCGATGGGCCGGCCCTACGTTGGTGGCCATTTCTTTTCGGGCCACATGGTGGTTGGGCCCACCCGGGTCGAATCCGACCGGGCCGGTAGTGCCTGTTGACCGGTCAACTGGGGGCAGTCGTGCGGGGTTTCCGGCACCCGTCAGGGGTGTTCCGAGAGCCGTCCGACTCCCCGCTTGCGTCGTGTGGGCGTTCCGAGTTGACCAATTGTTGTGTCGTAGTTTGCTTCCGCCTGTGTTTCGTACCGTACTCGTGATGCTTGTGCTGACTCCCTAGCACTATGCCTTGCTAGTCTTCGCCCGGTGCTTTGACACTTGAGGGCTTGTCCCAACGCACGGTGCGCTTTGGAGTTGTTACCATTTTCCGGGACCCCCGTCCTCGTGAGCCCGTTGAGGGTGGTCTCCGAGCCACGAGTGCGTCCTTCGAGCATTTCTCCGGACGGAGGGGAAAACGGTGTTGGACAGCGGCGTTGAGTCGTTTGTTGAGCTCACTTAGTTGGTTCGGGTCCCGCGGAGTTTGGGGTGTCGCGGTGCGGGCCAGCTAGTCCATTCTCATTGCCTCGCCTTACACGGTTTTGGAGCCATGTCGGGAGGACAGGCATGGGACTGTAGTCCGGCCAGACTACGGCTTGTGGTTGTGTTTGTCCACGTGTCTCACTCCGACGGGAGGGGAGACCTGGACTCGTGGTCGAGTGGTAAGACGTCGGTGGGCGCAGCTGACCACTGACTAGTAGAGGCTGGGTTGTGGCTAGTGTGTGTTGTTTAGAAGAGGGTTTTACCGTCTGCTTGTGCTGGGTTGTGGCTTTGTCCAGACGACGGTTTTGCCGTCTACTTGTGTTTTGTGGCGTGCTCGGAGCATGTTTACTGAGGTTGAGACTGTGCATCATTGTGCCTTGTTGGCAGTACTTGTGGACTTGAGTACTTTCCATTTATTTATTTTGGTACTTGCTCAGTTGTGTTATTGCTTTATTATATCACCTGCTTAGTTAGTAGACTTGTTGCTTGAGTTACCACCGCCCTTCCGCTTGGTGTAGTTAGCTTGTTTACGTTAGTAGCACTGTTCTTCCTGCCTAGTTTAGTTGTGTTGTTCTTGTTTCTGCTGTCGAACCGGTAAGGGGTTGGGTTCCCTACTGGGCTTCGTTCGCGAAGCTCATTCCCCCCTTACTTCCTTCCAGGTTTGAGCTCGTGGGAGCCGGCATTCATGTTCGGACAGTCTGCGTCGTGCCGCTTGTGGTCAGCAGCGTTAGCAATGGTTAGTATTTATTTTCTTGTGCACTTGAATTATTATCTGGGACTTTGTGTATATATTTCTTCCGCTGTTGTATTTCCTTATTTTTTTTTTAGCCATTATAACCTGTTGTACATCTCACTGGACATATTTCTAACCCTTCCGGGTCTTCGGATCTGTGGGTGGCAGTCCAAGGGTCGGGTACTTGGAGGGTTCCGGGTACCGGATTCTTGGGTGGTTACAATATCATTCTTCACATTCACATGCTAGTGCTAAAGTCTGTTCAGAAGAGCAAGTTAATTGTTAGTAAATGAAATTGTTCACATGTGGTGAGAGGAGACTTGTGAAGAGTTTGCTTTTTCCTTGGACGAAGACAGGTTTCAACAGACATATTTCCTGCAAAAGCAACAATAGGTGGTCAATAAGTACTGTGTGAGGATATTTATAACAAAAGAAACAATATGCTTAATAAACAGTAATGCAGGAAATATGTCATCAAACCATTACACTAGTATCAAATAACTCAAGGAAAAGAAGAAGCATTTCCCCTGTCTTTTATAGAATTGTGTAAGTCATAAAATTATAATTTTGTAAACAAGCCCAGCCCACTACCCAGCACAGTTTTCTGACTTGCCAGGTTGGGGAGTGAGTCAATTCAGATAGTGCCAGCCAAACTATGCCTCACATCATTGTAATTAATCAACACAAAACCAAGCAAACCAAGCAAACTAATGACAGTTTTGAGAAGAAACCTAGAGGTGGCAGCTTGACATAATGAAAATGTAGTTCTCTTCCTTTGGTTAATGGATTGATCTGTTGACATTCTTCAAAAGCATCCATATGCTGAGTAGTGTAATTACATGGCCATTATGCTTAATTTGTAGAACGGTCTTGTTTGAAGACATGTCAGAAGACTGTATCAGAAGATAAAGGTCCTCCAATTTCTCATTGTCTTGTCAATGGCTAGACTTTAGTCCTTTTAGTCTAGTCATGTCCAAAATCATTTCTTTTTAAGAAAATCCTATGTGCATTTCTGTTCCTGATTATTGCATTTTAGCTTTCCATGTTGATATGTTGGACCTTTCTTGCTTCAGCATTGAGATGCTTCCCACAGAATATCAGAATGGATGGCATGATGAAATTTAGATCTAAGTAGTCAAAGAAATTAAAAAAAAATTCAGGAATGCATGAACACAGAGTCGCAAGTACTATACATGACAGAAAGAAAAAAATCAGCACACAAAATGAACTTTGGTGTCTCAGTTGTAGTCAGGTACTATACATGACAGAAAGCAGAATTATTTCTTTGTCCATCTCACTCAAATTGAGACACTCAGGTCACCATCTGTATGATTATGTTCTGAGGAATTCCTAAACCTTTTGAAGAGCCAGCTGTTGGCACTGGACCGCTAATTATATGGATGTCTTTCGGAACAATATCTATGTAAGCTACATGCTTCCTAGTGGAAGCAGCAGACCTGAAATCATAAGCTTTTACAACAATCGATTGAACACTCTTTGATCTCACCAACCTTAATTTGTGTGCACGTACAAGTGAAAAAAAAATCTAGCAGACTGGAGATAGAGATTCTCATCATTTCCACAACTATCATGAACCTAGGGGCTATCAAGGTTCGCTATAATTTGACACATCCCACAAATGTTGTTCTATGCATTGGCTAGGTATGCCACGTGAGCAGAGCAAACAAGGGACCAAATGGTATCAGGCAGCTCTGGGAAGAGGTAGCAGGGTTCCTAAAATGAAAAATTGGCCATCACACCTAAAGGACCTGTGGGACCTTTGTATGATTGGAAACAAATGGAGCTATGTGTAGATGCCATCTGTAAACCACCAGCAAGCAATTTATTTCAGTGTGGAAACTGGAGCATACCGAAAACAACTCTATTTTTACTGAACACTCCAAATTTTTATTGAAACAGTTTGTCTGGAATCTGGGATGTGGATGTCAAAAGTGACAACAGATGACACAGAAATAATTATATCAAACTGAAATCAAATTTCATCATTGGCATTCACCAAAAAAAAACTACAACTACCATTCATTTTAGTTAAGACTCAGATCCAGTGCAACTCAGATTTTCTGCAATTCAGATGTTATAAAATTTGGACCATATTATGTTACTTACCAAAAAGGGTGGAGGTGTAGATTAATCATCATCAAGCTCAACCTGTTACATGTAAAAATGTAAATAACATCAGAGTTGACAATTAGCAACAACATCGTTCATAAATAAGAATTAGATAAATGTAAATAAACTTACATATTCTCTGAACCATATTATGTGACTCCCAACAACATCGTTCATATTTTTTCTATCTGCATCTTTGATAAACAAAGATGCAGTAGGGTCATGGGCTATGAGTATAGAAACCTCATAGTACTCACCACCTAACTTCTTCCCCATGACCACATTATCATTATCATCAGACATAAGAATGCCGCTGGCAACTACTTCTCCAGAGAAATTTAGGATCCTCACCCTCCTCCCCGCCAATGAATCCTGTTAAAAATTTTGGATATAGATGTCAGATATACATGCATTCCAACATATTAAGATGTTAGATTTCGTTTACCTTTTTCTTTTGAGCATGACAATCACTTGCAGACCTCTGCACAAGTAAATGTAGATTGTCAACATTAAGCAATGTTAGTAATGAAGTATGTCAACAAAAACTCATTACCTCATTATTGCCACGAGACTCAATTTTTTTCATTCTTTCTTCGAGAGCTTCAATTTTTTCTTTTAGGCTTTCATTGTCCTGTCGCAGCTTTTGTTCACTTCTTGAACCCCACAAGCTCTTTGGGGTAGGGCCCGTGCCTATGCCACGGATTCTTCCAGTTCTGTCCCGTCCCATAACTTGCTCATAAGCATCCCCCACGCTTGCAATTGAGCTTGATGTACTTGATTGCTGCGTCAGCTTAATGTCTCGAATTTTATCCTACAATTTGAATGAAAAAAAACATGAATTTGCAGCACTATCGTAAATAGAATTATGTCAACAAAGAGCTTCCATGCATAATGAGAATAATGTGAAACATTAGACAATTAACAAAGCTAATTAATTATACAATCATTGTAGCACTCTCATCATTAACTGGACCGCCAGCTTTCTTGATACGGGTCCTTATGAATAAGTCCCCACGATCAAGAGTCGCCCCAGTTTTTAGAAACTACAACATTGTACATAAGATAACTTAGAAATAAACAAAATTATTTTGAATAGATCAACTGAGATGCAGATAAGACAGTATATATGTTACCTCCTCGTAGTATATGTCAGCAAAACTTTTACTACTAGCGCAGTGAAAAAATGTGTGTTTGGACTTATTTTGCTTGTTTGTTTCACTGCGTTTCTACAAATCAAAATGATAACTATTAGAATAATTTTGGAGTATCACTATATTTAGACTAATTGTAACCCAATTCCAATTACCTTGAATTCCTCCGAAGACCATATATGAACAAGATTTTTCCATTGATCTTCAACCACTCTTGTGTTTGAACATGCAAAGTGTTGTTGCGCTTTTTGATATGGCGTGAAGAACTTCATCCTCAAGTCATACTTCCAAGACCTCCATTTCTAATCTAGATCCTTCATTACAAAATCACGCAAGCTGATGGGAACATCAAATTTTCTCTGTATTTTTAAAATAAATAGTTAGATGTAATCAAGTGGAATAGAAAATTAAACAAACACATGTATTACATCACCTGGATAAAATCCCAAACATCGTCCTTGTTAGACGTTGGCATTATCCTCCAAGAAATTCAATCGATCGGCAGTTTATCCCCCATCCTTGCCACAGTGCCCAAAAATTGTTTCAGTAGCTGTCCCCCCTCTCCTAGTGGCTGCCCCAACTGATTAACATTCACTGGTATGCGTTCATTAGTTTGCAATCCATGTACAGATCTTAACAATGTTGAGCCTCTCTTAACCTTCTTAGATGTGGAGGCAGACTGAGTGTCTATGTGAATTATTTTCCCTTGCAGGTCCTCTATAAATTTTTCATACTCTTCTCTTGAGAACCAATCAGCTGTGAGCTGCAAACAAATCAAAAACAAAAACATTGAAGATATTCAACCAATGAACAGAAGTACATATATAGTGTGACAAAATAACTATTAACATTATTCAACTTACAAAAGATGGGTAGTCATTTCTGCCAAATGATGTAGGAGCAGCGAGTATGAAACGGAATATCAAATAAAGAACCATAAATCCACATTCTGTGCTCCCCTTTTGTTGGGGCACCTACAACATGAAAGATATTAATGAAATTTTTATTCCGTTTAGATATACAATTCAAACACTCCAAATTTAAAAGATTACCTTCGGCACGTGTAGATCAATTACTTTCATCTCGTCAGCCACTGCTCTCATCCCTTTCCCTTCATATGCAATCTTTAAAAAACTACATCATCATACCAAATATACTTTTTATACACATATATATTTCAAATATATATATATAAAATTAGAAGATATTACTTTTTCAACTCATTTTCGATACTAGTGTGTTCCCCCATGTGAAGAGAGTCAAGGAGCATAACGGCATGTCATTATCCTCTTTCTTACATATGACAACAAGTTGCCAATGATTCCTACAAATTAATAAAAAATAAACAATGATGATTTGTTGCTGAATCAGTATTGGATACTTAATACATAAAAAAGTTTAGGCATACCATATGCAGATTGGAAGTAGGGAATATGACTTCTCCAGTAAAGAATTTTCTGTACAATTGATTTAATTCTATTGACACCATCAATAGTCAATCTACAAAAGTTAAACCACAAACTGTCGAATATCTCAAAACGCTCTAAAAGTGTTGATGGAATCACACCCCACAAATACCTGCAAGTTTAACAGAAATTAAAACACAACAGACATATTATATTGGTGACTCATGCTAGCCTTGGAAAAAATATTAAAGAAAATTAAAATCACACAAATACTCACTCAACATGTTCTTGAAATATTAGTGTGTCCAGCATCTCGGGCTGCCCATCATAGACTTCTTTCATTGTTTTCTTTTTAGCCTTTTTTGCATCGGTATCGCATGATGGCCCCGTTTTCTTCTTCGGTGAGTCTTCTCTGACTTCTTTGGAATCTACCACCGTAAATCTCTTCATTCGGCCCCTTCAAATTGCAAATAACAGGTTAACAACATCAACCAAAAAAAAAAATAACACTTAACATATTCAGTTAGAAAAATTAAACATAGGCTTACATTTTGATGTTGTAGTCTTCCTTGGCAACTTGTAAACTGCAATATTAAGAAGAAATTGACAGGCACTTGGGTAAAACACAAGTAATATAACAAATCCTTTTTCTTAAAATACCAAATTAAACAAAGACAACGATGAAGATAATATTTTTTTATCAGAAGTGATAGTTGATGTCTCTGCAGATGTAAATGTTATTAATTTGATGTCTTTGTAGGTAGCTGGCATGTCAGCTGTAGTGGACTCAATTGGGATCTCTACACCATGAGAGATTGCGAACAGACATAACAGGCACTTGGGTTTTCTGCTGTTAAACTAGAAATTAAAATTGACCAAGGTTAATTAAATTAGAAAACAAAACTTTAACAGAATAACTAAGGTTAATTTCCTTTAAAGGTAAATTCGTAACTGTTAAGATTATCAAAGATCATTTCAAAATAGATTATCAAATTCGTAACTGTTAAGATTGTCAAAGATCATATCAAAGGCATATAATTATGAGCAGTGCCTCCTACAAAGATATCCCAAATGATTCCCAGATGATTACCATATATAAATTTACAGATGGGACAGAATTGGAGAATGTGCTTGCAGATGGAAAAACTATAAGCCTTAACACAGTAAATATTGACAAAAAAAGGTAGACACTTCTGCTGGCAAAAATATTACAAGTATAGGTACATATGTATTCAAATTGGGATCTCTACACCATCAATGTCGTCTCTCTTCCATGTGATGTTTATGTCATAAAAAAAAACAACATCATCATCAATCTTTACATCATTTGCATCATTTTCAGTAACTTCTTCATTTTGCATGTCAAAGTAACTTCTCGGCTTTGTTTTCCTCACAACAGACCATCCTGCCATTTTGGGATCCTCCACATACCATACTTGTTCCACTTGAGAGGCCAAAACATATGGTTCACTTGTACGTAATTTATAGTGTAGGTTGACCAATGTGAAACCTTCATCTTTAATTACCCCTCGCTGAATATCAACCCAGTCACACTTGAAAAGTAGTACCTTTCTTTGATCGTAATAGTTCAACACTAAAATTTGTTGAAGAACACTGTAATATGTCACCTTATCTCGAATAAGAGCCTTGTCTTTAACACTGAAAAAACTTGAAGTTTTTGCAGACATAACAACCTCACTATTCTGTGTCTTCCTATGAAGTTCAATATGCTGAGTCTAAAAACAGAACCCATTTACTAAACATATGTTAAACTTCTTCCCCACATTCAATGGTCAATCTTTCAGCACAATTGTGTTTGCATGTAACCCATTCATGTCATTGTCTTGTAAAGAGTTGACCTAAAAAAAAAAGGGTTACATGTTGGTTATCATTAAAACACATGTGATGTGCACTAAAAAAAATGTTATATATGTTTACTTACTGTACATTTAAACCAATTTGGAAACTGTAATGTATGACATCGCTCAATTTCCATTTCATTTGCTCGTGGTCTTGTTTTCCTCATTTCTTCAAGATGCATACTACATACAAAATGTGGACAATACATTAACGGTCTTCTCTTGACAAACAATACTTTAAGGGTGTTTCATTTGACTTACCTTATGTAAGGAGATATGTCCTCACAATTAAATAGTACATAGAGATGAGCTTGGTTCAACTCATCATTCCTAAGATGACAAACAGTTCCACCACCTAAACATCGACCATTTGTTGAAAAATATCCCATCCTTTTTGTGTCAATTCTTCAACCCCTTCATCTTCATTTCTTAAAGGTTGGTTAAGCCATGTCTCAACATCATCATCTAGATATCTCAAAGAAAAGATAAGAGTCTCCTCTGCTATATACCCTTCTGCCATTGACCCCTCTGGACGTGCCCTATTTCGTATATAGGACTTAAGTTTCACCAGATACCTAGTGGAGATTCAAAAAGAAATTCAAGTATTATTAGCAGTAGGGTATAATCGTCAGGCACAAGTATAAGATTAATGCAAACCTTTCGATGGGGTACATCCATCTATACTGAACTGGGCCAGCAAGCCTTGCTTCGTCAGGTAAGTGGATGAGAAGATGTACCATTATCAAAAAAACTTGGAAGGAAGATCATCTCCAATGGACACAATATGTTTGCAATTTCTTGTCAAAGCGTATAGAAATCACTTGACGATCAAGTCTTAGAACATATTAGACAAAAAAATTTGCATACATCATTAATTGCAGATCTTAGCTCCTTTTGTGTCACTCCCCTCATTGCTACTGGAAGCAATTGTTGCATGAGGACATGACAATCATGACTTTTAAACCCCAAATTTTCTTAGGATCATTGGGATTTACATGCCTTGATAAGTTTGATGCATAGCCATCTAGAACTTTCACACTATTCAAAACATTGCAAATCATATCCTTCTCCATCTTGCTCAAAGTGAACATGGTAGGTGGCAATAGCAATCTGTTAGAATCCAGAGTTTGAGGTTGAAGAGTGGCCCTTATACCCAAATGTTGGAGATCATGTCGAGCTTTCAAACCATCTTTTGTTTTAGCATCAACATCTAACAAAGTTCCAATAATACTATCACAAACATTCTTCTCGATATGCATGACATCGAGATTATGTCTTAATAGTAAAGACTTCCAATATGGTAAGTCAAAAAAATATTTTTCTTCTTCCAATTGGTATGACACTCAAGAGTGGATGATGAAGTTGCAGCTTCCTTTCATTTTCTTCTTACCCCCACTTTAAATTTGGGAACTTTCCCAAAAGTAAATTTAAGTGGATGCAACTGCTTAAGTATATCAACCCCAGATAACACACTTGGTCTGCCTCTCATTTCTTCTTTTCCATCAAACCTTTGTTTCATAGAACGAAACTTATGACCCACACCTAACCATCGACGATGATTAGGGTAACAGAAGTTTTTACTACCTTTTAACCATAATGATGATGTATCTTCATTACATGTAGGGCAAACTAATCGGCCTTTAGTGCTCCAACCATACAGATAACCATATGCAGGAAAATCGTTAATTGTCCAAAGTAGTGCAGCACGCATAGAAAATATTTCACCCTTATAAGCATCGAATGTTTCAACTCCGTGCCAAAGAACTTGTAATTCTGTAATAAGTGGCTGAAGGTAGACATCAATATCATTTCCCGGACCTTTAGGACCCGGAATGAGTAACGACAAAAAATACTTTGTGGCTTCATACACAACCATGGAGGTAAGTTGTATGGTGTCAACAACATAGGCCATGTACTATGACTCGTACTCATTATCCCAAAGGGGTTGAAACCATCACTTGCCAAGACTAGGTGCACATTACGAGGTTCTAAACCAAAACCATCAATCGCATCTAACGCTTTCCAACAAGGGGAATCAGCTGGGTGCCTTATAATGTCATCTTCTTGGCGTTCATCACTATGCCAACACATGGTTGCAGATGATTTACTGCAAGTGTATAATCTCTGTATTCTTGGAATCAATGGAAAATGCCGAAGAACTTTCTTTGAAACCTTAATCTTCTTATTATGACCACTTCTTTCAGTTCCTTTCATCCATCTACATTCTCCACATTTAGGACAATGATCATAAGACTCATACTCTTTCCGGTACAAAATACAATCATTAGGACATGCATCAATTTTTTGATAGTCATATCCCACTTTACCAATGATTTTTTTCAATTCATAGTAAGTAGCTGGAAGCACATCACCTTCTGGAAGAGCCTCTTTCAACAGCTTCAGAAGCATGTCAAAAGATTTGTTGCTCATTTTGCCTCTGCATTTTATGTTGAACAATCTGACTATAAATGAAAGCTTGTTGAATGTCTTGCAACAAGGGTACAAAGGCCGTTCAACATCTGCCAACAACTGTTGAAATTCACCATATTCTCCTTTATTATCATCCATTGACTTCACTTCTGCATGTTTCAAATTTTCCTCACCAATAACATCCTCCAACATCGAATGCAGACCTACATCCTTAGGAAGTGTTGTACGTGTAAAATCCGTACGCATGTGCCTGGAAGAAGAACTACTCCCGTGGAACTTCCAAAATTAATTGTCTTTAATGACTCCATATTGAAACAAATGTTGTCTTACTATTTCCTTTTCATGTTTCAAGAGGCATACACACTCCAAACAAGGACACTTAATCTTTGTTGATGGAGCAAAGTGAGCAGAAGCAAATTGAATGTATGTGTCAACTCCATCCATATATTCCCTTGTATTCTTCAATTTATCCATCCAACTTCAATCCATAACGTCTAACTACAAAAAAAAAATTCATTTACATTATATTCTTCATACTATAAATGTTGCAAGATGTCTAATGAATTGTCTAACGATAGGACAAGGTAGAGTACATGGGAAAGAACATGCCAAAAAGCTGAAAATAGAGTGTCCCAAGGCATGACTCAACTACGGTATGATATATCACTGTTATAGTTTTGATATAATTAGCACATGACACTAAGATTAATAGGACAATAAAAAAGAAGTGCCAGAGCACAAAACAAATAATGAGAATCTTTGAAATGGCAAAGATGTTCTTCATTCTTACCACAGAGAGAAAAGTTCAACAATGGCAATTTCTTACCCATGTTTGATCCCATCCTTCAGAATATTATACAGCTCATAGTTTTGAGTGCAAATGCCATTTGAACCATCAATAAGAGTTGGTGAGAGATTAAGCAGCTGCATCTGATTATTCCCACTGGGACAACTAGTGCCTGTGAAACAGTTGACCAGCCAGCCATCACAATCACAAAGCCTCAGAGATAAGGTTGCAGGACATGGCTTTGCCTACCCCCTTTTAATTAAATCCTGGGAGATCACACCATCCCCAGATGTTGTCCCTAGTTCAACCTTTGTTAAAACAAAAAAAATTGTGATGCTTTGGTTTCTGCTTTGAGGCACTCCTCTAAGATACTCCTTAATCCCAATTACTTAATTCTGTCAGGTCACAGGTAGACCCAAGAGCCTAATCTTTGTGTATCTTTGAAATCTACTCCAAGATCACCATTAAAGGAGGGCCATTGCAATTAATCAAAGACAAGTTGCTAGGAGGTGAGGGCTTACAGAGTCTATAATATTCCTTTTTGGGCCAATAGAAAAGCATACTTAATACCTTGGATGGCCACCCAGCCCTGTGCAAGATGAGTTCATGAGGCCAAGTAAAGGATGCTAAGGTGTCGTGCACACGACGTGTGATAACCCACACAACTAAAGGATGCTAAGCTAAGCGTTCTCCATTCTTACCAAAGAATGCAGCTTTACAGACAGCTGAAATGGCAAAGATGTTCTCTAATGATTATCCATCACTATGTGGCACCAAAATTGATCAACATCAGGAAATAAAAGCTAAGCACACTGCCAAAAGACAATAGAAGCTGAGCAGGCACACATTGGTCTATCTAAGCTAGACTTGTTGTTACTAAGAGTTACTGTATAGTATCTTGGTCTCATTGATGATGTGGCAAACACAGATGGGCTAAATTTGGATTCTAAAAATGGGGTTCCCATCAAGACAGTCGTCATCAGTATACACACATTCAACATAACCCAACCATGAGGGAGACAAAGAAGCAAAGAAAACGGAAAAGAGTACTCACCTTCACCGCAACGGACTCACCTTTGGCGATCAGTCAGCCCACAACTTTGCAAAAAATAGACCACAGCAGCACAGCCTTCGTGAGAAAATAGGCGGCGGGGGACGAGCAGTGGGAGAGGCCAAACGCCCGCTACGAAGCGGAGGAGGAAGAAGGCGATGGGGTCGGTAGGAGACGCCCGGCGGCGTGGAGGACACGCGGAGAGATAGGGGAAGGAGGAACGGGTGGCCGGAGTGTCCTTCCTCTGCTGTCGCCGCAAGTTCGCCGCCTGCAAGTTCGCCGCCGTTGCTTGCCCTAAACGGCTGACGGCGCTCCCTGCTACCGCCTTCTCCGCAAGTTCTGCCGCGTTGCCTGCCTGCTACCGCCTTCTCCGCAAGTTCGGCAGGAGACGCCACTGCTTGCCCTTTCGCCGTTGTTGCCCTATCGCCACTGCTCCCCTTTTTCGCTAGAAGGAGAGTGGAGGCAAGGGGTCAAAGGAGGAGAGTGGAGAGGTCGAAGGAGGAGAGTGGAGGCCAGGGGTCGAAGGAGGGGTTTTTTTTCCCTTCAATCGGGGCGCGGGAGGCCAAAGTTGAATGGGCGCCCAATTAAAACTCCAAAGGTAAATGAAAACGTTATGTGCTTATGACATTACACCATAGGGGTAGACATATCTTAAAAGTTTAAGAACAAAGTTTTTATGATATACTTACGACATGTACAGTCCGTAAGTATAGATATGTATATCCATACGAATAGCTTACGAATATACTGAACTGTAAGCAACTTTTGTAGGAAGAGATAAGATTTCTTGTAGTGTGGGAAAAGGGGATGTGTCATTGCTTAGGGAGGAAACAATCGAAGACATGGTGGGTCTGTCCGATGCTGCTTCTTGAATGTACAACATTGCCAACTAAGTGCATCTTAGCACCTCAGTGTCCCAAGATGAACTGCTCAACATTGATGGGTCCAAGAGTTCCAGAGCTCTGCCCTCTTCCCACATCTGCCATGCCTGCAACCCACATTGTGTTTGTAGAACAAGTTAAAGACAAAGATTAGATATCAGAGTTTGCAATACATGATTCTAAAACAGAGCAGCAAGTATCTCAGGTGTTGGGCAAACTGCTTACATATCCGAAAAGGCTATGAGAATTGCTCTCTGGATAAAATCCTGTGCTCCTTATTCCAATGATGATCTCTAGGAGTATGATGCCAAAGCCGAAGATATCAGATTTCTCTGAGAAGACACCGTTTAGTGCGTACTCTGGTGACATATAGCCGCTGCACATCATCACGAGACAAGATCAGTGCTACTCAAGAGGGCATTCACTTTATGGTCTAATGAGGGCTTACTATGTTCCCACTACTTTCTGGGTGTTCCCTTTATCCTAGTTTGATTGGAATATTCTCGCCAAACCGAAATCTGAGATATTGGGCCTCATCTCACTATCAAGTAATATGTTACTAGTCTTTAGGTCTCTATGTATGACACGCATTCATGATGTAACGACCCAAGAATCTGATACCTGGAAATCTCCAAGTACCCGACCCTTGGACCGCCACCCACGGACCCGAAGATCCGGAAGGGTTAGAAATATGTCTAATGAGATATACAACAAGTTACAATGGCTAAACAATTTAAGGAAATACAATAGTGGAAGAAATATATACACAATGTCCCAGATAATAATTCAAGTGCAAAAGAAAATAATTACTAACCATTGCTAATGATGCTGACCATAGGCGGCACAACGCAGACCGACCGAACACAAGCACCAGCTCCCTTGAGCTCAAACGTGGAAGGAAGTAAGGGGGATGAGCTTCGCGAATGAAGCCCAGCAGGGAACCCAACCCCTCACCAGTTCGACAGCGGAAGCAAGAACAACGCAGCTAAACTAAGCAGGAAGAATAGTAGAACTAAAGTAAACAAGCTAACTACACAAGCGGAAGGGCGGTGGTAACTCAAGCAACAAGTCTACTAACTAAGCAGGTAATATAATAAAGCAATAACACAATTGTGCAAGTACTAAAATAAATAAACAGAAAGTACTCAAGTCCACAAGTATCGCCAACACGGCACAACAGCGCACAGTCTCAACCTCGGTAAACGTGCTCCGAGCACGCCACACAACTGCACAAGTAGACGGTAAAACCCTCGTCCGAACAAAGCCACAACCCAACACAAGCAGACGGTAAAACCCTCGACTGGACAACACACACTAGCCACAACCCACCCTCTACTAGTCAGTGGTCAGCTGCGCCCACCGGCATCTTACCACTCGACCACGAGTCCAGGTCTCCCCTCCGTTGGAGTGAGACGCGTGGACAAACACAACCACAAGCTGTAGTCTGGCCGGACTATGGTCATACGCCTGTCCTCCCGACATGGTTCCGGAACCGTGTAAGGCGAGGCAGTGAGAACGGACTAGCTGGCCAGCACCGCGACACCCCAAACTCCGCGGGACGCGGACCAACTATGTGAGCTCAACAAACGGCTCAACGTCGTTGTCCACCACCGTATTCCCCTTCTTCTGGAGAAATGCTCGACGGACGCACTCGTGGCTCAGAGACCACCCTCAAGGGGCCCACGAGGATGGGGGTCCCGGGAACGGTAACAACCCAAACGCACACTGTGCGCTGGGACAAGCCCTCAAGTGTCGCAACACCGGGTGAAGACTAGTAAGGCGCAGTGCTAGGGAGTCAGCACAAGCGTCATGAGCACGGAACGGAACCTCGATGCGGAAACGGATCCGCTAAAGTACCTGATTGACGGTCAACCACAAAAAGCTAGTAATTCCACCTGGACAGTCGGTCGGCCCTCGGAACTCACCCCACGGGTGCCGAAAACCCTAGCATGACTGTCCGGGTCAACGGTCAAATGGCCCCTAACGGCCCGGTCGGGGCCGACTCGGGCGGGCCGAGAAACTGAGGAACTCGGTACGACAATTCAAAATATAAATATTACTACTCTAGACAGTCAGTCAGCCCTCGGAACACCCCCGACGGGTGCCGAAAACCTGCATGGCTGTCCCCGGTTGACCAGTCAACGGGCACTACCGGCCCAGTCGGAGCCGACCCAAGTGGGCTCGTCCACCATGTGGCACGAAAAATAGCCGCCAACCCCGAGCCAGCCCACTGGCACAGCTAGAACAATAGCACACGAAAAACGGCTCGAAAACGGCGCGAAATGGAGCACAAACGGCCCACAAAGGGGTCTGCTGGCGCAATGCACCACAGGAGACCCAGACCAGCGCCCTGGCGCGCTGCGCCAGGGGGCAGGGCGCAGTGCGCCGCCCAGATCCCACTTGGATCTGGGCGCATTGTACCACCCCTTCTTCTTCCTCTTGTTTCCTCTGCAACGCAGGGAGGCGAGAGGTGGAAAGAGGAGGGGGAAAGGTGGCCGGTCGGCCAGCGCCGGCGCCGCCGACAGGGGCGTGGTCGCCAGAGGTGCGACCGCCACTGGCGGTCTCCCCTCGCCGGAAAAGCTCCGGCCCGGAGCAACCCAAAGAAGAGAGAGAAAGGGAGAGAGAGAGAGACGGGAGTACGGAGAGAGGGGGGTGGACACGGCAGCGCATAGCAGTGGGGGGAAAAGCTCCGGCCAACGCCGGAGAGGGTGGAGGGGACCTACCTCGGCGGTAGGATCCGCCGGCGGTGACCCCAAGTGGCGACGGCGATGGCGAGCTCCCCTGGCGGCGGCGATACTGCAGCAACCCGACGGCGGCGACGATGCGGCGGCCCTTCCTCTAGGCAGCGAACACGGCAGTGGAGGGCTCCTCCTCCACGTCGCAACCCCGACGATGGGGCCCCTCCAAGGTCACCGGCGGCAGCAGCAACGCACAGAGAGAGAGAGAGAGAAATGCGTGAGAGTGAGAGGGGAAGGAGAAGATAGCGGCGAGAGGGAGAGGAGGAAGAACGGATTGGGAGAGAAAGAGGGCAAGGCGGGAGGGGGGGTTCTCCCCTTACCCGAAATGGCGAAGCGGCCTCTTCCGGGGCTCCCCTGCACGTAGTGTGCATGGGAAAGGGGGGGGGACCACTCCCCCTCCCCTCCCAATCCTCACATCCTGCCCACTTAAAACAATTTCACCCTCGAAGTTACAAACAAAGCTGAAGCACGGAAGTAAAACAGAGGTAGGAACAACTCACTCGAATTGCTCCGACAACCTACGGGAACGAGCACGACTAGAAACAACCAGCGCGAAAGAGGCCACTAAATCTTATCACGACTTCCTGGTGGCCACAACAGTGACATGGCCACGCGTGGATTGCTCAACCAGGCAACCGATAGCCCACACAACACACCCCAGATGGGAACGGAGCACTCAATTGGATGCCGACAACTCCACAAGCGTGGCACACACCAACCAACCGAAGATGAATGGAACCACTAGCTGAAAACCACATGGCTGAAGTCATCAACAGACCTTGCCGCTGAAACCAATCCGGTCAGTAACCCACTCTGTCACCAGTAAAACCCGACAGAGACCACAGTTACTGACGCCAACTAGGAAAAACACCTACGAGTCACCCGCAGGGCTCCGAGGGATGGCCTCACGCAGCTAGCCACAACTAGTATCGGCCACACAGTCAAATGCATGCCTCGCAAGGGAAAACCAGAGTCCAAGCGAAACGGAGACGTGGAAAACCCCTCAACACGTGGAATGACATCCACGACACCACTCGGTCTCACCAAGACCTTCCTCATGGTCTGACAAGGACACCATATGAATGTGGAGTCGCAGGAAAACCAAAAGCAGAACACACTCCACAAGCGCAGCATACAGCGATAAAGGCCGAAAAGACATCTGAGGTTAGGTCAGAACCAAGCAACCCAAGACGTCAACAACTCACGCAATCAAGCAGTAGCAAACCGATAGGCCTCACTACCACCAAGGACACAGATAGGAGTCCCACTATCGGCTTCCAGACTCACCACCTGGCACATGATCGGGAAAACCCACAATGGTTGGCAACACACCCACCATGAATTGTGCAATGCCAAGCACGGTTGCCACAAAACCAACAGCATATAAAGCACTCAAACACCAGAAACAAGGTAACCACAAGGCCGAAAATGGCACGCTGACGTGAGTATTACACAGACCAACACAGGGTACCAAAACTCAACATGCACAAGCGACGAAACACTAGACGCGGGCCACAACCAAAATCGAGCGCACCACCACTAGAGCTACAAAGCAACAAGGTAGCTACCACACTGTGGTACGGTACGACCACAAGGAACGGGCCACCACAGGCGTCATAGGAGCTGAACAACGAACTCAACACCCCGAGCACCTCGCAAACCGTGAAACAACATACAAGTCTCAAGGTCAGCACACATGGGCACAAGCACATAGTGTAGCCACAAGCACCAGAACCACCAGGTGTAGTGCACAAAGCTGCACCAACGGCCCCAAAACGGCACAGGGCTAGCAAAAGGGGCTCCCTACCAGAGAACCACCAAGAAGAGAAAATGCACGGAAGGTCACGAGCTTCGAAGAGCACAATAAACATGCCGGCTCTTTAGAAGCACACCACACAAGGCATCAGCCCTACTACAACAGGTAGTGCGGGCCACACACTGAAAAAGGGGACAAAAGACTCCAAGAACAGAAAGAGGCACAAGGCAGAGTACACGCGAAAATAATGCCGACACGAGCAAACTAGGTGAGAGAACCGGGGTTACCTAGCACTGATCATATGGAAACACATTGTCCCACATTGACCAATCAGGTAACACAAAAACTCTCACAATAAAACGCAGTAGGCCAGTAGGTTCACCAACCTACGGTACCAAACAGAAACGACGATACGAGGGGAGCAACCCGCTCAACCCGAAAACAACTCAAAGCAAAAGTCCTTCACCGAGAAGGCCACAACAGCGTGCACCACAGCACCGATGCACAAAAGCGGAGCACCACCACCTTGAGCGACCCACAAATCAGAGGATGAAAAGCACAACAAGCCTCTTCCACACGCAAGCGAGGGGGCCGAAATGCAAAACCAGCACCTCCAAAGAAGTACCGCTAGCCACATGGCCACGACACACACCACACTGCCAACTGCGAGACCACGTTGGGCACAGGAAAACGATGCAGAACCATTCGATCCCGGGGACACAAACAGTCCCACCAATACAACTGAGAAAATTGAAAAAAACAACAAGGCAAGATGGTCGACGCAACAACCAGATGCACGGTCAAAGGTACCGCACCTTGACCGACAAGGCCCAAGTAGACTGTAACACCAACAGTCCAACCGGCAACAATGACAGCTCATCTCTACAGAGAGAGAGAGAGAGAGAGAGAGAGAAGCAACACGCAAATCAAACACAAGGCAACCATGGAAAGGACCTCCACCAAGAACAATAGAGAGTCGACCAAGGAGAACTCCATCGGAACAAACAATCCAAACAACCAATCCACACAGACCTTCAGAGAGAGCACAACAGCAAGCAGAAGCAATACAAGACAGTCTTGGGGAAAACCTCCACCAGAACGACCAAGGCACCGTTCTGGAGAACCCATCAGAACGCACCAGCCGACCAACGACACACCTCAACCCCGAGATTGCACAACAACAACTATAAACAAGCACAGAACAACCCTGGGAGAAACCCTCACCAAGACAACAACAAAAAGTTTTGGGGAAACCTCACCATAACACAAAGCCAACCAACAACGCACCTCAACCCTGAGGGCAACAAAACAGAAATGAGCACGAAGAAGTTCTGGGAGAAACCACCACCAGAACAAGCAAGGAAGAGCTCTGAGAACACCTCACCAAAACCCACAACCAAATAGCACAGGGCCACCAAGCAAACACCACAAGTGCACAACACATAACAAACGACATTACAAGCTCACACAGAGCAATTGCCAAGTCTGAGCAACAATGCCAACCTAGTAGAACACAGGGCACCCACAACTCACTGACAGGTGAGGCAACATGCCCAAGCAACCATTGTACAACACAACCAAGAGGAAGCCACACTAGAAAAACAAAAGAACGCCTTCCACCAGACCTGCAGACAACAAGCATGCACTAGTGAAGGCCACACCAAGCAAGTAAGCTCCCTCAGCCACAGTGAAAACACATGCAGCCGACGACGACCAAGAGCACCGCACCGGACCTATTTGCAACAGTCCTCCTCACAAGGAAGACCTCCACCAGCAACTCCATCATCAACTGCACCACCAGAACTAGCCAACCAGCGATCACACACCACGCACGCCACCCTGCAACAACAGCAACCCTTATACATCTCCCACAAGAATCTTATTGAACCACAACCTACCTGTAAAACATGATCAAGGCACAAGCCTAACACTAACACACCATAGACGGTGCCAGCAACGCACTTGAACTATTTCTGGGATAGCCATAGCTATTAACTATTGTAAATCTCAAAAGATATTGCTCTGATCCCAACTGTAACAACCCAAGAATCTGATACCTGGAACCCTCCAAGTACCCGACCCTTGGACCACCACCCACGGATCCGAAGACCCGAAAGGGTTAGAAATATGTCTAGTGAGATATACAACAAGTTACAATTGCTAAACAATTTAAAGAAATACAATAGTGGAAGAAATATATACACAATGTCCCAGATAATAATTCAAGTGCAAAAGAAAATAATTACTAACCATTGCTAATGATGCTGACCATAGGCGGCACAACGCAGACCGACCGAACACAAGCACCAGCTCCCTCGAGCTCAAACCTGGAAGGAAGTAAGGGGGGATGAGCTTCACGAACGAAGCCCAGCAGGGAACCCAACCCCTCACCGATTCGACATCGGAACAAAGAACAACGCAGCTAAACTAGGGAGGAAGAACAGTAGAACTAAATTAAACAAGCTAACTACACCAAGCGGAAGGGCGGTGGTAACTCAAGCAACAAGTCTACTAACTAAGCAGGTAATATAATAAAACAATAACACAATTGTGCAAGTACTAAAATAAATAAACAGAAAGTACTCAAGCCCACAAGTATCGCCAACACGGCACAACAGCGCACAGTCTCAACCTCGATAAACGTGCTCCGAGCACGCCACACAACTGCACAAGTAGACGGTAAAACCCTCGTCCGAACAAAGCCACAACCCAACACAAGCAGACGGTAAAACCCTCGACTGGACAACACACACTAGCCACAACCCACCCTCTACTAGTCAGTGGTCAGCTGCGCCCACCGGCATCTTACCACTCGACCACGAGTCCAGGTCTCCCCTCCCGTCGGAGTGAGACGCGTGGACAAACACAACCACAAGCCGTAGTCTGGCCGGACTACAGTCACACGCCTGTCCTCCCGACACGGCTCTGGAACCGTGTAAGGCGAGGCAGTGAGAACGGACTAGCTGGCCAGTACCGCGATACCCCAAACTCCGCGGGACGCGGACCAACTAAGTGAGCTCAACAAACGACTCAACGCCGCTATCCACCACCATTTTCCCCTTTTTTCCGGAGAAACGCTCGACGGACGCACTCGTGGCTCGGAGACCACCCTCAACGGGCCCACGAGGATGGGGTGCCGGGGAACGGTAACAACACATACGGGCGCCGTGCGCTGGGACAAGTCCTCAAGTGTCGCAACATCGGGCAAAGACTAGTAAGGCGCAGTGCTAGGGAGTCAATACAAGCGTCACGAGCACGGAACAGAACCTCGATGTGGAAACGGATCCGCTAAAGTACCTGATTGACGGTCAACCACGAAAAGCTAGTAATTCCACCCGCACAGTCGGTCGGCCCTTGGAACTCACCCCACGAGTGCTGGAAACCCCAGTACGACTGTCCGAGTCAATGGTCAAATGGCCCCTAACGGCCCAGTCGGGGCCGACCCGGGTGGGCCCAGAAATCGAGGAACTCGGTACGATGACTCATAATATAAATTTTACTACTCCAGACAGTCAGTCAGCCCTCGGAACACCCCCGACGGGTGCCGAAAAACCTGCATGACTGTCCCCAGTTGACCGGTCAACATGCACTACTAGCCCAATCGGAGCCGACCCGGGTTGGCCGGTCCACCACGTGGCTCGAAAAATAGCCACCAACTTCGGGCCCACCGGCACAGCCGAAACGATAGCACACTAAAAATGGCTCGAAAATGGCGCGAAAACAATGCGAAACGGAGCTCAAACGGCCCACAAAGGGGTCTACTGGCGCAATGCGCCACAGGAGACCCAGACCAGCGCCCTGGCGCGCTGTGCCAGGGGGCAGGGCGCAGTACGCCGCCCAGATCCCACTTGGATCTGGGTGCACTACGCCACCCCTTCTTCTTCCTCCTGTTTCCTCTGCAACGCTGGCCGACCGTAGAAGAGAGAGAAAGGGAGAGAGAGAGACGGGAGCAGGGAGAGAGGGGGGTGGACACGGCGGCGCACAGCAGTGGGGGGAAAAGCTTCGGCCAATGCCAGAGAGGTGGAGGGGACCTACCTCGACGGTAGGATCCTCCGGCGGTGACCCCAAGTGGCGACGGCAATGGCGAGCTCCCCTGGCGGCAGCGATACTGCAGCAGCCGGAGGCGGCAACAATGCGGCGGCCCTTCCTCCAGGCAGCGAACACGGTAGTGGAGGCCTCCTCCTCCGTTGCAACCCCGACGATGGGGCCCCTCTAAGGTCGCCGGCGGCAGCAGCAACGCACAGAGAGAGAGAGAGAGAAACGCGTGAGAGTGAGAGGGGAAGGAGAAGCTAGCGGTGAGAGGGAAAGGAGGAAGAATAGGGTTGGGAGAGCGAGAGGGCAAGGCGGGAGGGGGGTTCTCCCCTTACCCGAAATGGCGAAGCGGCCTCTTCCGGGGCTCCCCTGCACGTAGTGTGCATAGGGAAAGGGGGGGACCACTCCCCTCCCCTCCCAATCCTCACACTTGAGTGCTGATGCAGATAGAGAAGCCCATTTGCGATTCCCTTAATGATTCCAAAACGCTTCTCCCAACTCAATTCGATTGATCTTGTTGGATCTGAACGGAAGGGGCAATGCAAAAGGATAAATATTAGAACAATTTTGAGCGGAAATATCGTAAAAGCACAGTGCTCAAAGTTAGCCACAAGAAAGTAAACAGACTACTACACAAACTATGCAGAAGAGACGAACCAAAAATAAACTTTTCAAAGCTTCCATTGGGCATGTACTCGTATATCAGCATCTTTTCATCTTTATGGGTGCACCAACCCAAAAGTCGGACAAGATTGTTGTGTTGAAGTCTTGCAATGAGTCTAACTTCATTGTGAAACTCTTGGTAGCCTTGATTAGAGCCCTTGGCTAGCCTCTTGACAGCTACCTCTTGACCATTCAAAAAACTGCCCTGAGGAAAGAACAAACCAAGACAACAGTCATAACCATCTATTGTCAGATAAGCATGACATGTAAATTAAGCAGAAGAAACTGACCTTGTAAACAGGGCCAAAAGTTTAAAACCTCCTTCTCCTAATTTATTTTCACTGTGGAAATCAGATGTAATGGCCTTCACAATGTTGAAATCCAACAAGGCTACATCTGGCAACTCCATTTCACTTCCAAGTCTTCCCGCGAAGAAGTCCAAGCCCTGTAACATAACCATCTCTCTGGTTTTCCGCTTGCCGACTTTGCAACAGAGCAGAATGTTTTAAGTCTTTTCACTCCTATTAGTACTTAATCTAATGTGCATATGTATAGGAGGATTACCTCTCGATTTCTGCCTTTTGAGAAGGAAATACCAATAGAGTTCCATGAGAAGGATCACCGAAGAGGCAATTGGCATCACGATCTGATCAAACCTTTATTTTTCCCTGCAATACACCATCCCTCAACGGAGTATTAATTCTTATCTTCAGCAGATTAAAAGTTTTGTTAGGATCATGCTATCAATATACCAAAATTCGAGTTATATGTAGCGATCATCATCTTTTCTTTTAACTTGGTTATCAATTACTGTAGATTGTGCTTGTCAACCCGCTCGAATTGTGTGTAGGGATCATCCCTTTTTTTTAATAAAAGGCCAAAGATGGCCGATTTTTATTGATAAATTGGAATAGGGAGAACCATAGACAATAGCTCAAAGCAGAAAAGAAACCTGAGTAAGAGAGAACTAAAACTCTAAAGAGGATCTATCCCAGGAGTGAGTTCGTCGGAGAACAGCCCAAGGACGTAGGTCCGGTCGACGTGAGCATCTCTCCATTTCTTCTTCATCTGAATCTATATCGGATACCTCAGGATGAAAAGTAAATCCAGGCATGAAAATGTTCTCAACTTTAGCATGTTCAGCAACTGACATAACCATCGTTGGTAGACCTGTAGTTGGTGTTTGAGGCAGCATATGTATAGCATCTATGGGAGAATCCATCCGGCAGCTTCACCCTCGGGACCTTGGCAAACCTGTCTGTGCCGTCCCACTGCAGCTGCCGCCCCCTCAGAAATTTTCGAAGTGTCCAGACTCTCCCTATGTCATACTGAATCCGACTGATGACTTCGACTGCTAACTACGACTCCTTTAGAATCGAAGTCAAGCAACCCAGAAATTTTTTTCTAAGTCCACACGCTTATGCACCATACGACTGACAACTTCTACTTATACAATCGAATCATTCATAAAATTGAATTATATAATCTGACTGTCATCTCCGACTCCGACAGTGGAATGCTTCATATCTAAATCTTTCAGTATCTGACTGCTACAGTCGAATTTCTTCATTTCTACTTTGACTCCTGCAGTCGAATTGTAATCTTCTTCTGAAATCGAATCATATCTTTTACTAAAGTCGAATCATTCCTTTTATCCTTTGACTTATGAACAATATTTACTAAAGTCGAATCATTCTTCAACTTCTATAGTCGAATTACATTTTTTTTAATCCGACTACACTGTCAGCTTCTATACTTGGTGTTTCTCTGAATCTTTTAGCTCAACAACTAATGTAATCTGTTTTCTAATCTTTTTTGACATCTTGTCTAATAAACTTTTCATGATTAAATACTTTATTAGTCCATCAAAAATTGCTTTTATTTTTATTTTTTTTGACAAGACAAGACATATTATACTTAAAATATTCATCTAAATCCTGTGCAGATCTTTTCTGAAATATTTTAACTGAGCTTTGTGTTCTTCATGTCTTTGTTCCGGATTTTGTTAAATACAAAAGAAATGGTGCATTTATTGTATCTCAGGCACTTGCCATCTGACAGGGTTCACCTACCACTGACAGGCCCATACCTCACCTTTTTACCTAACTGTCTGTCTTCTATTTTCTGTCTGAAAGCATGTCTATACGAGGTTCCATGCCTTCTATTGTACTCCTCTGACTCACCTACCTCAAAGGTATGGAGATACTCTCTCTTTTGTCCTATATTTGTTGCAGGCATTTATTGGAGCACGTTTATAGCATGCTACCTTCACAGTCCACCTGTTGAGAAGATATCTGTCTAGCTGTGAAGATGCAACCCACATCTGAAGACATTGAAAAGAAGCAAGACAGAAGAACCAATGGATAACAAGCCTTGCAAGAACCAAAGGTTTCTAAAGCTCTCTTCAAACGGCCAAAATTTCCAACGGCTATCTTTTTAAACGGCTATATTCTGAAGAGTATAAAAGAAGCTAATGTTTGAAGAGAAAATATATAGAGAGCATACAAGCTTTTGAAGCTTCTATGAGCTTTACATTTTGAATTCCCTCAAGCCAGAAAGCACACAAGCCTTCTTGCTAGTCAAGTTTTGAGAGCTCTCCTTTTCAGCAAAAATTCTTTGAAGCTCTCTAAGTCTTCTTAGAAGTCTTGTGTCTGGGTGGCAACTGTAATTGCTCATTCTTTGAAGTCCACCCAGCTCATTCAGATAGGATTTGAGTCTGATATCTGATCTGTTAAAATCCTTCTGAATTTAGTATGTGTTTGCGCTCAGCTCTAAGGCAAACACATAAGCATCTTCTTATTGTTTTCCTGTATAATTCTGCAGAAGGTTGTTTCTGCATTTCCCCTCCTGTGTAGGGAAGGTCTTGTGAAAGGCAGTGTTATACGCCTGTTTAGGGAAGACTTGCTTGGGAGCAAGTGAGTTTGTAATTCCTCTCAAGGGTGAGAGAAGGCCAATTCTTTGGCAGTTAGTGAAAATCTCAAGTGGTTGGCTTGAGGACAAGATGTAGGACTTCCATGTAGGAAGGGCCGAACCAGGATAAATCTTTATGCATATTTGTGTGATTCTTTCCGCCTAGTTCACACTTGAATCACACACACCACACTAAGTACTAACGAATCTATTTAGTGTTGTGCAATTTAAGAAGAAAATTTTAAAGCCAAAGAGTCCAATTCACCCCCCTTTATGACATCTTTCGTGCCATTCTGATCCAACAAAATTAATGTGCAATTGCAGGGGAAAGATAGATCCCAAGTCTGCTTCCCGCTATATTATGATGCTAGTCCATGCACACATTCCAGGACCAATGGATGCATGGAGAGAGTTCCCGGTGCCCGTTCGGGATTTATTATTTGACATGTTCACGGTATTATTAATTTTTACTAATTTGAAGTCATTTCTTTAATTACTATCTCTGTTAGTGCACAAAGTTGAGTAATTTATTTCTTTACAGCAGAGGTACGCGTTCATAAGACCTGAGGATCTCCCTCGAGCTCGAGCCGTCTGGGAGTCTACTGCCTAGACTAATTTAAGAAAGTCGATGTATGAGGCCTGGGACAAGGCAATGAAGACCACAGGTAGCCGGGATCCTATGGCTTGGCTAGATTACGGCTCTGTTTGGTTGAGGAGGGACTATTGGGAGTCCATTTGTCATCGTTGGGCTACTGGACCATGGCAGAAGTGGTCACAGGCGGCAAAACGCAACCGATCAACTCATCTGGAGAAGAATGTGCATACTAGTGGGTCCGTATCGTATGCGACCCACAACCAAAAATTGGTAAGCATATTATTGTTCAATTACTTAATACATTAATTATTATGTGAAACTAACTAATTTTGTTGAATTGTAATCATCACGAGCTCGAGCATGCCCCTACTTTTTGCGAGTTATTTGATCAGACTCATAAGCGGAAGGGGACGGATGACTATGTCAGCGAGAGTGCTCGCACGATTACTGTAAGTCAAAATATAAAATTTGAATTCAATTAAGATATTAAAATAATTTAGTTTTAATTTGTTCTGCAGGAGACCTATGACAGGACGATGTTGAATTTCTATGCAAAGGGCACTCCCCTACCAGACTTGGATCCGGAGGCTTGGGTCGACGCAGTGGGAGGGCCGAGGAAGGGTCGAGTGTACGGCTTTGGGGACAGCCTGGATACTACTCCATTGTTCTCCTCATATGCAAGTTCGGTCGCTCCTCCGGCATACGCGAGTTCATCTGCTACGCCGCCCGACAGTGGTGTAGAGGAGATGAGAACCCTCATCTAGGAAGAGCTACTGTCATGCCCCGCCAATTTAGCAGCAGAATAAATCAGGAAGGCATGAACAACGAGTATGGTAACGAAAATTGCGCATACATTCGCAAATATCAGAGCAACTAATGAACAATAATCACAATAAAACTCATCATTTTATTAATAATTCATCTAAACTATTGCAACCACTAATCGGAGCCAAAACATAGGGCTTAATAACACCATTACATTTGGAGATGAAAAACTAAGCAACTAACTAAACTAACTCTAGGGTATTGGGGACAATCCATCGCTCTGACTTCAGGACGCTCATCACTCCAGTCCAATCCCATTGTTGTGTGTAAGGTCATCACTTGACTTACCTGAAAACACAATAACAAATAACGAAGGGTGAGCAATAACGCTCATTAGGACTTAATATCTCGTGTAAACAAGCATGCTTAAGTGATTAATGTCTTGTAATGCAGGTTAACTAGAGAGAATGATTAAGTATAGTCAAGAGAGTAATAGTACAAAATAACAAGTGAACGATAATACATTTCTCAAGAGTATTGCAAAATTAAGATGACAACATAACGAGATAGCGTGTAACAAGATAGTGTATTTAACAAGATAGCGGTATCAAAATGACATGTAATAGGATAGCTTGTATCAAGGTGGTGTGTAACGAGATAGCTTGTATATCAAGATAGCGTGTAACGAGATTGCATGTAAAGAGATAGCATGTAAAGAGATAACATGTAATGAGATAACGTGTATGGTTGCACTACGGTGCACTAGTCGAGTATGACAATAGTCACTTTGGGACAGTAGCCATTTAACGATAGTACAGTACGTCTGAACTCCTTAGACTACTGTTATAACAGTCAGTGCTAGCACAGTAATAGCACATCAATGGTACAATATGTCTGAACTCCTCAGACTAATAGTGTAACAGTTGGATGTCTAGCCAATGTAGAGATAGTCAGAACCAGTGCAATGCATGACACCGTCAATAGCCCCTGCAGTTATTTTCGGGTGGCTCTCTGCCCCCAGGACTAGATTGGAGCCCCTCGGACACTCTCCGTGCCCTGCACAGTATGCATTCGAGTCAGTAGGGTCACCGGACCCATATTATGACGCTAAACAGTCATGTATAGTACAAGCAATGGGAGCCACAACAGCTCGAGAGTCTTAAGAGAGTACTAGATGAATAGACGAGATAGTAGAGTGAACATGAATAGATGAGAGTACAAGGATAGTAGACAAGATAAGGGTATAATCGCAAAAACATCGTTAAACCACGATAGTAACAGTTGCACAGCACCAGGTCGGGTACCGACAGTCTGGAAGAAGTCACATCCGCCCCACTAGCCGTGCTGTGTACACGAGCCAGGTGGTCCGACGTGATCACAAGATAAGAGAGATCTCACTAAAGCCGTTTTGGTCATACTGATCCCTAAGAGTGTAAAGGGATTTAAAGGTACAACCAGCTCATCGACAATGGACGTGCGCCAAAGCCAAGAAGACTTACGGAGGCCTTGACAAGGCATCCCTGGCCCAGTCGAGAGTATTCCTGATGGAGAGGTGGTCCAAGTCAAGAGAAAGTGTGTAACGAAACGTTGTCTGTCTTGCCTCGAGTGCTCGAAGCCAGAGGGACACGATAACGGTGTACAAATCGTGTGAATAAAACGAAGACATGTGTCATTTAAATAATAGAGAAATTAGGTAATTAGTTTCACTTAATTACCAGATACATTATTGAGTAATTTACTAAGCTTTAATGGCAACATGATGGTTAAGTGTGTGCAAGAGTATGAAATCAAAAGAGCATGATGGATTGTGCACAAAGCTTTTAAATTAATTAGATTCATGCAATTTATTGCACATTAATATTTATTCAGATCAAATTATGAATAATAATATTTAATTAAGGCTAAAAAATGACTAATTAGCAAATAGAGCAAGGGTATATAAGGAATTTCAGGTTCTGGCTGTTTTTCTGTTAACGCTGTAGGGGTACCCGTCGCGACTCCAGGTCGCAACAAGGCGGCAGGGCGCGACAAGCGAACCGGCCGGTCTGGCCCGGTTCAAGGTGGATATCGTGGCGGCTTTGTCCGTCATGTTCTCAACGCGACGTGACAGCAGGGCACGATCGGGATGATATCGCAGCGTATCGTGTCGTCACGATATCAGAGCGGTCCAGCCCTTTTTCCCTTTTTCCAGGGCATTTCTTGTTTGATATAGGTCACTTGTAAATTCAATATAAAATCACACGATGATCCAAAAATCACAAAACCAGTTTTAAAATGAAAATACACATAGATCTATCAACATGTACAATTAATTTGAAAATAGACAAGGTTTAGGCATGCTTTGATCGGGTTACATTTCTATGACCTAATCATGCACAGTTAAGATTCAACGAATTAATTAATGATGAATACATGATGAAAAATTTCAAAACCAAGGGCGTTCGAAAGCTAACATGATGTAGTATATATGAGAATTTTCTCATAATATGAAGTTAAGTATGCACGAGGTTCAAAAGCAAACATGATGGGTCGGGTGCATGGATCTGACAGGGATTCAAAGAATTAATTCTCCCTCATGGGAGATCAAAATAGAGTGAAACTATGAGAATTTGAAAGCTAATACGATGTAGTATATATGAGAATTTTCTCATGCCATGGAGTCATGCATGCTCGAGGTTTACGAGTAAACATGAAGAGTTGGGTACATAGATCAAATAGAGATTCAACGAATTAATTCTCCCTAATGGGAGATCAAAATAAAGCGAAACCAAAGGGCTTTTACATGAATTTGGCTTGAGAGATTGCCTACCTTTCATGCTTTTAAGAAATCCTAGGGCTTGAAGACGAGGTAGAAGATGAAATCCTCTTGCTCGAAGCTCCTTCCTTCTTGCTCCTCTTGTCCTCAACTCCTCTCTTCATCCCCTATAGCTTCAACAATGATCTATGGGGTGGTAGGGTCTAATTAGGGTGTGTATGGCTTGGTTTAAGAGTCCTACTTTCTTAAAACTCTTCTTTCCCTTCAAACTCTTAATTTTTCCTTATTTATCCCCTTATTTCTTGCATTATCCCACCTAATAGGATAGATGAGAGACTAATTTCGTGGGTAAAGGATTTGGGTAAGGTTAGGACACCTTTTAGGACATTTATAACCATTTTTAGTATTTATCTTACCCATATTTAATTTATTTATTAATTAACTCCGAATTTCCATATTTATCTCCCCATATTCTAGCATTATCCACTAATTGGCTTGGAGAGAGATCTAATTTCGTGGGTAATAAGTTAGGATGGGATGGGAACTCTTTTAAGATAAGTAAGAGTTAAAATAGTCATTATCTTAACCATTTTCCATTTATTACTATTTTAGGTACGAATTTAGCCCAATTACTTCCCATCTCATCATGGGCTCTTCATATTTGCACTACAAGAAAATGCGCTATTTCCGACGGACTTAATCCGTCGGAAATCCGACGGTATTCCGTCGGAAAAGGCGCCTTCCGACTGCTTTCCGTCCAAAGCTCATCGGAAACTGTCCGTCGAAAATACTTGGTCAGAAATTTCCGACGGATGACAATTCCGTCGGAATTCGGTCGAAAACTCCGACAGATAAATTCGTCGGAAAAGCCATCAGTATTTACCGACGGCAATTCCATCAGTAAATAAGTCGGTATTTCGGTCAGCAAATACTGACACATTTTCAGTTGGAAAATATCCGTCAGTATATTCCGACGGAATTACCGACGGTTTTTCCGTCGGTAATTTATCAGTTCCGACGGATACTTATCCGTCGGTAAATTCGTCGAAAAATACACCATATTTTTTTTTTTAAAATAGGCAAATAAAAATGATTTGTCAATATTGCTACAATGTCAAACCTGCTACAATATTCATAAATTTAACAAATACTCACAATCAACATAAAATCATAAAATACAATAAATATAAAATCATATAGAATAATGAATACAAAAATCAAGATAGATCTGCTGGATCGTCTGCTGTCCCTGCCTCGTCATCGTCTGGAGCTGGATCCTATATTAAAACAAATTAAAATGAGAAATATTAATAATAAATAAAAGATATACATTATTTTCAAAAATGAAATTTAAAACATGTGATTATTTCTCAAGTTTAATACAATACTATTTTTAGATCCATCATTTTCTTGGGTGTTTTTAGATCCGTCCTTTGAATGTCCAACCCAATCCGTAGATCCAAATTGGATTCCGTCAGTTCCCACACGTCACTTTAACCCACCCGGTCGTGTCGGAGAAAACGACACATCGATCGGATCCCTATTTGGGATTTAGACCCTCGGGTTGCGTGTTTTAACCATTTATATATGCTTGGCCGTGTTTTTAGATCCGTCCTTTGAATACCCAACCCAATCCGGGGATCCAAATTGGATTCTGTCAGTTTCTACACGCCACTTTAACCCACCCGGTCGTGTCGGAGAAAACGGCACGTCGATCGGATCCCTATTTGGGATTTTGGACCCCCGGGTTGTGTGTTTTAACCTTTTATATATACTTGCCCGTTTTTAGATCCGTCCTTTGAATGCCCAACCCAATCCGGAGATCCAAATTGGATTCCGTCAGTTTCTACACGTCACATTAACCCACCCGGTCGTGTCGGAGAAAACGGCACGTCGATCGGATCCCTATTTGGGATTTTAGACCCTCGGGTTGCGTGTTTTAACCATTTATATATGCTTGACCGTGTTTTTAGATCCGTCCTTTGAATGCCCAACCCAATCCGGGGATCCAAATTGGATTCCGTCAGTTTCTACACGTCACTTAACCTACCCGGTCGTGTCGGAGAAAACAGCACGTCGATCGGATCCCTATTTGGGATTTTGGACCCCCGGGTTGCGTGTTTTAACCATTTATATATGCTTGACCATGTTTTTAGATTCGTCCTTTGAATGCCCAACCAATCTGGGGATCCAAATTGGATTCCGTCAGTTTCTACACGTCACTTTAACCCACCCGGTCGTGTCGGAGAAAACGGCACGTCGATCGGATCCTTATTTGGGATTTTGGACCCCTGGGTTGTGTGTTTTAACCTTTTATATATACTTGCCGTTTTTAGATCCGTCCTTTGAATGCCCAACCCAATCCGGAGATCCAAATTGGATTCCGTCAGTTTCTACATGTCACTTTAACCCACCCGGTCGTGTCGGAGAAAACGGCATGTCGATCGGATCCCTATTTGGGATTTTAGACCCCCAGGTTGCGTGTTTTAACCATTTATATATGCTTGACCATGTTTTTAGATCCTTCCTTTGAATGCCCAACCCAATCCGGGGATCCAAATGGATTCCGTCAGTTTCTACACGTCACTTTAACCTACCCGGTCGTGTCGGAGAAAACGGCACGTCGATCGGATCCCTATTTGGGATTTTGGACCCCCGGGTTGCGTGTTTTAACCATTTATATATGCTTGACAATATTTTTAGATCCGTCCTTTGAATGCCCAACCCAATCTGGGGATCCAAATTGGATTCCGTCAGTTTCTACACGTCACTTTAACCCACCCGGTCGTGTCGGAGAAAACGGCACGTCGATCGGATCCCTATTGGGATTTTGGACCCCGGGTTGTGTGTTTTAACCTTTTATATATACTTGACCGTTTTTAAATATGTCATTTGAATGACCAACCCAATCTGGAGATCCAAATTGGATTCTGTCAGTTTCTACACGTCACTTTAACCCACCCGGTCGTGTCGGAGAAAACGGCACGTCGATCGGATCCCTATTTGGGATTTTAGACCCCGGGTTGCGTGTTTTAACCCTTTATATATGTTTGACCGTGTTTTTAGATCCGTCCTTTGAATGCCCAACCCAATCCGGGGATCCAAATTGGATTCCGTCAGTTTCTACACGTCACTTTAACCCACCCGGTCGTGTCGGAGAAAACGACACATCGATCGGATCCCTATTTGGGATTTTGGACCCCGGGTTGTGTGTTTTAACTTTTATATATACTTGACCGTTTTTAGATCCGTCCTTTAAATGCCCAACCCAATCCGGAGATCCAAATTGGATTCCGTCAGTTTCCACATGTCACCTTAACCCACCGGTCGTGTCGGAGAAAACGGCACGTCGATCGGATCCCTATTTGGGATTTTAGACCCGGGTTGTGTGTTTTAATTCTTTATATATGCTTGACCGTGTTTTTAGATCCGTCATTTCAATGCCCAACCCAATCCGGAGATCCAAATTGGATTCCGTCAGTTCCCACACGTCACTTTAACCCACCGGTCGTGTCGGAGAAAATGGCACGTCGATCCGATCCCTATTTGGGAGTTTGGACCCCCGGGTTTGTGTTTTGACTCTTTATATATACTTGGGTGTTTTTTAGATCCGTCATTTCAATGCCCAACCCAATCCGGAGATCCAAATTGGATTCCGTCAGTTCCCACACGTAACTTTAACCCACCCGGTCGTGTCGGAGAAAACGGCACGCCGATCCGATCCCTATTTGGGATTTTGGACCCCCGGGTTGTGTGTTTTGACCCTTTATATATACTTGGGTGTTTTTAGATCCGTCATTTCAATGCCCAACCCAATCCGGAGATCCAAATTGGATTCCGTCAGTTCCCACACGTCACTTTAACCCACCCGATCGTGTCGGAGAAAACGGCACGCCGATCCGATCCCTATTTGGGATTTTGGACCCCCGGGTTGTGTGTTTTGACCCTTTATATATACTTGGGTGTTTTTTAGATCCGTCAATTGAACGCCCGACCCAATCCGGGAATCCAAATTCGAATCCGTCAGTTCGCAGACGTCACGTTAACCCACCCGGTCGTGTGGGAGAAAACGGCACGCCGATCAGATCCCTATTTTGGATTTGGACCCCGGGTTGTGTGTTTTGACCCTTTATATATACTGGGTTTTTTTTAGATCCGTCATTTCAATGCCCAACCCAATCCGGTGATTCAAATTGGATTCCGTCAGTTCCCACACGTCACTTTAACCCACCCGGTCGTGTCGGAGAAAACGGCACGCCGATCCGATCCCTATTTGGGATTTTGGACCCCGGGTTGTGTGTTTTGACCCTTTATATATACTTGGGTGTTTTCTAGATCCATCAATTGAACAATAAATTCTAGAATATTGTGTTTACTCATACGTATACATGTCGTGGACGGGGTCGCGGACCCTCTGCCAACGGACGTGGCAACTGTCCGACTGCATCCTCCACGTACCATATCTCTATTGATACAAATAAAGATATAGCAAGTCATCAGCACTCAATTTGAAGTAGCAATTTATTATGAACATGTAATTAACAACAACACCAATTTCTTACAAAATATGCAGTATATTATCTATATTCATCATCAGATGCTGAAGACATGTTTAATTCAGCATCGTCTTCATCATCATCCTGGAATTCATCCTCATCATCCTGGGAGTCTTCCTCCACATCAGACTCCACCTCCCGCTCAGCGACATTTGGGTCAACTTCTTCTTGTTCGTTATCCTTATGTAAGCAAATTGTTTCATTTATATCATGAACATTGTACTGCGTAGAAGCTGCCAACTCTCGTGCGTCACTCCGATCTGATTGGAAAAAGTTGTCATTAACACCTTCGAGCTCATCATCAGTCGGGAGAAGCTCATACTCAGGGAATAGTCTTGATTTCACTCTACATGCAGCCCACCAATCTCTTAATTTGAGGGATGTATAATTTGAATAATAAACTTGTTGGGCTTGTGCCGCCATGATGAATGGCTCATATGTACTCAATTTGGACTTATGCTTCACATCGATTAATCCATATGTTGTGTCATGACGAATAGATGTCGGATCAAACCAATGACACTTGAACAGAAATATATTGTTGTCTTGTCCCAAAAATTGCAGTTCAATGACTTCTTCGAGAATGCCATAATAGTCAATTTCATTTTCATTGTAGGCACTTCCCTTCACACATACGCCGCTGTTCATCGTAGACTTATTCCATCCATAATCTCTCGTGTGAAATCTGTATCCATTCACAATGTAGCCTGGATAGACACGTACAATCTTCGAGGGGCCAAAACTGATCTGTTGTACTCTTGAATCGGGAATGAAGCCTTGTTCAACCTATTATGAGATAAATAGACAAACATTGAATAATTGACTTCAACTCAGTCTGCATAAAAACATAACACTTATGTTTCAAAATAATTAGACACATACTCGAGATCTTAACCAAGTAGGAAAAGACTTCTCCCGTTCCTTTTCAACCTGCACGTCAGTTAGACGTGGATTCCGTCGCAATATGACTGAGTCAAACTCTCTGCAATGTAAATGTCACACAACCGTTAGCTTCTGCAGCAATGCACGCAAATGATGACGAATAAGCGTGGAGAGCTTACTGAATGTAAGGGTCTAGTTCTTCGCAATTCATGAACACGTAGATCTCCGCAGCTACCAACTCTCTGTCTTGGAGTGCGCGAGTAGAAGAAGATCCGAACGCCCGTCCGGGACACTTGAATACAGAGAGTCGGTCTGACACCTCGGAATCTCCACCATCGTCATTACGTGGAGGTTGAGTGCGTCGGGTTCGTAATTCCGTGTCAAAGTACATCGAACAGAAGTTCGATATCTCCTCAATGAGGTACACCTGAGTAATGGAGCCCTCAACTTGTGCTTTGTTGCGGACTTTCATCTTAAGATCGTGCATGCACCTACGACAATAATTCAAATGCGTACATAGTAATATAAAAGATCGTCGTAATGGCAATAAATTGAGATGTAGAAATATACCTCTCAAACGGATACATCCATCGAAATTGTACTGGTCCTCCGACCCTTGCCTCATATGGTAAATGGATGATCAGGTGCTCCATTGAATCAAAGAATGCTGGAGGAAATATCTTCTCTAATTTGCAGACTGTCTAAATTATATTTTGCTCCATATTTTGCAAGTTATGAATTTTGAGTTCTGATGCAGATAAAATCTTGAAGAATTGACTCAGCTCAGTCATTGCTCCCCATATTTGTTTCGGCAACAACTCACGAAAAGCAATAGGCATCAGTCTTTGCATGAAAACATGGCAGTCATGACTCTTCATTCCGTATATTTTTCCCTCGTTGACATTTACACAACGCGCAATATTCGAGACATATCCATCCGGAAATCTCAATTGCTTTAACCATTGCAACACTTCCTTAATCTGTCTGGCCCCAAGCACATATGCAGCTTTAGGTTGCACCACTTTTCCTTGAACATGCTGTAGCTCTAGTTCTGGACGTTTGCAAAGTACTTTCAAATCGAAACGTGCCTTGACGTTATCCTTCGTTTTGCCTTTGACGTCCATAACTGTGTTGAACACATTATCAAAAACATTCTTCTCTATATGCATGACGTCTAGGTTATGACGTATCAAAAGTGTTGACCAATAAGGCAATTCCCAAAAAATGTTTTGCTTCACCCAATTGTGATCCTTCCCAAAGCCAGGGATTTGTCGAGTACTACCAGCCAGTTGTGTTACAGTCGGTAAGTTCTGGACCCGCCTCGCCATGTTTCCACCAGACACCCGTTCCATATCTACCTCCTCCATCACAGTTGTATTTTTCATAAAAGAATCCTTTGCTTTCGGAAAGGATGGTCACTGGGTAGAAACCGCCGATGACAATCGAACCAACAAGATTTCCCCAGATTTCAACACAAATGATTTACAATCCTCCATGCAATAAGGACATGCCAACCTCCCATGTGTGCTCCAGCCAGATAACATGCCGTAGGCTGGAAAGTCACTTATTGTCCACATTAATACAGCCTTCAGATTGAAATTCTATTTTCTGGATGCATCATAAGACTACACACCATCTGACCATAACAATTTCATCTCATCAATCAACGGTCTGAGATATATGTCTATATTCTTTCCTGGACTTTTTGGACCCGGAATCAGCAATGAAAGGAACAAATTCTCACGCTTCATGCACATGCCTGGCGGAAGGTTATACGGTGTTAGGAATACTGGCCAACATGAGTAAGATGCCACCGAGCCTCCGAAAGGATTGAAACCATCTGTGCATAAACCAAGCCGTACGTTGCGTGGATCCCTTGAGAAGTAAGGATGAGTACGGCTAAAATGAGCCCAAGCTTCACCATCGGCAGGATGACTCATTTCACCTTCGTCGCGACGGACTCTTTCCGCATGCCAAGTCATATGTCCAGCTATCCTCGAGGACATGAACAATCGCTGCAATCTGGGTGTGATAGGAAAGTACCGCAATGACTTATACGGAACATCCTTCTGCTTTGACTTGTCCCCTCTCTTGGGCTTGAACCTATCATGCTTACAAATACAGCATGATGTCTTATCTGCATCCTCTTTGTAGTACAACATACAGTGATTCGGACATACATCAATTTTCATAAAACCAAGCCCCAAATCATTCACCATCTTCTTCGCACGGTAAAAGTCAGTAGGTAACCTCTCTGATTGAGGAAGCATGCTCTTGACCAGTAAGAGAAGCCGGTCAAAACAACTCTCGCTCATATGAAATTCAGATTTCAAATTCAATAGCTGCGACACTGCAGACAACCGTGTATGCTTCTCACAACCATCCCATAATGGCTCATCAGCATCTCGAAGTAACTGATAAAATCTCTGAGTTGTATCATTCGGCACTTCTTCATTTGTTTGATCTTCATGAATATTGAACTCCGGACCAGCAGCATCGACAACCATGTCTACGTACGTACTTGTGGAGGCAAAGTAATTAGCTGGTGCAGACGACTGAATATTCAACTCACCATGACACGACCATAACTCATAATGGCCAACAAATCCTCTCGTATACAGATGATGCTGCACATCCCATGTCGATATCCACTTTCTATTCTTACAAGCCGAACACGGACATCGGATGTTACCCATCGGATCAACTGCTACTGATGAATTACTTAATGCAAACTCAATAAAACTGTCAACTCCGTCTTTAAACTCCTCGGTCACAACTCCATTCACTATTCCATGGTACATCCATGACCGATTCTCATAAGACATTTTCCTACACATATTAAATGTCATGTCCCGAGTTAAAATCCAACACACCCTCACATCGTTCAAGTACCATACATATGATACATACGTTATATGGAGAGTCCCAGAGCTAATGGGTGAAATAAAGCGTTGACGTAAAGATAAATGAAGAGTAAGCATAAATGAATATCAAATAAATTTGAGCACTATATAAATACTTAATGGTATTGAACATTAAAAAGAACACAAAGACTATTTCTTCATACAAACCGTGATGTCTTCATATTAGGCCACCACCACTTGATCGGCTCTTTATTCACCAGCTTCTTATTAGATTTCCTAGGTTTTGAACTAACCACTGATATCCCTAAATATAGTTTACTAAATACATCTCTTCGTACATAATGGGAAGACATAACTTTCAAAATGTCAAGCTCTTGACACAATTATTTTCCACAAATTTTGACCAGTCTTTTCCACTAAATATGTACATACTACCACACCAACTACGTCGTAAGATTACAGAATATCGCAGTCCTTTTTCATCTTGAACAATAACAGATAATCCAATTTTATTTTCTAAACTTTGTCTTTCTTCTTTCCGAATAATCTTTATGATTTTCTTCATCTTCTCTTTCACCAAAAGTAAACCATCATACAATCTTCGAATATCCATCGGTAATATCTTTCGTTCAAATAAACACGTACTTTGATACGTTGGATATTTGTTCTTCTTTGAGTCTAATTTCCAATCGCGAACTCTCATCACTAATTAGAAAAAAAAAATTATAACAATTTATTCATGAGTAATTTAAAATATGAAATGAAATCATAATATGGTAAATATGAAAGAATCAATCAAATGACTACAAATAAACAACGAGCAATGCAACACCTCATTTAATTACCAAAAGAGATAGGTACAAGATTACAAGTGCCATCACTAATATGAATGGCTTGTAGGGAACTCACTAAATGTATATCAGAGAGGAGTGAGTAGATGCACCCGAAATTTTCAACAAATAATACAAACACATAATAAATGACCACCTAACTGCGATCAAACATTCACAGACTGTCCAAAACGGGACAATTCAAGACTTTGAGTTAGATATACACGTTCTCATTATTGAAAATAAGACTCGTGCATATCAATCTCAAAGTCTTGAACGGGAAGGTTCATTGACACGGGCTTAACACGCTCTCGTGAGGTGTGTGCAGTGAAAAAATGCTATACATGCATAGATCAAATTTAAAACCCAAATAAATATGAAAGGAATATGATAACAAAATCATACATGTGAACAAGTGCAATAATAAACCAAATTCATACATACATGTACATGAATTACATATAAACATGTGCAACACTAAACAAATACATTAAAATAAGATGTGTAATACTAATCATTAAACTGAAAGTGAACAATTAAATATAAAAGAAACTAATATCTAGAAGGAAGAGTTTGTACTATTTTTTTTTCCTAAATTGGGATGTATACCTCATTGGTGTTTGTATTTGGCTTCTTTACAAGCCGACTACCCCAGCTGAGCAACTAGATGGATCAGCCACCAAATTTAAATATGTAGGTTAAGTAGGTGAGTCTTTCTAATGTCTGAGTTGTACTCTTCACTGTGACAAAGATCCCTAAGGGGGAAAAGGAAAGGCTTCAGATCGACCAAACCACATACTTGTCCTCCAGGCTACAGCTCAACATTGACGGGTCAAATGGCCTTAGCCAGATCGAGTTGTTTGGGTATACGGACGCCCTACAATCTTATATAGCTACCGCAGGGGGGTAAAAAAATGTGCCACAGTGCATGTGGTGCATCAAGTTTTATTCCAAAATCTATGTTTTGAAAACTTTTAGGAGAAAAAACTATGGTAAACACATTAACTTATCGAAATTTCAGTTCCGATAATATTATCAGAATCAGAATGGAATCAGAATTAACCATTCCGATATTATCAGAACCGAAACTATATTTCGATTATCAAAATCAGATTCTATGTTTTGAAAACTTTTAGGAGAAATACGACTAGGGTTGTTTACATTTCAATTCAAAATAAGAATCTAAATTCAACTGAGTGATTCCGGCGCAGTTTGAATATCAAGTTCCGTATGCTTTGATTCGTTTCATGAGTGAGCCAAACCAAACCAAATGAAGTACTTGTCCATCCCAATTTTATTGGCATCATTAGCATATACTTTACACACATTAACATAATTATATATACGAACCACTTAAATTGATGGGCACGAGTGAAACCCATTAAAATTGATGGGCACGGCCTATAGAGGCTAGGCCCAAAGGGCCTATAAGAACCAATGTAGCTATAAATGTACGCAAAACACTTACCGAACCACTTAAATTTCCAAGTACCATGAGTATTGATCATTTGATTCTTGTTTTATTTTCATTTTTTTCTTCCTTTAATTTCTCTTTTGTCATTTGTGGGAATTTGAAAAAACTATTAATTTCGTTCTTGGCCGCAAGAGGACCATGCTTTTACTTCTGCTACTCAAAGACGGACAATCGTAACAACTGAGATCATTGGCAAGCTGTAAATTATAGATTTATCTCTACTATAGATATATTTGCGCACGTATCATTAAAAATGACACTTGTGTGCAGAGAGACAATTGAGTTGTCTTTTTACGACATTTCTAACTGACCTTAATTAATTTTAGTTTCTCAGACTTACGATATTTTTAATGCTCTGTATACAAATGAGTTTTAAATGCAACGACATCTTTATGTTAAAACAATACTCCATAAAACTAATCTAAAGTGTTTTACAAATAAAAAATATCCAACCTTGAGAGTAATTAGCTAGGAGTTTATGGACTTAAACCGCATTGCCCAGCTTCCAGAAGCGAACTACATGGCGGCAAGAAAATACAAGAAAAGTGAAGAACTAAGTTAAATTAAATTTCATATATATTGGTCTTGAAATCCCGACTATGGCAGGAAGCTAGGTATTTGTTAGTCTATGCATACTACATGATCCACTGAAGTGGGCATATTTATAAGGAGGATCACCAGACAACATACAATTAAAGAGATTCCTCCACCTAGAATCTCATGAAAATTGGGACTTTAGACACACCTGAGGAGAAAAGCCAAATTAGCACGTACGTTCTTCGTGTCGGTGGGGGAAAATTCTTTTAGACTTTGGATTCCAGTGAAAAGGTTTGAATAGTTTATCCACTCAACTTGTGTTCGAGAGATGACATGATTGTTGGAGAGAGGTGCATTTTGATTGGTGTCTTAACAACTATAGTTTTGATTACACTACAAAAAAAAAACTGTTATTAGCGACGGAATTTTGCGACGGAAAATTTCCATCGCTAATCCGTCCCTGAGCAGCGACAGATTCACTGCACGCACATTCTGCCGCAAAGCAATCAGCGCAAATTCTCATAGCTACTCAGCGTCGAATTTGCGACGAAAATTTTCCGTCACTAAGTAGTCACTAATTAGCTGTGGTATTTGCGGGGAAAAGTTTTTGTCGTTAGTTCGTCGTCGATTGGCATCGAACTAGCGACGAACATTTCCGTCGCTAATCAGCGACAGATCGAAGATGGAATAATTTCCGTCGCTGATCCGTCGCTATTCAGAGACACATATCTTCCTTCCCCATTTATACATAACTAGTTATATTGTTTATTAGTAGTTTAGTTATATTATAGATATAGTTATATATATTTATTATATATAGTTTATATATTATTTTAAAAAATAAATAAGACAAATACAAATATATAGAAAATACAAATTCATTAGTTACACTTTTATTTTATTGAATATATATGTATATATATGTTATTTTTATTAACCATTGTTGCTAACTATTACCTATTTTATTATATTATGGTAGTTTAGCTATATTATAGATATAATTATTTGCATATTCAAATAAATATATTATATATTATATATAATTATTATATAAAATAAAATAAAAAAAGACAAATGTATATAAAGTATAAATTTATAAGTTACATTTTTTGTTTAGTTGATATATATATATATACACATTGTATTTGCATATTTGTAAATGTATTATATTTGTTTAGTGAATATAATTATATGATAAAAAATTATGCTTAAAATATTATATTTTATTTATTATATATATTCAAAATAGTAAAATTTAACTTTTATATTTCATATGATGATATATTATATTATACTCATTTAAATTATGTAGCTCATCAATTAGATTTTAGATTGAGAGCGAATCTGACAGACATATTTTTTATTATGATGAAATCCAGTGGTTGGATTTTGATTGACAATATGTTCAATGGTTAGATCTTGATCAGATTTAGATCGGGAGGGAATTCGACTGTCAAACTCTGATCAAACTTAAATCCAACGATCAAGATTTAGATCTGTAACAAATTCAATGTGCGAATCGTGATTAGATTGTTATAGATTGGCAACAAATCTAACTGATTAGATATATTAGATCGAAAGTGAATTCAAAGGTCGGATCTTTGATCAGATGAATATCATTAGTGAATCCAACTATCACATTTTGTTCAAACTTAAATCCAACGATTAGTATTTGGACCCAGAGCAAATCCAATATAGGGATCTTGATCATATTATTTTAGGTTGGTAACAAACCCAACTGATCAAGTATACATAGATCGAGAGCGAATTAATAATTTAATTTTAGATTGAATGAAATCCAATAGTTGGATTTTGATTGATAGTAGATTCACTGGTTTGATCTTAACCACATATAGATTGAGAGTAAAAACAACCATCATATCTTCATCATACGTATATCTAACGGTTAGGATTTAGATCCAGAGTAAATCCAATAAAAAGATCTTGAACAATTTTTAGATCAGGTTTAAATCTAACTATTTGATAGTAGATTCAACGATAAGATTTTGATCAGATATAGATCGGATGTGAATTCAACCGTTAGATCTTAATTAAACTTACATCCAATGGTTAAACTTAGATTCGAAGCAAATTCAATAGATGAATCTTAATCAAATTATTTTAGATTAGGAGCAAAGCCAACAATCAGTTCATGATCAATTGTTTTAGAACGGGTTCAAATCTAACAGACGAATTTTAAATCCAACAATCGAATCTTGATTTGATATAGATCAAGAGCAATTACCGACCTCAACTCTCTATCTATATCATGATTAGATATTAGATTACAATATAATTTATACTTGGAAAAATATTTCTTTGAAAATTAACGAAAATCTTTTGATCTAAAAGACCAAAGAATGGGTGATTGTCATTCTCGTTTACCGTATTAATTTCTAATAACATTTTTGTTTATTTTTTATTTTACAACAAATATTAAAGATATATTAATAATAGATTAAATTATTTTAGTAATTATTATATTAATTACAAATTTACATTATTAAGATTTATCAATTTAAGAAAATTAGTGATAGTTCAAGGACCAATTATCTTCCCTCCCACATAAAAAATTAATTAATGAAAAAAAATTGGCACGCAAACAAAAATGAAATTAATTCCTTCCCACCTTTTTACCTCCGCCCATGTCTCCCCCAAATGCCATTTTTCCTCAACCTTCCTCCCCCCGCCCCCCGCCCCTGCCCCTGCTGTCTTTTGGCTTCTATGGTTGCCAGCGCTGACCCACCCCCCCCCCCCGTCTGTGATCACTGTCGCCGCCGCTGTCTCCTCTTGGCTTGTGCTTTCCATTCCCATCGTGCCCTTCTCGGTCCTCTTCTCGCCGCTCAGTGCCGGCGCTCTCATGGCGGCGTGGAGGAAGTCAAGGACCACGCGTAATCAAAATTCTCATTAACCGTGCATCAAAATTTTCAATATCCACATTTTTTGGAATCAACATAATTTTTTATAATTATTGTAATTTTAAATTTTAATTTCGTTACCAAAATTCAGTGACACCATGTTATGTACATATGTCCGAAAATGATATCGACATGGAACAATGTAAATCTTTGAATAATTTTCTAGTGCAAATATACTAGACTTATAGTTTTATACTTAGTATTAATTTGAGGCGTCACATGTATTTATATTAATACATTGAAATTAATATTCTAATAGATATTTAATATTAATTTTTTATTTATAAATGAATATATTAAACATAATTTACGTATTTTAATATCTTAAATACTAATAATATAATATTAATATCCCTAACCCCAAAAGTCACGCCAAATCTCGAAAGAGAAGAACTTAATGCACTTTACTTTTGCACTTGCAACTCTTATTTCTCATTTGACTAATAAAAAGTGGGCATTGATACACACATTAATGAAGAGTAAGAAATACAAATGTAAAGTGCAAAAAATAAAGTGCACGAAATTATTCTCATCCCAAAAACATTTCCCCTCCCCGCGGCGCCAAATCCCTTAAATTTTCCCCCTCCCTCGGGCGCCAAATCCCTATTGTGCTCCCCAAGTCCCTGGTTCCCCATCCCTGGCGCCAAATCTCCCACTCTCGCTCTCTCTCTCCCTCTTGCTCTCCGACCAGTGGGGGCGATGCTGCAGCGGCGTGCAGCAATCTCTCTCTCGTTGGGGGAGTGCCGACGGGTGCATCAGGGCGGACGGGGAAGGCAGGGAGGACGAGGAGGAGGTGTGCAGTAGCAGACCTTGGCGGCGGAGGCTGGCGGCCGCGTCCATGGAGATCTCTTGGGCGTCCGTCATGAAGAGGCAACACAGGGAGTGGGAGCGAGGGGGGGCGGGTGGGGGCTTGACTTGGGGGTCGGACGGGGCGGGGCCCGAGATGGGAGGAGCAAATGGGGTCAGAGCAGGGGGGGCTGGGGGGAGTGCTGACAGGTGTGGGGGCAGCGGGCTTGGGGGCTGGTGAGGGGCCGTGGGGAGCAGCAGTGGGGGGAGGGGTGGCTGGGGCAGGCTTCGAAGCAGGGCCCGGGGCCTGGGCGAGATGGTGGCGGCGAAGGAGGCCTTCGAGAGAGGTGGGGGGGGGGGGTCAAGGACGATGCATTTGGTGCTCCTACTGGCCGTCTATCTTGAGGATCTCCCTCTACTGCTCCTGCTCACGCCATCACCGTCGCCTGCATCACCTTGCCGTGGAGAACGTGCGTCGCTTGCCCCCTACGCCGTTGAATAATGTTCGCATTGACAGCTTCTTTACTGTTGTTGATTTGTTCCTTGTTCTAACCTTATCACTAAACCCTTGTTCGGATTCGTTCGGCTCGACAGAATCCCGGAAGAACAGCTTCGTTCTCACCCACTTGTTGGGTTTCCTCTTGTCCAGCCTGCAAAAAACACTTGGAAGGGGAGCTGGTCAATGCAGGTTTATCATTTATATATGCAATGTTATTTTTTTCTGCATTCATGTCCGTAGCTAGCCTTAGAATCATGATTCGTAGCCTGGGTTTTACTTCAATGCTTTGGGTTTCTGAAGGTCTGGACAGTATTCCATCTGCCCAGGTGTCTGAATACGAAAGTTGGTAAGAATTCCTGGTGTAAAAATTCTATATGGAAGAGGCAACCTTCATTGGCCCCCTTAGGACCACATTGTGAGAGTGGTTACTTGGACAGAGTCTCAGATATTTTTTCTACAACTACAAAGGTTCTAAACAAATTGGAAGAAAGGGCTAATGAAGGTGAGAGGCCGGAGAAAGAAAGCAGTAAAGTTACTGCAGTGGTAGAAACGTACAGGGGAAGATATTCCGAAGCAATGTGCATGTGAAGGAGCTCACTGTATCTAAAGTATCAAAATCTAAATCGTGAACCTTTCATCATGTCCATGAAAGAATGCAATGCGGACTATTTATGTAGTAAGCCACAATTATTCTTGTTCAATTTTGGTAAACAAGGACAAACTAATACTTGTCTGTGCTTTCAAGTTTCAATACTTCTTCACGTGCATGTTCTGGTGGAACTGGGAAGTAAGAAATAATATGCTTTAGTCGGCCAAGAAATCAATATTTTACCCATTGTCATGAAAAACTTGGGACCAATACACTACCCAAATTGACTAAAATAAATGGTAAATCCATAATAGAATTTAGTTTTTTGAAATTTCCATAAATAAATAACTCTGTATGATTTTTTTTTTCGGGAAAAAGAAATGCAATATGAAGTTTGTTGGACCTCTTGTAGTTGATGCCCATGTCCGGTGACAGATCTCCATTAGATGTGCATATGGTATTACTCAATTTTATGCTTTGTATCATTTGTGACTGTATGTTCTACAATATTTATTTTAATATTTTATTGAGTTTTAATCCTAAAGTTCCTGAGATGCAATAATATTTCTTGCAGAAGATTGTGGAATTTGAATAGAGAATTCCATAATTTATCAAGGCTGGGGCTGATATTGTTAGTGTTCACTGTGAGCAATCTTCAAGTATTCATCTGCATCGTACACTTAATCAGGTGAAATTAGCACTCCTACTTAATTTTTGATTGCCTCAGAAATATGTAATTTCGAGTTATATTAATCATAATCCAAGATTCTCGTAAAGGGTGAGTATGTTTTATGTATTCTTCTTTAGTCATATGCATTCTTTTCTTGGTCTTTATCTGAAATAGATTTTGTGGTAAAAGAGCATGGATACTTTAAAGGAATCTAAAGTAAGGTTGTATACATAGGTTAGTGTAGGTAGTTCCCAACCCAAAAAGGACCAAAAAAAAGTAGCTCACACTTTATTTGGTTTCTTAACTACAATTGGTGGATGAAATTTGCCACCATTCTGTCCATGGGTTCATTGTAATGTGTGTCTCTGTGGTTTTTGAGTGGAAGGTTTATTGGGGGTTTGTTTATTTTAAAACACTCACAGGATGACCAGAAAATTTCTGAACTTCTTATAATCGGCAGAACTAAAATCCTCAACTGAGAAGCTGCAGTGGCCAATGTCCTCCCATCTGATAGACAAAGAAAATTATCATATCATTACTGAAGATGGATCATATATATATATATATATATCACACAACTACTCAGGAACATATCTAGAATTCAAGGTATATGAGAAACTTTATAATTATCACCTTGATAAAAGAGTATGAACAAATATTTTAAAACAAAGTAGTATTTTTATGAAAGCAACTGGCAGAAAGACCTTTTTGACTGTTCAAGCACAGTGCACACTACCAAAAGCTCATAAGAGCAAGCAACATCATTCTGTGTACCATTAGTGCACAAACACTACCAAATGGGAGGGTAATATCATCACAGTGCAAGAAAAATGTTAGACCAAATGATATTTAACAGTTGTCCAATATAGAAAAAGGAATCTTTGACTGTCAAGGTATATTGTTTCAGAGATTTCAAAAATAGTTTTAGCAGTCTTATAATTTATTATGTAAAAACCACAACCATTATTATGTAACAGAGTTTTTTTTTTTCTCCTTTATATTGATATTTTTACTTTTAGTTGTTCAGATAACTTCCAATTTGTTGCTTTTAACAAAATATTTCTTCACATTCTAAGTCATTGGAGCTTAGTGAGTCCTTCTTCTTGCTTGAGCCATTTGAGTCAATGGAATCCAATGTTGGGAGTAAGATATAAAGTTATTTTTATTATGCCTTTTTTTAAGATGTAGATATATATATCTGTATTTAAATTCTCTTTGATTTGTATCTGCATTTAAATTCTCTTGATTTGTACTTCAAATATATAGTTTTATGGTGATAGAGTTATTGGGTGGAGGGGCTCTAAGAGTAAGGAGAATTGTGATTTGGTCCTAGAACATGGTTAAATGATTTAACAAAAAAGTGTTGAGTTTGAATGAACCATTTGGCATGTTAGCTTGACCCACTATTAGCAGTGGGTAGTGGGATCAGACATGTGCTCTTATATATTTTAAAGACATAACTTCCAATTTATTGCTTTTAAGTTTTAACGAAATGTTCAATATTTTTTTTATAGATGTTCATTCCATTTATTTCTTCCAGTTTATAACAACCCTTTTATCTTCCTTATCTGAAGTTGTTAGAAAATGTGTCTTAATAAACTTCTGATAAAGGACTGATGTAGCTTCATGTAGTGCATGTAATCCATTTATTTTTTAAGAAACCCAATAATGTGTTTTTTTTCATATATTTGTTGTAGTCCTACAGGTTCATGTTCTTAAAGTTTCTACGTGCGTAGTGAAAGTAAAAGAAAGTTAGTGGATATGTTAGTGTCAAAGGAGGTGCTTTTAGGAGGTCTTGCTTTTGGCTCCTCCTTTTGGCTTCCCTTAATAAGCTCACAATCATATCCACTAAAATATAGAAAATATAAAAACAAAAGAGAGAACTCTAGAAAAGCTCAACTACAAACAAAGTACTGGTAGGATAGCTTTAAAAACTCATTTATAAAGCAAACATACCTCCATTTGGCATAACAAAGAACAAAAAGAGATAAACATTATTAAAAAAGATAATGCTTTCTAATCATAATGCAGAGACGTTAGGTACAATCACATCCATTCAAGCTACTGTCTTTCCATCTTCATTGAGGCTTATATAAAATGCCTTTATACCTTTTGATAAATTTAGACAATGACATGCTTCTGGGATATTACTTCTGTCAAGTACCTTTATTTGTAGCTTTAAAAAAAGAGAGGAATTAAAGATTACAATAGTGATTACAGATATATGAAGTTGATCATATATACATAAGAAGGAAGGAAGCACCGAACTTTCACTGAAATGGACATCTAATTTTCACCTTCCTTAAGAAACTCCATCATAAGGAATATGTAAAGAATTGTGGTTTAATGTACATATTGACATATTAAAGTAGTTTAAGTTGTTTCCTGTCAATAATAGTTTAATGTCCATAGGTTTTAATGTGCATGTTAATTTAATTTATGCTCATCTCCCTGACAAGATTAGTTTTATGCTTTACGGTTCTAATGTTATCTTTTTTTTTCTGCGGATGATTTTTGGTTGGTTTTCAGGAGATTGGAACCACAGCAAGGAGCTTACTCTGGTGGATTGCTTCTAAAAACACTCGCAAGGAGGTGCATCTTTTAAATCTTTCTTTTTTATTCATGAGTAATTTGGATACACTATGTCTCTTGCATTTTTAAAATCAAAACTTGGTCCTCTTTCTCTTAGATGTGTGAGAGGATTCAGATGAATTGTTAAGAACTTGAAACCTTAAAAAGACAATCATACAAACTTCATTGTAAATGCACAAAAATGTTAGACCAAATGATATTTAACAGTTGTCCAATCTATAAAAAAGAAGCTTTGACTGTCAGGTTATATTGTTTCAGATATTAGCAGAGAAAGCCAGAAATAATGCCAACATATGTCACGATAACATCCATAAATCCTAGCCAATGTCTTGAAATCACTTTTGTTATCCACACAAGGCTCTCATAGTAAAAGAAGCCAAGATAAACTTTCCCATATGCCATTTTTATAGATTAGAAGTTCAGGTCCAGAGAAGCCAGTCTAACAGACTTTATGAAAGACCCAACAAAAAAATTGACAACAGTTTGTGCAATTAGAGGACAATCTAGCATTTTGAGAATTACTTGATCCTAACAATCTAACCATGGATGACAGTATTGTCTGAAAGTGAATCAGCCAATTGCCAATTCAAGGGTATTAACCTAAAAATTAAAAGTATAATTTTGTATGTTTTTCTTCTTCAATGTATCTTTCTTTATCTGTTTTTGAGGGTGTGTAATCACTTTTAATTGACCATAGATTCTAGATTCTCCAACTAACTTTGCCCACTGTACTGTTTGAATAGCATAATTGACCATAGATTTTCAGCCTCTCTCTCTTTATTCAGTAAGGTTATCATTTTCCATTTATTAGGTGGGTTATATTTATTTTGTATATATTCTATAACAACTATTTGTAAAAGAAAATTCAATTAATATATTAAGCAGTAGTAGGCTTTTCTTATATCTTATAACTTATAGAATGTCAAAACTGTATAGATTTAAATGGTTAGCATCAGATTAGCATTGTATCATCTTCAAAATCTATACTATGTTCAATTAACTTGAGTGTGATTCATCTTCAAAATCTATACATTGTATCATCTTCAAAAAGTCTTAGAAATGGCATCAGACAGATAGAAAAGACATCATGTTTTTTTTTTTAACTTCTAAGTGGTCTGGTGCTTATACAATTCATGGGTAGTAAAAAAATTCTCAGTTCATGCAATCCTGGTGTTCCAGGTGATTTTGAACACAAGACCTCCTTGTCTGAATCTTTGGATTTTATTTTCTTTCTTAGAGAACTTTGGACACATCTCTCTGCACTGGTCAGATTTCTCTGTCTCTTCACTCTCTCACACACTCTCTTAGCCAGTTGCCCGGATTTTATTATGTTGATTGATTTTTTTTATTTGTTCTACAAATTTTATTGTAAAATAAGAAATTGACTTATATGAAATGTTCCTCATTTTTGTGTATATGTTTGAGAACTCTGGTCAGATCTTTTGGATTTTATATAATTCAGTTCTTATAGAATTTTGGTCAGATCTTTGAATATTATGGAATGTTAGCTATTCAGATCTTTTGGTTTTTTTGTTCTAATTTTTCTCACCCTCTCAATGAGGAAAAATATGTATATCTCTTTCTCATTAGTAGAACCTGTCACTATGAGTGAAGATGGAACAAATATTCTATCTTTGTTGTTCACTGTTGTATAGAATTTGGGGATTTTCCTGGGAGCATACAGGCTAGGTGCTTGGAAACTAAAACTGTCTTTCTTTACTGAACTTACGGTACCATGAGCTTTAAAAAAAAGTGAAATATTAAGTCATAATAAGTACTGCACACGTGAAGAACCAAATAAAGTTCAATATGATTGTGTACAACACTTTATGCCCACGAATTTGACACTAGGTTAAGCAATTGTCCACTTTTTTCTCATTGGAGGCAGGAGTTGGATAACTGCTTCATGGGTAACCATGGCATTGTGGTTAGTAAAAATCTGTTGTTCACATAGGTTCAACTTTGTGAACTTTGCTGAGCCAGGGTCCCCCTTGTCCAAGAGAAGTTTGACCTCCCTAGGCTTGGGCTACTGGTGATTTCACACAATCATGAGCAATTCAGGTTTACTCTTGGTATTCTAGAACAAATAATTACCCATTTTTTGTTGTATGCATGCAATCTTAAACTTGACATGTGGACAGATAGTTTTCTTCTCTTGTAACACATTCTAAATCTTATCGCATTGTTATGGCAAGAATGATAGTAAGCTTTTGTAATATGATTGCAAAGGTCATAAAGAGGATTAATTTGCATCCCATATTTAATTGACTTTTCCATGTTTTCTCTAATCATTCCACCTCAACTGCTGGCTCTATCTTTTTTTCCTTGGAATATTTCCTTAACATGCTTTCTTCTTAATGCTCCATGTTCCCTTTAACAACATGTTTGTGGTTAGGTGCACCTCCAAGAATATGTGCACGTCTGGTTTGGGCTATTGGAGAACACTTTGATTTAGAAGGTCTAGATCCACTTCTTGCTGATGATCCGGAGGACCCATTGAACATTATCATGTCAAATATACACAAGGTGTTGTTCAACAATGATTCATCTGCAACTATGTCAACAGACTCCAGGGTGTGCAAGCAGTTCTTCTCTGTGCACAACATCTAGGATCCCGACATACCAGAGCAGGGCAGCTGCTGACCAAAGAACTTGAAGAGTTCGGAATAGTGCTTTAGCTGACTCTGTGAACAAGCATCAATGCCGCTACATCTTGCAGAAAATAAAATATGTAACAGTCATCCAGAGAGGTCAGTATATGCGCTTATTTGTGTGTTAACATACTGACTTATAGACTTATACGACCATTTAGATTTATGCATGGCTCTGATGTTCCATTCATTCATTGAATAAGTGCTGGTACATCTCTAGACTTATACGATCAGTTTGTAAGACAAAGACAGAAAAAAGGTAGTTGGCGGAAGAAAACATATGCTGCCGCTACCTTCAGAGCCACCACCTATTCTAGATCCACTGTCGATGCATAAGCCAGAACAACCACCTACACCTCCGCCTTTACCTCCTCTGTAACCCCCACCAACACCACTGTCAATGCCTCCACCTCCTCAGGAACCACCACCAGCTCACATAGGTGTGAATTTACAAAGATTCGAACAGAAAAAATGGAAAAAACTGCAAGCTTATTTGTGTCATCACCCAGTAACGTGTTTTTTTTTATAGATGTCAATGCCGTTGAAAAGCTTTGCCCACCTGTGATCAAAAGTTTGATAGTAGTGATTTAGAATTATTTTTCACTTGAAATATATGTATAAGTTTTAACAAATTATTTGAGTAGATTGATATCATTATTATTTATCAGAATCTCTCTCCTTTATGTTGATTCATTCAAATGCATTAAACTAATACCATGTCAACAATTGTTTAGAAAAATGATACATTGACTATCCATGTGAACTACTATATGATTTGAATAAATTTTTAGCAATTATATTCATATGTCTAATATTTATTTTTCATGTCTATTTCATGATGTTGCATTACATGATGACGGGACGGGGACGAGGACTAGGAGGATTTTTTATTTTTAATATTGTATTAAATTATTTTTTAAATATGTATTTGATTAAATATTTTATTATATAATTGCTTGAACATTTAATTTAGCATTGTAATTTTTTTATTGTATGTGTGTGTTTCTATTGCCTACAGATTTGTTAATATGGATTTTTTTGAAAAAAATATTTTTTTTTAAAATATGATATATTTGCGACGGATTGGCGACAGATTTTTTTGGTCGCTAATTGGCGCAGACGCTTTTGTCGCAAATCCTTCGCTGATTAGCGATGGATTTTCATCACCAATCAGCGACAAAAAATCTGTCGCTAAAATATCATGTAGTTTGCGACGGACTAGCGTCAGAAAAATCTGTCGCCAGTTGACGCGACGGCTTTGTGTACAATTTTTCCTTCGCAAATCGGTCGCTAATTAGCGAGAGATTGGCGGAGAAAATAATGCAACGCAAATTAGCGACAGAATAAATCCCCTCGTTGAATAGCGCTGAATTAGCGACGCTGGTTTTTCGTCGCTAATTTAGCGACGAGTTTTTTTGGGACGGAAGCATTCCATCGCTAATTTGTCGGTAATCCACCGCTAAGTATCATTAGCGACGGATCAACGACAGAATGTGTCCGTCGCTATCTTACTTTTTCTTGTAGTAATGCTTAAGAGGCGTGTTACTAAATGATTCACAAAATCCTAGCCGATTTCAGACTGTGATAACCTCTTTCGGCAGACCCTATGATCAGTTTATATTGTTCGCTGCCCCAATCAAAGTAAAAAACAGTGACTTATTTCTACTTACCTCCCAATCTTCTTCCAAGAAGTCGATAGCACAAGTAAATTTAAAGAGGGATATATAATCAAACAATAAGATGCTACTCCATATTTTCTCATCCAAATCTGTCCCGGGATAGATATGTCAGGATTTGATTAGGGGGTGAGTGGGGCCTGTGGGGTGGAGGGGGCACCGTGGGGGCAAGGGGGCAGCGCCGCAAGGCTCGGGGCGCCTGTGGGTGGGCGAGGGCGGGGGGGCCTGTTGGGGCTCGGGGGCGCCGTGGGTTGGCGAGGCGGTAGGGACGGGGGGCTGTTGGGGCTCGGGGGCGCCGTGGGGTGGGCGAGGCGGTGGGGGTGGGGCCCTGTTGGGGCTCGGGGGTGCCGTGGGGCGGGCGAGGCCGGCGGTGGGCGCTGGGGCTCATGGTCGCAGGGCGCCGATGAGGGGGCGCGGGGGCTCCGCGCTGGCGAAGGGGCGGGCGGGAGAGAGGAGAGAGGAGAGAGAGAGAGAGAGAGAGAGAGAGAGAGAGCTTACTCCAGGCGGCGGCAGGCCGGGTCGCGCGAACGGCGGCAGCGAGTTGGGGCAGCGGCGGCGGGCTGGGGTCGCGACGGCGGCGGCGGGAGCTGGGGCAGCGGCGGCGGCCCGGGGGTCACGACGTCGCCGCGGCGGGAATCTGGGGGAGCGGCGGTCGAGCGGCGGGGTCGCGACGGGCGGCGACAGGCCGGGGTGGCAACGCCGGTGCGCTGTAGGCCGGAGAGAGAGAGAAGAGAGAGAGAGAGAGAGAGAGAGAGAGAGAGAGCGAGAGAGAGAGAGGAGAGAGAGAGAGAGGAGCGGAGACGAGTAGCGGGAGACAGAGTGGGTTTCGCGGGAGGGGGCGGGAGGAAAATCGTGAATTTCTGACGGATAGTTCCGACGGAACTATTACGTCGGAAACCGTCGGTAATATATAAGTACCGACGGAATTTCTGGCGATATTTATCCGTCGATATTATCGACAATATTTCCGACGGAATTATTGCGTCGGTAGTTCCGACGGATATTCTGACGGAACGTCCCGTCGAAAATATCCGTCGGTAAAATCACTTTTTTTTGTAGTGTTAGCAGAGTTTATGAATGAGGAAGGACAATGGGATGTCAATAAACTACAGACCTTTTTCCCAAGGAAATAGTAACATTCATTATTAAACTTCCTACCAAAGACATTGCATGTGGGATGATAGATATTGGTGCCAGGTGAACATGGCTATTCACAATTGAGTCTGCTTACATAGCTCTAACATCAGATGGAGGATAAGGTTGGAAGATGCAGTCATATGGAAAATTATATGGAGATGGCAGACAATGAAAGTAAGTATATAAAGCTTTTCACTTATCATCTGGCCCTTTTCATCTTGTGTTCTTTGAAATGACTTGTATTGCCCATATTAACCTCCATAATATGTATTTTTATGTAAATATATTGAAAAAACTTGATATATATAGTAAATTAAAATTTATTATTGTAATTCGGTTTAATCGGTTTGGTTTGGTTTCTAGAGGTTAGAAATCGAACCAAACCAATTTCTTTCCATGTTCAAACCAAACCAAACCAAATCGAATTACTCGGTTCGGTTGATTTTTCGATTTGAACCGAATAATGAACACTCCTATGAATACTATTTCAAAATTTGATAAATTATTCGACCTCTGACTTGATTGATAAGTAATTTATAAATTCCACACGCTAACGAAACATAAGATCCGACACCCAACTAATTAGATAAAAAATTGAGCAATATTTACCATTCATTTTACGGGATCGAAGTAAATATTTCTCTCAAAATTAGATAAAAAACTGAGCACTGACTCATGCATTTATTATTAGCTTAATTTGATGAATATAGTCTATCTATATATTGGCATCTGCAGGGAGACCGGGAAATCTTGGTGCAGCGAAAACTACACCCTTGCAGGCCATATATTCTGCAAGTTGGCCGAGGAGGAACAGTCATTAACCTCGCTCACTTGCTTTGTCTTCCCCATGGCGTACGCTACGGGGAGGGGTTATTATTGCAGATCGAGAAAGGAAGCTAGCCCACTGCAACCTTTCTTGTGGCCCCCCAACTTGTGCAGCACTTTCCGGCCACCTCTGAGGTCGCCGTCGACATGATTGGGGGATCCTTGTTAAGTAGCTCTAACACAAGATGCAGGGGAGGGGGGCCGGCTGGGGGGTTGGGAAGGGGGGGGGCCGCGTGCAGGTGGAGGGGGGCCGGAGGAAGGTGGCGGGGGTGGGGAGAGAGGGGGAGGGGGGATACACATACCGAGTCGGGGCAGCCGGCGGCGAGGGGCGCGGCGGCGCAGCGGCGGCGGCAAGCGACGCAGCGGCGAGCGGCGGCGAGGGCGCAACGGCGAGCGAGAGAGAGAGAGAGAGAGAGAGAGAGAGAGAGAGAGAGAGAGAGAGAGAGAGAGAGAGAGAGAGAGGGGAAAGAGGCGGGGTTTCGCGAAAGGGAGTATAGGCGTTTTACCGAAGGAATTTCTGACGGAAATATCTCCGTCGGAATATCCGTACCGACGGATATTCCGACGGAGATATTTCCGTCAGAAATTCCGTCGGATTTTCCGACGGATTATTGTAGTCGAAATATCCGTCGGAATTACCGACGGAATTCCGACGGAGATATTTCCGTCAGAAATTCCGTCGGTAATTCCGCATTTTCTTGTAGTGTTGGGCCCAACAATCTATGTTAGGACCATTAATAAAACCCATTACTAATTTAACTTGATGGGTATTGATTTAATTCCAATTATTCACCCTTTAATCATATTTAAATTTATTTAACACACTTATTCAAGTAACTTCATTTTTTATTGATTAAATATTATTCATGCCAATATTTCTAACCTTCATCATTTGGGCTATTACTCTTGGCCCAATAACTCGTGTGAGCTTAATTATACAACCCATGTACTTACTTTACTTTTAAAGTTTACCCACATGTTTATTTTAATTTATAATCCACTTTGACTCATAAAATAATGGGTTCTCCGACTTATTCCTTAATTACGATAATAAGTCGCATAAATTATTAAACATGATCTAAATAATTTTTCTATGCCCAAATTTCATGATGGGTCATTAGAGAATATTATTTAAAGTATAATTATTATTTTTACAGAATTTTTATATGGGTTTATATGCATGTGATAATAATGCGTACCTTTTTAACTGGTTGAATTTATTAATTGATAAATTTTGATTTATCCATAATTTTTATTTAATGGATTTTTCGGGGCACTACAACTACCGATGCACTTTGGCGTTATGGTCGAGCAGTTGATCTCAGCCATGCTAGGAGTATGCCCCGCACAGCTAGCCCCTCAAGTCAGTATTACTATTAATTTCATATAGTTTGATTGAAATGAAACCACTAAAGAAGGTCAAAAGGAAAAAAAAAAGATATCTAAATTAAGAAACCTATAAAGAAGGTCCCTTTATACAATCAACTTATGGAAGGATAAAAAGCCCACATGAGCACTCAAATTACTATTCTAAGATAAACAGAAGTGTAAAGGGCGTTCAAATGACTAATCTAGAAAAAACCCAAGTCTAAAGGATAAAAACTCACAACCCGGGGGTCCAAAATCTCAAAATGGGATCCGATCGATGTGTCGTTCACTCCGACACGACCGGATAGGTGAAATTAACATGTGCGAACTGACGGAATCCGAATTGGATTCTCGGTTTTGGTTGGGCGTTCAAATGACTAATCTAAAAAATACCCAAGGTAAAGGATCAGAACAAGCAACTCGAGGGGTCCAAAATCCCAAATAGGGATCTGATCGGCATGTCGTTCACTCCGACACGACTGGGTGGGTGAAAGTGGCGTGTGCGAACTGACGGAATCCGAATTGGATTCCCGGATTGGGTTGGGTGTTCAAATGACTAATCTAAAAAAAACCCAAGGTAAAGGATCAGAACAAGCAACTCGCGGGTCCAAATCCCAAATAGGGATCTGATGAGTGTGTCGTTTACTCTGACACGATTGGGTGGGTGAAAGTGGCATGTGCGAGCTGACGGAATTCGAATTGGATTCCTGGATTGAGTTGGGCATTCAAATGACTAATCTAAAAAAACTGTAAGTCTAAAGAATCAAAACACGGAACCTGGGGGGTTCAAAATCCCAAAATGGGATCCGATCGACGTGTCGTTCGCTCCGACACCACCGGATATATGAAATTGTCGTGTGCGAATTGACGGAATCCGAATTGGATTTCCGATTTGGGTTGGGCGTTCAAATGACTAATCTAAAAAATACCTAAGGTAAAGGATCAGAACAAGCAACTTGGGGGGTCCAAAATCTCAAATAGGGATTTGATCGGCATGTCGTTCGCTCTGACACGACCGAGTGGGTGAAAATGACGTGTGCGACTTGATAGAATCTGAATTGGATTCTCGGATTGGGTATGGCAGCCAAATGACTAATCTAAAAAAAACTCAAGTCTAAAGGATCAAAATAAGCAACGCAGGGGTCCAAAATCCCAAATTGGGATCTGATCGACGTGGCGTTCGCTCTGACATGACTGGATAGGTGAAATTGACGTGTGCGAACTGACGGAATCCGAATTGGATTCCCGGTTTGGGTTGGGCGTTCAAATGACTAATCTAAAAATTACCCAAGGTAAAGGATTAGAACAAGCAGCTCGGGGGTCCAAAATCCCAAATAAGGATTTGATCGGCGTGCCATTCTCTCCTTCAAGATCGGGTGGGTGAAAGTGATGTGTGCGAACTGACGGAATCCGAATTGGATTCCCGGATTGGGTTGGGCGTTCAAATGACTAATTCTAAAAAAAAACTCAAGTCTAAAGAATCAAAACACGCAACCCAGAGGTCCAAAATCACAAAATGGGATCCGATCGATGTGGCGTTCGCTCCGACACGACTGGGTAGGTGAAATTGACATGTGCGAACTAACGGAATCCAAATTGGATTTCCGGTTTGGGTTGAGCGTTCAAATGACCAATCTAAAAAATACCCAATGTAAAGGATCAGAACAAGCAACTCGGGGGTCCAAAATCCCAAATTTGGGATCTGATCGGTGTGCCATTTGCTCCAACACGACCGGATGGGTGAAAGTGACGTGTGCGAATTGACGAAATCCGAATTGGATTCCCGGATTGGGTTGGGCGTTCAAATGACTAATTTAAAAAAAAATTCAAGTCTAAAGAATCCAAATATTTTCAAATTGAACTTGAGGAATAATAACATGTTTTAAATTTAATTTTTGAAAATAATGTTTGTATATTAATTTTTATTAATGTTTCTAAAATTAATTTTTTTAATATAGGATCCTCTGGCACCTGACGATCATGAGGCAGGGACGGCGGACGATCCAACAGACCTGTCTTGATTTTTAGCATTTATTATTGTGTATGATTTTATATTTGTTATGTTTTACGATTTTATGTTTCATTGTGAGTACCTGTTATTGTGGAATGCATGAATATTTTAACAGGTTTTGTAATTTATCATTGTTAATTTCTGTAATTTTTTTTAAAATATTACAAATTTCTGACGGGTTTTCCGACGGATGTGGTCCGTCGAAAATGTACAATTGGCTGACGGAACTGATCTGTCGGCATTTCTGTCGGAAGTTCCGACAGATTATTTCCGTCAGAAGTTACCGACGGACTTTCTGACAGATTTTCTGATGGTCTTCGGTCGAATACACTGACCAATTTTCCGACAACATTTTCTGACTAATTTCCGTCGGAAGTTACCGACGAATTTTTCGACGGAATATTCTATCAAAATTTCTGACAGATTGCCGATGGATTAGATTTTCGTCGGTAATTTCTGACCAAAATTTTCCAACGGACGTCTTTCGACGACCGTTCGACGGAAAGTTGTCGGAAGGCACCATTTCGGACGGATTTTCTTCTGATTTCCGATGGATTATGTCCGTCGAAAATACCGCTTTTTCTTGTAGTGTTCTACACTTGGCTACATGGGATCTTGATCAAGTATGGTTAAATCCTCCAACTTAGTTTTCAGGATTTCTGCATCATCATCATCATTTCTTTTTCTTACGTCATGGTTAGATTCATCAAAGAGTATATGAATAGATTCTTCTACAACTAATGTTTTCTTATTAAATACTCGGAAAGCTTTAGAATGAGATGAATACCCAAAATATACCTTAGTTACTTCGAGAATCAAACTTACCTATATCCTTTTTGTCATTTACCAGGATGAAGCATTTGCAACCCAATGGCTTGAAGTAGGAGATGTTTGGTTTCTTGCCCTTATAAATCTTATATGGAGTCTTATGCAACAAAGGTCTAACCAAACAACGATTAATGATATGACATGCAGTATTAATAGCTTCATCCTAAAAATATCTAGGCAAGAAAGATTCGCATAACATAGTTCGAGCCATATCAATCACGGTCCAATTTTTCTTCTCAGCTACACCATTTTGTTGAGGAGTTCTCGGAGCTGAGAAATTATGACTGAACCCTTCATCATCACAAAAGGAATTAAATTGTAGAATTTCAAGTTCCTTACCATGATCACTACGAATAGCATTAATAGCATAGCCCTTATTATTTTGAACTTTTTACAAAATTTAATGAATTCAACTAAGGCATCACTCTTATTGACCAAATATAGAACCCTTGTAAATCGAGAGAAATCATCAACAATCGCAAAACCATAGCGCTTACCACCTAAACTAGTAGTTCTCGTCGGACCAAACAAATCAAGATGCAAGAGTTGCGAAGGCTGAGAGGTAGAAACAATATTCTTGGTTTTGAATGAAGTTTGAGTATGCTTTCCTTTGACAGACGCATCACAAACCTCATTCAAATTAAAGTTCATTTTAGGCAAACCGACTACGAGCTCACATCTAGACAATTTGAAAATGATTCCAAAGCTAGCATGACCTAGTCTTCTGTGCTAAAGCCATGGATTGGAGTTGTTTGCTACAAAGCAAATCTCTTTTTCATCCAATTCATCTAGATTAACAGTATAAACATTTCTATTTAGATTTCCTACAAACTTAACTTCATTTGAGATATTATCAATTAACATACAATGAGACGCATTAAAAATGACTTTGAAATCTTTATCACAAAGTTGACTAATGCTGAACAAATTATGCTTTAATCCATCTACAAATAACGTATGCTCAATAATAGAAGAGAGTGTTTTACCAATATTTCCAATGTCTGTTACCCTTCCATTATTATTCTCCAAAAATTACGTTTCCACTATTTCTCTTTTCAAGACTTGAGAATTGTTATTTGCTCCCGTCATATGTCAAGAGCATCTACTATCCAAATACCATTATTTTCTCATCGAACCACTATAGCCCTGCTAGAACAAAAACTTTTACACTTGATTTGTTAGTACCCGATATTTGCTTAGATCTATTCATGTTAGTCCACTTTTTGGTTGTTTCCTCTCGGGGTGGGGGGAGAGGAGGAGGCCGGGCTCATAGGGCCCCTAGGTAAATGACATAGGTAAAATCTAATTTTCTAATAGTGTAATTAAGTTTCGCAGGACACAAACCTACAAAGGAACAAATATATTAAATAATGTAAAAAAATAACACAAGCCATCGATAACTCCATTGGCAAGAACTCAACACTAAAATAGTGAGGTCTCTATTACCTTATCGATGTTCCCTCATTATAATATATTTTAATATATTATATTATTAATATAATATTTAAAAATAAATTTATTTATTTTAAAAAGTTAAATTATAATTATATAATATTATGCCTTGCTATTATTAATTATTTGTTATATTTATATTTGGAAATTTAGTCATTATTATAAAATATTGTATTTTGTTATTATTAATTAATTATTGATAATATTTACATTTGAATATTAATTTATTAAAAAATAATTTATATATTATTTTTATTAATTAGTTATCACTTATATTTATATTTATATTTTAAAGTTTAATTACTTTAATATATTATTTTGTTAGTAATTGTATATTTATACTTGAAATTTAGCTTAGTTTAATAATGTTTAATTACTTTAAATGATTACTTTATCAATTAGTAAACTATTACCAAATCGTCGGATTTAACTTTAACCAATATCTGATGTTTCTATTTGATCTCGATCTACATCTGATCAAATTCTATCTATTAGATGTAAGTTTGACTAAGATCTAAAAGTTGAAATTGCTCTTGATCTACAAAACTAATCAAGATCGCATCGTTCAATATACCATCAATCGAAATCCAATTGTTAGATTTCATCCAAATCTTAATCCAATTATTAAATTCACTTTAGATCTAAAATGTAATCGATTAGACACATAATATTAAATAATCATCATATCATATATCTTAAAATAAAATATAATTAATAAATATAACATAGTATTTTATAAATAATATTTTATTATCTATGTTCACTAACATCAACAAATAAGATATATAGAACAAATATAATATACATATATTCACTTAACCTAAAATAAGACTTATAAAATTGTACTATATTTATATTATAATCCATAATAAAGCTACTATATGTTTAACAAAGAAGCATATTAATATACACATTATAATATTTTAGCGACAGAAATTCTGTCGCTAATCTGTCACTATTTAGCGACGGATACGAGAACAAAATTTCCGTCGCTAAAATAGCAACTAACAACCACCGCCACCGCTTTCATTTAGCGGGGAAATGTGTTTGTCGCTAAGTGGTCGTTAATTAGCGGCGAATTAATCTTGGTCGCTAAATCGTATTTTTCTTATAATAGTGCCAAAAATGGCACATCCATTCACGGAGTTGGGATCTTCTTAGTAGCTCGCAGGAGAGAACTCTGATTATCACCTATCTTGGTGCGCCACCTATAAAAGACTTTTAAAAAATTGGGGCTCTCTCCACCTCCTAGTTACAAAAGTTTTACAGTCAGTTGCTCCTTCACCCCCTCTCCTTTCCCGCCTTCTACCCCACCGGTACCTAACTTTGTTTTTTAAAAAATAAATAAATAGAAATCGGTCATGCTTCTTATATTAATATTTATGTATAATTTTATTAATATTTATATATTTTAAATAATAATAATGTCAAAATATAAAGTTGATAAATTTTAGTAATATTTAATATGTTAACGATAACATAGATAGGAAGATACACCATAACTATTTAAATAAAATCAAATTAATTCATTTAAATTTATTAGAGATTATAATTTTATATTGTAACGATATCCAATCAAGATGAAAATTTAAACAAAAATTAATTGGAATATAATAAAATTTATGATGATTTTAGTTTTTTTAACTCTAAAAATTATTAAATCAAATTAATCATGTTATCTGTGCACCAATAATTCTCTATAAACTCATATCTAGAATCAACATATTTTTTTGAAAATTATGGTGGTCTTGAATTTCAATTTCGTTACTCAAAGTTCGATGACATCTTGTCGGTGTGCGCATGTATGAAAAAAGTATCTCTAAATCAAATGTAAGTGTTTACACCCAAAATTCATGTGTATGGTTGTCTTCAGGTAATTACGAGTGTATTTAGGTGAGTATGCGTGTATTTATGTGTTATGTGTCAAAAAAGAGAGTAACTCATATGTATGGTAACATTCTCATGATTATCTGTGTATTCTGGTGATTATGGTTGCATTCATATGGTTATGGTGAAAATGGCTCGCGCTTCAAGCAAAACCTTCTCTTCGGGAGACGAAACCTACCTTTCTTCGACGACTCCCTATAATCTCTGTCAAAAGATAGCTTTTATAAGCCCTTTTTTTTATTGATCCGGTGGACCCATCCGAACCAGATGGGTTCACCCTTTGCTGGCCATTTGATGAAGCCTCTCCATTGGGCCATTAGAATTTGGGCTTTCTCATGGGCTTCAACATTTTAACCCCATTTTTAGCTAGCTAACAATTTAATGTCCAAAAATGAGGACAAGAAAATGCCAAATCTCACAGCCACAACTCTCATGCCCTCTTCTCACTTTGACGTCGTCACGGTGAGGAAGAAAGATGACAGGGGAAAACCCCAAATCGCACAGCCATAGTGTAACGTCGCGCGTTTTTCGGATCCTCGTGGATCCTGTGTTTAGTGGTTGTGATGCCTATCGTGATGCCAATGTAAATGTGGTGTGTGTGAGGTACGTGTGCGTATTTTAGGGGCTTATTGGGCCGATAGTCTGGGCCTGCAGCACCCCAGCGTCCTCAGCCTTTCATCGAGACAGGGAGGAGTGTCGCATTCTGAATGAGACAGTGGTGGCCGTCGCGTTCTGGTGACTGCCTTGGGGCGTTGATCGTCTGCATGTGCGCCACGTGTAGCGCACAGAGCGGCAGGCAGGAAGGCGACGCCTATGACCGTCGCGATCAGGTCGCGACGCGACGATACGTCGCATTCCCAACCGCTGGGTGTTTTTAAGAAACCCCAGCCGGATAGAATTGCAACGAGTTCTACTCAGCCAGGGGAAGGGGAGCTGCGGCGATTCTTGCGGGAATTCGTGATTTCGGCGTGATTATGCCGTGGGAAGTTCACGTGGAGCGAGAGAAACGCCGGGGGAGCGTCGTATCGCGTGTTCTTCGCGAGGTAGGGTGACTCCTCCCGTTTCCGGGGCGAGAATCGCGTGGAATGCAGGGTTTGATCAGTTTAATACTTTCTACACAATAGATATCATGCTTAGGAACCCATTAAAGCATGAAAAATACTAATTAAGGGTGGTTTGCATGGTGTGGGTTGGTAAACCGTGGAGGGAATCCCGGATTAGGGTTTCCGTCTGCTAAGGCGACGGATCCCCCTGTCGCGATCAGGTGGCGACGGGCCGACCTGTCGCGTTAAGGTTGTGAACGCGACTTGTTTGTATGTCGCGTTAATGTGTTGAAGGCGACCTATCGGGCTGTCGCTATCAGAAGACGACGCAAGACCCTGTCGCGACTTCAGCCAAGAAGTCTATGCATGCATGGCTCATGCGATTGGTTTATCCGATTATCGTTATGTGACGTGCTTACTGATAACGAGCAGTGCATTGGCACTTGTGGCACTCTGAGAGTGCATGGCTCTTGAAGCTAGCACTTCGGTTGTGTAGCTAGCAGGTTCTTTGCATAGTTGCGTGGTGTTCACCCAAGCAGTGTTGTGTTCCCGTGTTGTGGACAGTTGTTACTTGAGGTTACGTGACGTTTCACGTGGTTTGTGTGTGACATGCACGTGGTTCTGTGTGTGTGGCAAGTAGTACGACGCCTACCGTGGTTACCTCTCTAGTTGGGTGCCCCAGGTTCTCTGTGAGCCAGGTTGTTAGCTCGGGGCTTTGTCTCGGTACTTGTGTTGTACCGTCGAGGTCTGTGTCGTCTGTCCTAGACACCCTCACTCCTTTGTTTGAGTTGTACGTCCGGCTGAGGGAAAGACGATAGTGGGACAATGACTCTTGAGTTTGCTTTTTGTCACTTGTAGCGCGCTCTTAGTTGAGGGTACGTACGGACACGATAGTCGACACTGGTCCCCGACTAGTCCTTTTCAGTGCCTCACGCTAGAGTGCTCCAGCCAGAGACTCTAGAGGTGCCAGGCATGGGCCTGCGGTTGTGTATCCGCAGGAGTGGTGTTTAGTTAGTCTCCACAGTTGTTTGACCTTTTCACGTGGAGCGGCAGCTGGACCTTTCATCCATGGCTGTGAGACTGAGAGGTAGACTTATGTTGTTTGTCCGAGTCTGTTACTGGTGTCGCGAACAGTCTACGTGGCTCGAGTGTGGCAGTCCCTACTTTAGCTCGTACACGTGATTGAGTTTTCTGTTTATTTAATTACTTTGTTTAATATAGTCGGCAAATGGTAAGTATGTTTATTGCTTTAATAATCTGCATGGTTGTGCTATAAATTGCTAGTACAGTTTACTGCTTCCGTACTTTTGTTTGGTTTGATCGAGTTGGGGGAGTTCCCTACTGAGCCAGTGACTAGTGAGGCTCGCCCCTACTCCCACAGGTGAAGGTGAAGAGGAAGTTTTGTTACCGTCTTCCAATTCAGGGCCGCGCCGCAGCGGTGTTAGGCCAGCACCTCCAGCAGTGTAGCTTCCGTAGCAGTGTAGTTTCTTTCCTCAGTTGTACCAGTTTACCTCGGGGTATGTCCCAGGCTCCTGTACTTTCTTGTACTTTTGTTGAAATGGCTATGTAAATCTTGTACATTATATAAGAAATGGTAAATCATATATAAAATCAAGTGTGTTCCTTTCTGTTTTCACAGACGTATGTGTGGTATCCCTTGCGAGGCTACGGCCCGTTCGCGGGAGGCGGACTCGGATCAAGTTCGTTAGTGGTTTAACAGGCTTGAAAAAGGTGTTCCGCCACACATAGCCCCTAGGCGGCGAGGCCTTGATCTTCTCACGTCGTTACGGTAATGCAAATAGAGTACGAGAGAAATAGGGAAGGCCATATCCGTGCGTGTATGTGAGTGGATTATGGGTCTCGGATGTGGGTTGGGGCTATTTTTGTTTCCATTTTCAAACCCACATACAACAAATACTAAGAACTTTCTTTGATAACACGACAAACACTAATATTTTTTTAATTATTAGATATGTTAATTTAAAAGATGATTTGATATGAAAGATAATTTATTAAGACTTCTCAGTATTTACTCGCCTTCTCAAATCTGACAAAGTATTGCCAAATTAAAAAGCTTGCAATTAGAGACGTCATATTTGTGAATAGTTTATATGTGAATAAATTATCTGATTATCAAATTCAGAAAACCCAAAGCACTCATACATAATGATTGGATTTGTTTGACTAAGTCAAACAAGGTTGAAGAGTTTGAATATTCCATTCAAACATGTCCTTGGCTAAGATCTATGAGAGGGAATATACAGTGAATATTATTGGACGAGCAAAGATGGAACTTTTTAACTATCAGCTGCCTTGAACAGAAGTTCCTGTGAGCTCATTGATAGATGCTTTGATTCACTGTTGTGTGAAGCAGCCAAAATGGGCTTTCGACCTCTTCCAAATACAAAAGCTGGCTTGTTAGGCTTTGGTAAAGTGATATCATTGCTCAGCGAGAAACAACAGAAGACATGGTGGGTCTGTCCGTTGCATCTTCTTGAATGCACAACATTGCCAATTGTGTGCATCTCAGTACCTCAATGGCCCAAGATGAGCTGCGTAACATTGATGGGTCCAGGAGTTCCAAACCTCTGCTACCTTCCCACATCTGTCATGCCTACAGTTGTCATCAAAGTGTTCATAGGAAGAAAAAGATACAACATTAGTCAAAAGAGAGCGCTAGACATAGTGTTTGTTAATCTATCAGACTTTGTATCACTCAAATGTCCAATAGTAACAAGCACTTACTAGAGCTTGTAGCAAATTGAACTTACGTATCCAAAGAGGATTTGATAATTGCTGTCGGGATGAAAGCCTGTGCTCTTTTTTCCTGTGATGATCTCCAAGAGTATGACCCCAAAGCTGAACACATCAAGTTTCTCTGAGAAGACACCATTCAGTGCATACTCCGATGACATATAACCACTACAGACGATGAGCAAGAAGAATCGATCAAAAAAAGGAAACCAAAGAAATTTTCCTTTTAAACACGGTACTAAAAAGACATTTAGATATTGTATTAGTGACATACTATGTTCCAACTACTCTCTGAATGTTCCATTTATCCTGATTTGTTTGAAACGTTCTTGCCAACCCGAAGTCTGAGATCTTGGGATTCATCTCACTGTCAAGCAATACGTTACTAGTCTTTAAGTCTCTGTATGACCACATTCTTGAGTGTTGATGCAGATAGAGGAGGCCATTTGCTATGCCTTTGATAATATCAACCTCTTTTCCCAATTAGTTCTGCTGATCTTGTTGGATCTGAACAAAGGGTGATGAAAAGGATTATCTAGAAGAATCTTCATTAAATTAGGATTCCAAAGCTTGTGTTTATACATATCCAAAAGAAGGGGAGGAAAATCCGACTTCACAAGTTAGGAAAAGAGACAATCCAAAAATAAACTTATCAAGGCTTTTGTTGGGCATGTACTCGTATATCAATATCTTTTCATCTTTATGAGTGCACCAACCCAGAAGTCGGACAAGATTCTTGTGTTGAAGTCTTGCAATGTAACACCCCAATATTTTTATTTGTTAAAAAATATGAATAATAAAGTTATTAGACTTAAGCATTAGTCTTAAATTGTAATATTGATATTTGGGAATGATTAGTATTAACTAACGTTACCCAGGTCGTACTCGGACGTGCGCGCTTCCACAGGGCGACACTGAAAAACGGTAACGAAAATGAAATCCGAGAACACCATAATTTTCAGAAAAATGAGGAGATATCAGAAATGTAATATCCGAATTTTTGACATACGGATTTCGAGATTAAGTCGACGCGACCATTTTTTGGGTGATTTTTCACCTAGTGTAAAATAAATTCTAAAAATTAAACTAAAATCACCATAATTTGTAAAACTATCATATTAGTCTATGGTTGAAATGTTAATACAAACGGACCTCGTTTGAACACATTTACATAGTGATTTTTGGGCCAGTCGAATTATGGTCCAATACGGTGGTCATTTTCTAGTTAATTTCGCTTGCTTACGTGTGAGGCATGGAGAAGGCCAGCACTCTTAAGTAGAAATCTTACACGTTAACTCCATAGGTGTAAGCCCAGGGGAGCTTGCATGCTAAACGTGTCTTTGGGTGGGTTAAGGAGAGGTTTTACCCCCAACACCTGGGCGACCAACATGTCCTGTGCATGGAACCTTGCTGGGTTATAAAAGAAGATCTCAACACCATATTGCGAACCTTTCCAGCGTTAGCCCCTTCCATGTTCTTGCACCCACTCTTGTACTTGCTGCCTCTTGCTGCTAGCTGGAGCTGTGGCTGTGGGAGCTGCTGGAGTAGTTCCTTCCATAGTGGGCTGCTGTCGTTGCTTGGAGGAAACTTCTACTACTGTGTGCTACTGCGTCCTGGAGGTGATGAGCTGCTCCATTGAAGCTGTTGTGGCTGCCTCTACAAGTTTCCCTCTCCTAGATACTGTGGACTCCTTCATTAAGGAGAAGAGAAGAACTTCATCTTTTCTCCAGTTAGGTAGGATTCGAACTTCTTTCCTTCTTCTCTAACTCATGTTCTTGGACATGCTTTAGAACCTACTGTTTGGATGTCCAAACTTATGCTCTAGTGTCATGAACACCTCTAGCACTATATGTATGTTTTAAGTTACTATAGAAGCTACTCTTGAGTTCACATAATCCCTGTTTGGAAAGGATTTCGTTCCAGTATCATGTTGTAGTAGGTTCCTAGCTATTCATGTGTATGATTCATCTCCATCTGATTCAAATTTGTCCTCCATACCTGACAAGACGTTCTTGATGAGAGGACAAAAGGCTATACTTGTGGTTCTTCTATTTTCTTCCAGTCATGATAGAAATACTCTTGTTGGAAGAGGAACAACCTTGTTCCATTTTAGAAACTAACTCCTATCCTCTTCTTCCACCTTGAACCTTGTACATGCTATAGAGTTTTGTAGAAGTCTTAATCATCTTTAGAATAGTATGAAGACTTCGGTTAGATGATTGATACTTCAAGTCTTGATTTAGATTCATGAAACACCTTGTGGTTTAGTGTCCATGATGTAAGAATTTTCCAATAATCCATTGCTATCAAACCATGCTTTCAGTACTACACTATGTTAGTTTCTAGCTAGCCAAGTTTGAATTATAAGTCTCTTGTTTCATCTCGATTGTTTATCTTATAAACCACTGTGAGAACTTCAATTAGACTCTTCCATTTGATATTAAACATGTCTTGGGTTATAAGTTTTATAATTAGGGCCTTTAGAACAGATTTACAAAGCACTTCTAGAAGTTCTGCAGCTACCTGTCGACAGCCGGCCCAAAGCTGTCGATAGGCGCATGCTATCAAGAACACAGATAACTGGGACTGTGTGTAGCTGTCGACAGGCCCCTGGTTGCTGTCGACAGATACACACAGTCCAGCAAACCTGAGTTCTGTCTGTAGCCATCTGTCGACAGCCTCTTCTCACCTGTCGACAGCTATTGCCCTGCCTTGGATTTCAGCACTTTTTCATGTGTGAATCCTTGCTCAAAGTTCATCCTAATAGCCTACCAAGTTACCCTCTTATTTACTTTGATATTTACTGTCATTCTACTGTAAGGAATACCCACTTGAGATACCTCACTCACTCTTGAAATATTCCTGAAGTTGTCAACTACGAATGGTACTCTGTTGAGTCCATTCTCCTGTATTCGGTAACTAAGTTCATATTACTTGATATCTTGAGAGTTCAAATGCTTGAACACCATGTGAGATATGATTAATTGATGATGATGACATTATTGGGTCCTTGGACCCCACCTGACTGATATGCCTGTGCAAATAGGGCTGGTCCAGTCTTGGGAGGAGCACCCGAATTTATTACTGGCCGTACGGATTGATAAAGGACAACTGACTGTCTAGCAAATTGGGCTGGTCCAGTCCAGGGGGGAACACCCGAATTCAATTACTGGCCGTACGGAATGATAAAGGGCAACTGGATGTTTGGCATAGCATCAATACTGTTGATTATAGTCATCCTGTTACCTGATACTGTTGATTACAGTCATCCTGTTACCTGTTCTGTGTGAATATATATATATAATATATATATATATATATATATATATATATATATATGAACCAAATTATGAGATTCACTGTGAATTCCTAAGCACGTTTTGTAATTCAGTACCACTGTTCCATTTTCATTATCAGGATAAGATATTTGTTGTTCATCTTTGGTATCAGTTAAGTCTTTTCTTGTGTTTGCATGAACTAGAACTTGAGTTTCAATGTGAATTCTTGAGCATATCCCATGTATCCATTCTACTGTTTCACATTCATTGTCATATTTAGATGCTTGTTGGTCCATCTATGATTTCACTCAAGCCTTTTCCTTGATCATCATACCGTTTAATCCTTTGATTTGAGAATTGAATTCTACTGGGCTAGTTAGCTCACTAAATCCTATTTTTCAGGTATCCAGAAGGCGGGAACTTCGGGATTTGTGTGTGGAGAGACCATCCTTGATGACATTTATTTTGAGATTATAAATTGGAAATCTTGTAATATTAATAGAATGACAATTGTCAAATTTTTATTTAATAGAGCTCCTGAGCAATTTGCTGCTCAATTAGTTTAAATTTTACTCTTGATTCCTCTTGCGTTCACATTCTGGCATTTATAGATATATTAAATGTCGGGACGTGACAGAATGGTATCAGAGCATTAGTTCGATAAACCTAGGGAAACCTGTGAGGATGGGTAGAAAGCCTGAGGTTAAGCTAGATAAGTATAGTTGGATATAGATTGTATTGAGTATGAAATGAAAATTTAGAGGATTCCTTCTTTCTTTCAGTCTTGCTTCTTATTCCTACACAAGAACTTCATAATTAAGTGTTTACCATGTATACACACTTGAAACAACCCATAGATGTGTTGTTCTATTTCTTGTAACCATGCTTTAGTTAAAGTTTATGTTTGACTCAAGCATACTATGAAACTCATCCTATTAGAAGCAAGAAATGTTGTCAGGAAGTGTTGCACCCCTAGCTGTCATCTTTCTTAGATTTCCATGCCATAATATATCCCTATTGTTCTACTTGTTTCCCTCATGGAAAGTGGTGTTTAGAACTAGAAACAAAACTCTTTTGATGTTGTCAATCATGTAAAGATTCTTAGGAACACTTGGTAGAATTTCCTATGATAGTTTTTCAAGATTCCTGGAAGTTTAGATCACACCTGTCGACAGCCAGCATTTACCTGTCGACATGTAACATGCTTCCAGAACGCAGAAATGCAGAACTGACAGTAACTGTCGACAGCCACTCCCTAGCTGTCGACAGATACCCTCAGAACCAGAAAAACCTTGCTCTGTCTGTTGCTATCTGTCGACAGCCACTCCCAAGCTGTCGACAGACACCAGTCTGTGATGAATTGGTCCTTCTTCAGTCAGTTAGAAGAGTCAGTAGGCACTCTGTAGAACTGAAACTCATACCTTATTTACATTCCATATCATTTAAGTAAATGGTTTCATTTACTTAAGATATTACATGTAAATAAGGAAGTACCCCCATTTGAATCCAATAAAAATATCAGAAAAATCATAACTCTTACCAATAAAAAGTCAACTCTCCCACCGAAGAAGAAAAACGTAATTTTTGTGATTCCATCAAAATAGCGTCTTTCTAATTTCTTACAATTTGGCCTACCTAAAAATTTCATAATTCAAGTAACCTAGTAGAATGATAAAAATTCAAGGTCCGGTGAAAAATGATAAACACACATATGACTTCTCCAAGAGAGCCCTCTTCTACTGAAGGAAAAGTCAAACCTGCTCACCCCTTAACTTACGTCAAAATGACTTTTGCATTGATATGTTATTATATCCAACTCTAAACAAGAATTAGTAAATGAATGATTCAATCGATCATATAGATTTCATGACTATCCTCGTGATAATTCTTCCGTTGACTTTCCAATTTTCTTAGATTCTAAATTATTATACCACTGAGATAGATTATTTAATCATTATCTACATCCATTCCTTACTAAACCAAGTAAGACTCTTTAATAACTTAAATGTGTTTAACACTCACATAACTGATGAATCAAAATTTCAAGATTGTTTTAAATCTCACGAAGCTTATACGCATGGTAGGATAAATTTATTTATCTCTACTGGAGTGGATAACCAAATAGATTGGTGAAGAAAAGAAATAGAAAAAAAAAAATCTACTGGAGTAATTTCTGAAGAAATGCAAGAATATGAAAACATTTTGTACTAAAGTTTGGATTTGGTCAGATGATTCCTTAAACTCTTAATAGCATTTTCTTCAGGCTAGAGTTTATTGCATTCCTCTTTTAACTGTATCATAAGGATCAATTGTCTTTAAGTTGAGATTAAATCTCAAAATTTTGCTTCAACTAATAAGTAGCTTAGCGTGTCAACGCACACAAATAATTGGACTTGGAATCAGTTGGAAAAGTATCAGTAGAGTTAATTCCATGTCTTCTAGAATCGATCTCACTCAGAAATAACATTTTTGATTAACTATCACTCACATAGAGTTGATCTTGTAATTTCTTAGTGTCAACCTCACATATGAGTAGAGTCAACTTAGCCTCCACTTAGAGTTAACCTCAAGTCGTATCTTTCTCTAAATATTAATTAGACACTTAACTAGTGTTAACCTGATCTATATGTAGTGTCAACCTAAGAAGTAATTTTATGTATAAGTTGATGGGATTAGAGTATAGTAAGAAGTGCTTGAATTTAGTTGTTGTAATAGGATAAAACTTGGTAAGTTTTGTCAATCAATATAATTTGTAAGGCTGAATATGGAGTTTTTTAATAGAAATGTTATGTGATAAATAAGATCATTGCTGTCTATCTTAATATTCTTCACACTCATCAACCTCGTCGTACCTTATTACCCTTTTCAAGGGAATATGTATTCATATAACTCTATAAAGGTTATAGTTATTCCTTGATAAAAGAAATCTTAGGAGTAATATACTACTGCCAGAAATAAGAAACATAGTAGCGAATACATCTGATTGATTTCATGATCACAACATGGTCTCTTTGGATTTAAAAATGCTAACAAATATTCAGATTTCCATCAACTAATGATGTCGTGATAACATGTTATATAAAAAGTGTATACATTATATGACATGATAATCATAATAAGATTGGTGAAACTAATCTGAATAAGATAAAGTTTCAAAAACTGAAAACTTACATCTTTGTGATCCATCCAAACTAGTTAAGAAGTTTGGAGGACCAAACTCCTTTTAGTGGGGGAGAGTTGTAACACCCCAAATATTTTTATTTGTTAAAAAATATGAATAATAAAGTTATTAGACTTAAGCATTAGTCTTAAATTGTAATAATTGATATTTGGGAATGATTAGTATTAACTAACGTTACCCCAGTATCGTACTCGGACGTGCGCGCTTCCACAGGGCGACACTGAAAAACGGTAACGAAAATGAAATCCGAGAACACCATAATTTTCAGAAAAATGAGGAGATATCAGAAATTAATTATCCGAATTTTTTGACATACGGATTTCGAGATTAAGTCGACGCGACCGTTTTTTGGGTGATTTTTCACTAGTGTAAAATAAATTCTAAAAATTAAACTAAAATCACCATAATTTGTAAAACTATATTAGTCTATGGTTGAAATTTTAATACAAACGGACCTCGTTTGAACACATTTACATAGTGATTTTGGGTCAGTCGAATTATGGTCCAATTACAGTGGTCATTTTCTAGTTAATTTCGCTTGCTTACGTGTGAGGCATGGAGAAGGCCAGCACGCTTAAGTAGAAATCTTACACGTTAACTCCATAGGTGTAAGCCCAGGGGAGCTTGCATGCTAAACGTGTCTTTGGGTGGGTTAAGGAGGTTTTACCCCCCAACACCTGGGCGGCCAACGTGTCCTTGTGCATGGAACCTTGCTCGGTTATAAAAGAAGATCTCAACACCATATTGCGAACCTTTCCAGTGTTAGCCCCTTCCCTGTTCTTGCACCCACTCTTGTACTTGCTGCCTCTTGCTGCTAGCTGGAGCTGTGGCTGTGGGAGCTGCTAGAGTAGTTCCTTCCATAGTGGGCTGCTGTCGTTGCTTGGAGGAAACTTCTACTACTGTGTGCTACTGCGTCCTGGAGGTGATGAGCTGCTCCAATTGAAGCTGTTGTGGCTGCCTCTACAAGTTTCCCTCTCCTAGATACTGTGGACTCCTTCATTAAGGAGAAGAGAAGAACTTCATCCTTTCTCCAGTTAGGTAGGATTCGAACTTCTTTCCTTCTTCTCTAACTCATGTTCTTGGACATGCTTTAGAACCTACTGTTTGGATGTCCAAACTTATGCTCTAGTGTCATGAACACCTCTAGCACTATATGCATGTTTTGAGTTACTATAGAAGCTACTCTTTGAGTTCACATAATCCATGTTTGGAAAGGATTTCGTTCCAGTATCATGTTGTAGTAGGTTCCTAGCTATTCATGTGTATGATTCATCTCCCTTTGATTCAAATTTGTCCTCCATACCTGACAAGACGTTCTTGATGAGAGGACAAAAGGCTATACCTGTGGTTCTTCTATTTTTCTTCCAGTCATGATAGAATACTCTTGTTGGAAGAGGAACAACCTTGTTCCATTTTAGAAACTAACTCCTATCCTCTTCTTCCACCCTTGATCCTTGTACATGCTATAGAGTTTTGTAGAAGTCTTAATCATCTTAGAATTGTCACGCCCCTCCAATTTAGCAGCGGAATAAATCGGAGGGAGACGCGAAAACGGGTATGGTAACGACAACGCATATTTTCGCAAACATCAGAGCATCTAAGAACAATAATTGAAATAACTCTTGATTTCATTATAAAATTACTAAGACCATTACAACCACTAATTGGAGCGAAACACGAGGCTCAATGACTTCATTACACGGAAAAGAAAACTAAAGCAATAACTACTAAACTCCATGGTACTAAGGTAACTTCATGAGTTGACTTTGGGTCGCTCATCACTCTAGTCTTGTCCCATTGGTGTGTGTGATGTCAGAGTCCGACTTACCTGAGACACTATAACAAATAACGAAGGGTGAGCGATAACGCCCAGTAGGACTTAAATCTCAGGCTCAAGCAGGCTTTAAATAATTAGTGCATTAAATGGCAGAGTAACTAAGATAGAGAGAGTTATTTAAAGTCGAGAAAGTAAGAGCACAAGTAACATGGTTCAAATAGCAGATGAATCAAGTATAGTACAATGAATAAGATCAAGTCACGATAGAAAACAACAACGACACGATGGCAAATAACGTCAACATCAAGCAATAGCAAGCAACATGTATAGCAAGGAGAGAGAAAGTAGTTGGCCATATAGAGAGTAAATTGCACTTTGATTGATTTTCTTATCAATCGAAATAGTCTGGCACTTTTGATTAACTTTCGTCAATCGAGATAGTAATTGCACTTTGATTATCCGAAGATAGCCGAGAGAGAGTATAGCACTTGTTTGTCAAAAGACAATGAGAGAATATAGCACTTTGTGTTGATTGTCATAGATTAATCTTGATAGTATGGCACTTGGATGTAATGCCGACATCCTGATCATTTAACTCCCGCGGGCAAATGGCACTTTCGGGCGCTCCCCCCAGGACCTGATCGGGCCCTATTGCGTTGGCATTGGTTATATTGTTTATCTTTAGACAATCAATTAATGGCCAATTTGAGAGTACCAAGAAATAGATAAGAGCACTAGATGAATAGATGAGAAAGTAGAGTGAACGTGAATATGTGAGCGAGTAGAGTATAGATGAGAGCTACTGGACATCACGTAAAACAACGAGTAAACAAGCGATAGTAACAGTTGCACAACACGCGCACGTCGTATTGGCAGTCAGGTGGAAATTCACGATCTTCCCGCTGGACATGTTGTGCACAAGTCCAGAGGTCCGACGTGATTCAAGGTAAGAGCGAACTTCTAATAGCCGTTTAGATCATATCGATCCCTAAAGGTGTAATGGGTGTTAGGGTACAACCGGCTCGTTGACCATGTGGGAATCCATGGACAGAGGAGACTTACGGAGGCCTTGCACAAGGATTCACTAGTCCGGCGGAAGGAGTATCCGATGGAGAGTTCGTCCAAGTCAAGAAAGTGTGTAAATATAGAAACAAGTGCTCGACGTTCTAGAGGAATTCTAGAACAGTGGAGCGTCGAGATCGGTGTTCTAAAACATCGGACGAATCGTAAACGAGTACTTGTTAAAGTAAGGTAATTAATTGCAATAATTACCAGATATGTTATGTGTCATATTCATACAAATTAAGCTATGTTTGGATGGTTCAACGTGTGTGCATGTGTCATGAAATCATGGATATGAAAGATCAAGTGATTGACTTTTATTATATTAAAATGCAACCAATACTTACAACTTCATTTTTCTGTAATTAAGACCGTTAACATGATATGGAAGTTACGGTGGTACAACGAGACTTGCACAAGATGGGTTTTCTGGCCCAAAAACTGAGATCGCGACGTGGTCTTGCAAGGATCGCGACGGGGTCGTCAGATCAGGCAGGCAGAACGCGACAGGGGTACTGTCGCGACCAGAACGCGACAGAGGTACTGTCGCGACCCGACCTCAGAATGCGACATATCGGGCCGTCGCGTTCACAGGGTCTGCGCCTGAGTCCGACAGGGATCTGACATGCTCTTGGTTCAGACTACCATGATTTGACACAGGGCAATATTCATGAAACGCCTATATCTCTCTATATGCTGACCTTTAGACAAAACTCGCAACATAGAAAATGTCGAGGACATCTATTGGAAGAACTTTTGTGTTGTGGGTTGGGTTTGAATCTGTCTCTAATTGCATGCAATACAGGAAGAACGTAAAAAAGCCCTAATCATGCATGACTTCGTTGCGACTTACATGTTAGGCTTGTAACATGAGATCTACTGATATTTGGATAAAACTTTTAACATAAAAGATGACCAAGACAACCAGTGGACGAACTTTGATGTTGGGGATTTTACCTAATTCGGTCTTTGTCCTTGTGAAAAATATGAAGAACTTAAAGTTAAATGCAACCAGAAAACGCAGTATCATGCATGACTCTATTACGAAGATAACTCTCTAACTAATGACATTTAAGCAAAAACTTTATCATGAAAGATGACCATATCGACTAATAAAAGAACTTTCATGTTGGAGGCTTGACCTACTTCGGTCTTAAATCTCAAGCAAAACAGGAAGAACCTAAGGCTAACTGCAAACCCGAAAACACAGTATTATGCATGACTCTCTTACGGGGTTTATAACTCTCTAAATAAAGACTTTTAGACAAAATGTTCAACATGAAAGATGATCGTGACTACAAGTAGAAGAACTTTTATGTTGATGATTTAGTCTAATTCGGTCTCAAATCGTGTGCATAATAAGAAGAACGGGAAAAGCCCTAACTGTGCGCGACTTAGGGAGAACGACTAATACACAAAGTATACTCCATGAAAATTAGTAAAATCAGAAGCAATTGAAGCTAGACTCGAAGCTCTACAAGATGGTATTATTTTTCTTTAATCTTGACCCAAGAATGCCTACCTTTGAATGCTAAGAACTCCCTGCAGATTCCTGGGTTGATGCAGTGGCTTGGGGAAGATGTTCTTCATGACTCCAAGCCCTAGGGTCCTCCTCCTTGCTCCTGGGAGTTGTTCCCATGTCCAGCAACGAAAGGAGCATGCTAAGGTTGGTCATAGAGGGTCTTAAGATGGTTTTATAAGGCTAGGTTCTCTTAATTACGAGTTTTGGAGTTTCTAAATCTTGTAGTAGGAATCCTACCATGACTAGAACTACCATAGGAGCTATTGCCATCCTAAAGCAACCCCAATGAGTAAGTAGTAGGGAGCAAATTCGTGATCTCATGTTGGGCTTAGATTTGGGTCATGATTAATGGCCCAACTAACTCATGGTTAAGCTTAAATGACCTATTTTACTAATAGGTATTGGGTTAATACGAATTTTAAATATTATTTCCTTTTTATTTGGCCACCTATTGGCCCAATAATTGTGATTTGGCCTCGAACATATATTTTACTTTAGTTTGCTATATTAAATAGCCGGTTTCCGACTTAGTTTCTTAATTCAGGTAACTTGGTCACGTGTAACGTACATTCAACCAATACGATTTTTCGTTGCACGAATTCCTTCATGAAATGCTTAGAGATAATATTTGAGGATGGTTTATAATTTTTACGAAATTTTCTAATGTGTTTTCTCACGTACGATAGTGGTACGTAAGTTCTATCATTATGATAATACGGAAATTATTTATCTACTATTTCCATACTTGCATTTGTTCATAGGTCATAAGTTGTCCATTGGTCCAATTTCTTTTATCGACTATCCCCACATATTATTTGGAGTCTACTCATAATTTTTATTTCAATTGTTAATCTACTTGGCTCATGTAATAATGGATATTTCAATTTATTCTTATTTACCATGATAAGTCACATAAATTCTAAATCATGGTCCGAATTATTTTTCTATGCCCAAATTTCTTAATGGGTCATTAGATAATAATTTTTAAGGTATAACTATTATTTTATATGAGTTTCTACTCATGCAATAATGATGTGTATCTTTTAACTAATTTGATTTTTATTAATGGGCAAAATTTTCATTTATCTATAATATTTTTTTTAATTAATAAAATTTTTGGGGTATTACAAGAATAGTATGAAGACTTCGGTTTAGATGATTGATACTTCAAGTCTTGATTTAGATTCAAGAAACACCTTGTGGTTTAGTGTCCATAATGTAGGAATTTTCCAATAATCCATTGCTATCAAACCATGCTTTCAGTACTACACTATGTTAGTTTCTAGCTAGCCAAGTTTGAATTATAAGTCTCTTGTTTCATCTCGATTGTTTATCTTATAAACCACTGTGAGAACTTCAATTAGACTCTTCCATTTGATATTAAACATGTCTTGGGTTATAATTTTTATAATTAGGGCCTTTAGAACAGATTTACAAGGCACTTCTAGAAGTTCTGCAGCTACCTGTCGACAGCCGGCCCAAAGCTGTCGACAGGCGCATGCTATCCAGATCCCAGATAACTGGGACTGTGTGTAGCTGTCGACAGGCCCCTGGTTGCTTTCGATAGATACACACAGTCCAGAAAACCTGAGTTTTGTCTGTAGCCATCTGTCGACAGCCTCTTCTCACCTGTCGACAGCTATTGCCCTGCCTTGGATTTCAGCACTTTTTCATGTGTGAATCCTTGCTCAAAGTTCATCCTAATAGCCTACCAAGTTACCCTCTTATTTACTTTGATATTTACTGTCATTCTACTGTAAGGAATACCCACTTGAGATACCTCACTCACCCTTGAAATATTCTTGAAGTTGTCAACTACGAATGGTACTCTGTTGAGTCCATTCTCCTGTATTCGGTAACTAAGTTCATATTACTTGATATCTTGAGAGTTCAAATGCTTGAACACCATGTGAGATATGATTAATTGATGATGATGACATTATTGGGTCCTTGGACCCCACCTGACTGATATGCCTGTGCAAATAGGGCTGGTCCAGTCTTGGGAGAAGCACCCGAATTTATTTACTGGCCGTACGGATTGATAAAGGACAACTGACTGTCTAGCAAATTGGGCTGGTCCAGTCCAGGGGGGAACACCCGAATTCAATTAATGGCCGTACGGAATGATAAAGGGCAACTAGATGTTTGGCATAGCATCAAATACTGTTGATTATAGTCATCCTGTTACCTGATACTGTTGATTACAGTCATCCTGTTACCTGTTCTGTGTGAATATATATATAAATATATATATATATATATGAACCAAATTATGAGATTCACTGTGAATTCCTGAGCACGTTTTGTAATTCAATACCACTGTTCCAATTTTCATTATCAGGATAAGATATTTGTTGTTCATCTTTGGTATCAGTTAAGTCTTTTCTTGTGTTTACATGAACTAGAACTTGAGTTTCAATGTGAATTCTTGAGCATATCCCATGTATCCATTCTACTGTTTCACATTCATTGTCATATTTAGATGCTTGTTGGTCCATCTATGATTTCACTCAAGCCTTTTCCTTGATCATCATACCGTTTAATCCTTTGATTTGAGAATTTGAATCCTACTGGGCTAGTTAGCTCACTAAATCCTATTTTTCAGGTATCCAGAAGGCGGGAACTTCGGGATTTGTGTGTGGAGAGACCATCCTTGACGACATTTTATTTTTGAGATTATAAATTGGAAATCTTGTAATATTAATAGAATGACAATTGTCAAATTTTTATTTAATAGAGCTCCTGAGCAATTTGCTGCTCAATTAGTTTAAATTTTACTCTTGATTCCTCTTGCGTTCACATTCTGGCATTTATATATAGATATATTAAATGTCGGGACGTGACATGCAATAAGTCTAACTTCATTGTGAAACTCCTGGTAGCCTTGTTTAGAACCCTTGGATAGCCTCTTAACAGCTACCTCTTGACCACTTAAGAATGTTCCCTAGAGAATAACAATCTATGATTATAATTATAGACCAATAGTAAGATACAGATAAAGCATGATCCAAAATGAAGTAAAACCAATTGAGACCTTGTAGACAGGGCCAAAGCCCCCTTCTCCGAGCCTATTTTCACTGCTGAAGTAAGATGTAGCAGCCTTCACAATTTTGAAATCAAACAAGGCAACATCAGGCATTTCCTTTTCACTTCCAAGTGCACTGGTGATGCCCAAGCCCTGTGGGGGCACTATCCTTCCACTTCTCCTCTTGCATGCTTTGTAACAGTGACACATGAGCAATAACTTATTTTCTTTCTGATCCATTTAAAGTTTAACTTGAGTTATAATAATATAACAGAATTACCTCTTGATTTGTGCGTTTTAATGGAAAAACAGCAGCAAATCGCAGTGAGAAGCATTCCGAGAGAGAGAATGGGTACCTTGATCTTGATTAGATTTCTGCAGCACAACAGGGAAAAGCAAAAAGTGTAAGAAGTGGCTTAAAATATGTTGAATGGATCTTCTAACTCAAAATTTTTAGATAGACCAATAGAGAGGATTCTACTATCAACTTAACACCTTATCATTGATTTCAGTTTTTGTCTTGTGGACCATAAATTTGAACTACTTGATCGTAATCACATGATGGACTTTGATACCATGTTAAAATTTATTGAACTGACCTTCCAACTCAACTCTTCAAAATGATGAGTGGATAAGACTATACTACTATAAAATATTAGCATTTTTGTCTCTTTCTAATTTTGAACTTTTCTATACAGGTGATTTTGGATCCAAAATTTTCACCACAAAATATATATTGTCTCTTTCTAATCTTGGACTATTCTTCCAATACATTGGGCGACAATTCTATCCCGGTGATTTTGGCCCTTTTTCACTAAATAACAGGAGACGATCGGGAAAGAATGAACATAGCATAGTAATCAAAAGAAGACATTAAAACAGAGCATGGCTCATCAATTTTAGGGGATATTAATCCATAGTAGGTTATAAAAGTGGCATACAAACCTAGTTGAAGACAAACGTAGAGATCCTCATGGTGGAAGGGAATTTGCTCCAGAACTTTCATCTCTCCAAGCCAGATCAAGCACCTCGATCCCGCCGTCCACACTGATTGTATCTGCATAAGCATAGCCTTGGCAACGGCATTTAGCGGAGCACTCCGCCTCACACTGCTGCATGCTCATATTCCACATGACGGAGAACCCATCCGGCGGCTTCATCCCAGGGAACTTCACAAACATGTCTGTTCCGTCGCACTGCACCTCGAGCTGCCTCACGCATCCCCCCCGTGAAGTTTTCCATCTTTCACTCCTCCGGCCTCCTGGGCTCGAACCCGTCCTGCTGTAAAACAGGGAGGAGGACATACCTTGCAGTGGAAACGTAATAATAAGAAGATCCCACAGAAGTAGATAGACGGCTACCAGAGTCGCCTACACAACTTCACACCTTAGATCTGAGATCTGGCGATGACGTACCTCCGTCAGCCGATACCCGATAGAGAATACCAGATGTCCCACACTTGGGACAGTACCTTCTCACACAGAGAAGGCCACACCTGCAAGACACACTTGCAGACTCACTCTCTCACACAGCACACTCAGCGCAATGCACACACTGCGCTTGTGCCTTTGCACTTGCATGCACACATGCATGGAAATAGAATCCTAAGGATAGATTCACTAGGATCCTTGGGATGATCTCTCCCTTCACCCCCTTGGGGTATTTATAGGGAGGAGGAGGAGGTGTGAGAAGGGAGGAGGTGAGGCGTGAGTGGGAGGAGAGGCGGTAGCCTCTGCCGCCTGAGGAGAGGCGACAGAGGCTGCGGCCAGGCTGCTGCCGCGCGGCAGCAGCCTGCCTCGCCAGTGCGCAATGCCTCACGTGCTGGCGCAGCCGGGCGCCGCCAATGCACCCAGGTGCGTTGGCGACACTCCCTCCACCCACCGAGGCGGCGGAGGCGGGCCCCGTGAGGGACCCAATGGGCAAACGCCCAACAAGCACCCACTTGCCCATTTGGGTTCACAGCCCACTTACCGACATAGGGTTGACGGCGCACCCAACGATCTCTATGGCATTCGACATCAGCGGTCATACCGAAAATAAGGCGTTCAACCTATGTGAGATTTGCCGAGTCACCAACAAGCATTCCATTAAGTCGTCATCTTACTAACGGAACACTTAATCTCAATATGTACCTCAGGCTCTTAATATTCACCTGATTCTGATACTCTGGATCTCTCAGGAGGCAGTATCGAATCCAAAAGCATAACACTCATGACTCTATTGCCACATAGGCAATTGAGCCTCCCGGGATATGAGTAATTAAGCATGGTGAAATAACAAGATACCTTCCCTATGCTGCTCATGTCAATTCAATTTGTCTTAACCGCTTTCCTAGACATGTTCTGCTGGACGGTATCAACCATCGCCCTAAGTAACATGCTAAAGTAGCGGCATCAAGCTTCCTTGTCATGGCACAGCGCTACAGGTCACTAGGGGTACATCATGAATCACTGACAAACGTGATTCATGATCTCACACAATGATGAAGAGAGAACCATTCATCATTCTCATATGTGGTTGTATATTACACATGTGGTATGATTCACATGCTGCGATGTTCCTCCATTCATATGGGCGTGTCAAACAACATCGCACGGATACAAGTCCAATTGTAACAAATACAACCGACCAGAGTCCCGCAAACCAGTCGCCCTCATTTAGCACCTTTTTGCGACTCACATATCCGGATATAACAGGCTACAGAAGATTATATCAATAATCCACATTGTCAATTTGAACTAATTCAGATTTCATCTCGGCCTCTGCCAAGGCGGCATACTAACAAAACTCGAGATATTGTGTACGACCTCTAGCCATCTAGAGATCCACAACATCAAATTCCTCATCTTTGCTCTCTATCAATAAGCGCCAAGGGAAAATCACCCGTGTGAGAGGGCTGATCCTCAGCCTGGTGACACTCTAACAATGTATAAAGTAATCATTTGTTCACATAAAATATTTTATGATGAACAAAACTTTAATGATGTCAAAGTATTGTAAATTACTATAATTTACAAAGACCCATAGATCCACAATGGGTCACAAAACTCTCTCTAGCTAAAGGTTTCGTTAGTGGATCTGCTATCATTCTAACAGAACTAATCTGACGAAGCACCACTAACCCTTTTGCCACCAAATCCCTTATGCGTGGTAACGAATATCAATATGCTTCATTCTGCCATGAAATTTGGGATCTTTGGCGAAGGCCAATGCTGAGGTACTGTCAACATATAACAGTACACCCTCATTCTGATGAGGTGTAATCGCCAAATGCTGCAACAAACTTTGCAACCAAATCGCCTCTTGGCTAGCAGTAGAACAAGCAACATATTCGGCCTCCATTGTGGATAGGGCAATGCAAGACTGCTTCTTTCTACTCGACGAGATAGCTCTACCAGCCAATAGGAACACAAAGCCTGAAGTGGACTTTCGCTCATCTCGGTCACCAGCCCAATCCGCATCACTATAGCCGATGATTTTCAAGTCGCCACCCTTGTAACGTAGTGCATAATCTGACATCCCTCGCAAATACTGTAAAATCCTTTTAACGGCTTTCCAATGTGCGAGACCAGGGTTATTTTGGTAACGACTTACCAAACCCACTGCGAAGCTAATGTCTGGCCGAGTACACAACATAGCATACATTAGACTTCCAATCGCAGCGGCATATGGCACTCTAGACATACTTTCTATTTCTTCTTTACTCTTGGGGCATTGACAAGTACTTAGGACACATCCTTTATCAAGTGGAGTATCAATGGGTTTAGAATTGTGCATTCGGAAATGCTTCAGGATCTTATTAATGTATGTCTCCTGAGACAAACTCAGTGACCTTTCAGAGCGATTCCGCACAATTTTTACTCCAAGCACATAGCTCTCTTCACCCATATCTTTCATCTCAAAGACGAAAGATAACCACTTCTTAGTGGCAGCGATCAACTCCATATCATTTCCAGCCATTAAAATATCATCAACATATAATGATAAAATGAGGAGATTATCTCCCACTCGCTTAATATACACACAATGGTCTTCTTCAATCATCTCAAAACCATATGAGATAATAGCCTTATGAAATTTCATATACCATTGTCTAGACGATTGTTTCAATCCATAGATTGAACGCTTGAGGCGGCAAACTTTTTGCTCCTCACCGTTAGTCTCAAAACCCTCTGGTTGAGCCATGTATATTTCCTCGTCTGGTTCTCCATTGAGAAATGCAGTCTTCACATCCATTTGGAACAATTCCAAGTCAAGATGTGCAACAATGGCTAGAATAAGGCGAACAGATAAGAATCTCACCACAGGTGAAAAGGTCTCATCATAATCTATACCCTCTTTTTGGGTATAGTCTTTTGCCACAAGCCTTGCTTTATACTTATCAATAGTCCCATCAGCCTTGCGTTTAAGCTTGAAAACTCACTTGTTTCCAATCACCCTACGCTCAGGTGGAAGATACACTAACTCCAAGACTTCAATCTGTGCCATTGAAAGAATCTCCTCTTGCATGGCAATTTCCCATTCTTTCCTAGATGATGATGCAAGAGCTTCCTGAACAAATCTAGGCTCTTCATCATCCGTGGGTTCACAAAGAAGTACCTCACTGTCAATTTCAAAAAAAAAACGACAAGGAACATTCCCACGCTTGCTACAATGTAAAGAATCTTGACTTTCTATTGGTGCACTCCCACTGGACGCACTCCCACTAGTCTGACCATCCCTATCATTTTCGGTAGACATTGGTATGGGAACACATTTCCTCCCTTCTTCGGAAGATGGTAGGATGTTCAATTGTTCATCTATTTCAAAAGGATCAAGATTCTTCTCATTGTCGCCAAGACTAGGAAATTCATTCTCTAAGAAGACAACATCTCGGACCTCACCCTCTATCATTCCTCCATCTGGATGATGCTCGTACATGACATAACCTATTGAGCTCTCAGGATATCTAATAAAGATAGACTTTTGAGCTCTAGGGCCAAGTTTCTCAAACTTACTTGTCGTGTGATGAACATATCCAGCTGATCCCCATGGACGTAAATAATTTAAATCCGGCTTGTGGCCATGCCATAATTCATATGGGGTAGAAGGAACTGATTGAGATGGCACTCGGTTAAGAATGTAGGCAGCAGTTAACAGGGTATCTCCCCAAAAGGAGATTGGCAAATTTGCCTGCGCCATCATTGACCTAACCCCATGTCTAGCATTGTTCTATTCCTTCGTTCTGCAACACCATTTTGTTGCAACGTATATGGAATAGTGAGTTGCCGACGTATACCTTTTTCTTCACATAATGCTCGGAACTGATCCGACAAATATTTGCGTCCACGGTCTGTCTGAAGAGCTTTGACACTCCTCTCTTTTTGATTTTCAACTCTAGCTAAGAAATGCTTGAAACAATCCAGCACTTCATAACGATGAACAATCAAATAGACATATCCATACAGCGAAAAACCATCAATAAATGTGAGAAAATAGTAATATCCATGCCGAACTCTAACACTCATGGTCCACAGACGTCAGAATGGATCAATTCCAATGGTTCGGAGGTTCTAACAGCTTTTCCAAAAGGCTTACGACATACTTTTCCTGCCAAGCAGGGCTCACATATGGGCAAGTTGACCTTAGCGAGCGACCCTAAAAGGCCTTCTCTAGCTAATCTAGCCATTCTATCTTGTCCAATATGTCCTAAACGAGCATGCCATGTCACATAATCTAAATCTTTTTGAGCTAACGCAGGCATAACCATAGAAGAAGAATTAGGAAAGTTGCCAATCAAATCTAAGATATAAAAATCATCACGTAGCAATGCATGTCCACAAAGAACATCATCCAAGACAATGGTTATAAGATTGCCAGAAAAGGATAAACAAAAGCCCATTGCTGATAAAGTTGAAACTGACAAACGATTATATTGGATTCTAGGCGCAAAGAGTACATCACTTAAAAGTAATGTACGTCCGTTCGAAAAATAGAGTTGGTATGAACCGACTCCATGGACTTCTTCACTGGCACCATTGCCCATGAAGACTCTTTGCATGCCTTCTGGAATCTGATGATAATCCACGAAACCTGCTCGATCCATCGTTATATGTTTTGTTGCTCCTGAATCCACGATCCACACAGGATTAGGATGAGCAGTCAAAACATGTGTACAAACAAACATACATGGAGAGCTAGGGAAGTGAGTTGCCTTTTTCGGCTCAGAACATTCATGAGCGAAATGGCCTCGCGTTTTGCAGTTAAAACACTTCAGACGGCTGTTGTCTTTCTTGCCGCCACGCTTCCCACGTTGGCGCTTGAAAGATTTATCCGTGTCAGTGGCGCAGTTCTTAAACTCGCTAATAAGATCGTCGGCCATAGCGCTTAACAAAGTAAAGCGTGCACTACGATCTTTCTTGAACCAAGCTACATAAGCTTCTTGGTCTATTTTGCTACTGTCCTCAATGGGTGGTGACAGGGACATCGTAAGATGATCTTGTTCGTCCAGCAAATATTTCATTTTACGATGCCATATATCATAGTTTGAGCCATTTAACTTTTCACCCTTAGTGAGATCAGTAATAACATTTTTGGCAGCCATTGTATACCACTACATATCAAAACAGGAAAAAGAGTTTTTGACATCAATTTATACATTATTCCTATTTGCTTCTAGAAATCCAATCTAATTACATTGATCACATCTTATATAGTAAAATCGAAAGTAAAGCTAGGCAATTACAATCATCTCCTACTAATATAAGATAAGTCAATATAATTAAAATGATTTCGAGCAAATATTTCATATGCAAAACTAATTTGCATAACATTAAAGAAAATATGTACAAAACATACTAACTTTAAACATGCAAAACTAATTTGCATAATATTAAAGAAAATATGTACAAAACGTATTAACTTTAAACATGCAAAACTAATTTGCATAACATTAAAGAAAATATGTACAAAACATATTAACTTTAAACATGCAAAACTAATTTGCATAACATTAAAGAAAATATGTACAAAACATATTAACTTTAAAATACTTGATTATATAAAACATATTTATATGTAAACATATATAAAGGGTACATGTACTATTTCCGATGCAAGCGTGAACATATTCACGCGCAAAAAGGGAAAACCAAATTGCGCTTCTAAAACTAGCGCAGTACATGACCGGATCTCTCTCTCTCTCTCTCTCTATAAAAGCTGTATATAACCCTCTGCAACCACCAACTCTCCCTCGGTAGTCCTAAGGGTGAGAGTGAGAGGTGGTGCAGGGAGGGGCACAACTGCTTATACATGCAGCTCCCAGACTACCGGCCATGGTTCCCAAGGGGTCTATTCAGAAACAGGTGGGGACCAAGGATTTGACATAGTCAAAGGAGGTGTATAGACACTCAGACTATCTGATGTGTCTACTCTAGGAAGTGAAGGGATCACCTGGAACTCAAAGTCAGCTGTGTCGCTGGCCACTGTCTACGCATCTAGACTCGGTATACCCGTCCAACTAGGCATAGTGTCCAGGACCAACGCCTGTCCAGAGTCTACTGCCGGCACCCCAGAGTTGACATCGACTAACGTCAGATCTACATCCGAGAACCAATCCTCGAAATATTGATCCGCCAACTCAGGGTTCGATTGTGCCGGGGAACCTGCCATCTATAGAGCTCACAAGAGAAAGAGAAAAATCAGAACCAACCAAGTGGCTCTGATACCAATGTTGTAAAACAGGGAGGAGGACATAACTCGCAGCGGAAATGTAATAATAAGAAGATCCCACAGAAGTAGATAGACGGCTACCAGAGTCACCTACACAGCTTCACACCTTAGATCCGAGGTCTGGCGATGACGTACCTCTGTTAGCCGATACCCGATAGAGAATACCAAATGTCCCACACCTGGGACAGTACCTTCTCACACTTGCAGACTCACTCTCTCACACAGCACACTCAGCGCAATGCACACACTGCGCTTGTGCCTTTGCACTTGCATGCACACATGCATGGCAATAGAATCCTAAGGATAGATTCACTGGGATCCTTGGGATGATCTCTCCCTTCACTCCCTTGGGGTATTTATAGGGAGGAGGAGGAGGTGTGAGAAGGGAGGAGGTGAGGCGCGAGTGGGAGGAGAGGCGGTAGCCTCTGCCGCCTGAGGAGAGGCGGCAGAGGCTGCGGCCAAGTTGCTGCCGTGCGGGAGCAGCCTGCCTCGCCAGCGTGCCTTGCGAGCTGGCGAGGTGCCCGCCAGCCAGCAAGCCTCGCGTGCTGGCGCGACCGGGCGTCGCGACACCCCCTCCACCCACCGAGGCAGTGGAGGCGGGCCCCGCGAGGGACCCAATGGGCAAACGCCCAACACGTCCAAACACCTACAGGAGCTCCAGTTCTGATTTTGAACACAGGCGGCGAATGGCCCACACTTTCTGTAGAAATCACAGGTTCTTCCCAGGAAGGAAATTATGGAGACCAACTTGTGCAAGCTTTCAACCCAGATGAAGATTTTCAATATGCCTGTATACTCTAGCACAAGTCTCCCAAACATGGAATTATCGGCCATGGAGAAGCTCACGAAGATATGATCGCCTTTAGCTATCCTGTAGACAATGAGAGAGTTGTTATTCCAAGGTTTCCGGTATGTTGTCACTAATTTTCCATCCCATGGACCCATTCTCGATCGCAACGATCTCGGAACCCTTGAAGATGCAGTTCTGCAGGGGGTTATTGGGATCGGCGGTGTAGACGAACTGTCCGGGAGACGGGTCGGCTGCACCCCTCTAGGATGTCAGTCTCGAGCTTACCCCGGTGGTGAGGTTGACGCTAAGTTTCATGCCCGGCAGGTACGTGTCAGCGGCATGATCGAAGCTCTGCCAGACGTCGTTGCCGCTGCCATCCCTGAGAACGAGGTTACCCATCTCCAGAAGCATCGCGGAGGCATTGCTGGGGACGCCCTTGAGGTTTGTGGACTAGACGGTTCCTCCCATGCCGTCCAGCACGGCGATGTTGCCGTCCTTGGTGACGGTGAGGAACCCGGCTGGGTCTCTGAGTGGTGTCTCTCTGTTGGCGACCCACACCACCGTCCTCTCCTGAAGGCGATTGTTGACAGTATTCATGCCAGAGGCGCCAAACACATGGCATTAGTGACCGAATTTTTATTGATCACAGTTTGGTCTCTATTTTTTAGACCTAATATTTCAGTCACTATTCGATCTTAGATCAGAGACCGAATAGTGACTCATAATTATTCGGTCACTAACTGAAAATATAAGTGACCGAATGCTTTCGGTCACTATTCAATCTCAGATCAGAGACTAAATAGTGACTGAAATATTTGGTATCAAATGCAGCCGTTATTTATGCTTGTTCTTGTAGTGAGAATCTTGTACTCTTATCACCCTTTTTGAACCAGTGAACATTGGCCCTCTGTCTCCAATAAACCTTGGTCCTCTTTGAACCAATGAAGAAATGGAAGAAACAATCCTCAAGGTAGAGTTTAAAAAAAATCAGAAAAAAACTTGAACACCTTAGTAAAAATCCAATCTCCGAAGAAGAAATTATTGAAGGAACCAAACTGATCAGTGGAGAACTGGAGGAGCTACTAAATTAACCAATAAGATTTCGCATATATACCTGCAATGAGAGTTTTTTTTGTTATTAGACCTAGAAACCAACGATTTTATAGCTTATATATTACTGTGTCATTATAATATATTAGTACTAGTGTCATATCTATAGTGGACCCGAGACTATCGTGGACTGCGGCATCCATATGGTTGCCCTTATGATTCTTATACGAAAAACATGGTAAAAGAAGCGTATTTTGATCGATATGTCTACGGAAAATGGCGTCTGTACATAATATTCCACACGTGGTCCAAGCGTTGCCAGATACTGGATTAATTTTCGATGTAAATACCGCCATTCATTTCCTTGGATAACTTGATAAATTGTCAGCGAAATCAAACTATATATGCCAGCAAGTCCAATATGCATGTTCAAGAACAAAAATGCCATTGTCATAATAAAAAGTAATCGATGCAAGGCTGTAATAATTGATAATTATGCGGTATCGACGTTCATTACTATATGATAAATAAGCAACCAAAGTTTGAATGCTGCATCGCGCTTCACTATTTCGTGCGGGTCGAGTTCACTGAAACCATGACTTTTTTACCACATCCAGTACTCTTAATATATAGTCTAATTATGTACTAATGCCATGACGATACATGCGTGAGATCTGCGTCTACAAATTAAGGCCTGTCAATAAGAGTACTATATATATATATATATATATATATATATATATATATATATATATATATATTATATATAGCTAGCTTGACTGTATATTCTCAGCTCAAAGACGACGCAGGTATATAAGATATAACTGGGCAAGTGGGGAAACAGCATCAGCTGTTCGTACGTAATCTCTCATGCAACGGGATAAGACGGGTGAGTGGCAAGAAGGCATTTGCCCTGCTCGTCCTCAGAGTCCCTCTGAATCCCCATGTATCCATCTTCACCCCAACCAGTTCCCACGAATTCTTCACAATCCAGTATTTGATGCTGTCGGCGGTCGTCCCGTAGCCGACGATGGTGACTACATGGTTTATTTGACTCCCACAATCCCCTGTGAAGACGCCGCCCTGATAGAAATGGAAATCCCGGCTGTCTGCCGCGACATTTACTGCAACGGGTTGCTGGGCGACGGCACTTAGTAGTGCCTGCTCGTTGTTGGGGGTCACAATCTTATGTCCGGTGATGGTCGCAGCTGCTGCTGGGGAGGCCAAGGTGCAACTGTTCAATGATAGAGGTAAAATTTTTATTTAGTGAGATCATTCTATTAACTTAATAGAGTCACTCTTTTTAAAAGAAATTCTTACCAAATCAATTAATAAAAAAAAATTTAAACTCCCTAATAAAATTTTAAAAATCTAGTGGGGTCCTAAGACCCTATTAGATATGTTGTAGATCGGCCACTGCACCTGCCGCTGGCTCCTGCCTAGGTAAGGGTATTCATCTTCCGTCGTGAGGCCGTTGCCCTCAATGTACTGGAAAGCTGTGGCGGCCTGGCCTCCGCCACAGCCCCAGTTCCCAGTGTCACAGTCGACGAGCTGCTGCTCCGAGAGGGAGATCAATTTGCCCGTTTTGATTTGCCTGATTCCTTCTGTTGCAGCCACGGCTGCGAAGGCCCAGCAACAACCTGCAGTTTAACTAATTAATTACATGCAGACAAGTGTGCAAGTACAAGCTAGCTAGCTAGCTAGCTAGTCGAGAAATAATTAGTAAAAAAGAGTGCGGCAAGGTATAATAATCAGCTTGGACTTAACATATATAATATATTGATGACCTATTAATGGCCAATGATCCAACAGCTAGCTATATATATGTATTGTTGATCTCAGCTGATTAATTAGGGGACCAGATGATGGAGAGGAAAAGCGCACAGCTGGCCGGGAGATGGAATTAAATTAAATCTCTTATATAACTTCAGTACCGCATGGTCAAGAAAATAAGGAAATCCCCGCTTAATTATTACCACATAAATACTGGTTCTTAACTTCTGTCACTGCACCTTCCTCTCTCCAATCCTTGTACGAAGGCAGATCTTGGTCGGAAATGTTGTTGCTGTAGCTGAAGGCTCCAGTGGGTGCCGTGACGTCTGGAAGGCTCCCCAATCCGTAGTTGGAAGTTGTGAACTCTTCCTCGCTAAGATCTGCAAATTGATTAATTTTTAGCTTATAACCACGGCCGCCGCCGTCGCGGTTGAAGGACTCTACGTATTCTATGTTGCGCCTGAAAAGCGCGAGGCGGTGAATCTTCTCGGCCTCGTCCTTGTAGGTTCGACGATGCCGGGCCATCCACTGCTTGTGCCTCTCCCCACGGACATGTCTTCACCGGCACCACATCCGCGGGGGAGAGGTGGCGGGACGCTGCGTAAGAAGCCATAAGGCACAGGAGGAGCATGCCCACCCAGAGGCACTGGCCGCAGCAAGTAAAGGAAGCCATGGATGGGGTAGGTACTGCTCTGAAGAGGGATTGGATTGGTGAATGCGAGGATGTATGCCCTGCACCTGTTGTGTTGCCCTGCAAGTGCATATATGGCTTCTTATATACATATATATATATATATATATATATATATTATAGTTGCATGCTGACGTAACCGTCACGGCAGCTGCGCGACGACCCAAATTGATCTGATGTGCGTGCCAGTGGTGCTCTCTGCAGTGTCTCCTTTTGCCACTGCTGCTCTCTGCAGTGTCTCCTTTTGCCTATTTATCCGCTTCTTCTTCTAGAAGCTGGAGCAACAGAGCAACCGTTGTGTGGCAGCCGTTAAGTGTTGACCAGAGACAGCTCGTGGACTTTGCAGTTATGTCGCAGCTCTGCAGGGGGTTCTTATGGACATATCGCCAGTCTCCGGTGTCTGAATAGACTCAGAATTTTCTATTATGATGACACCAACATATAGAGTCTTAAGCAGAACTAATCTTCTTTGTAGAAATAAGTGATTGCAGCGACAACTCATTTGTGTATGGCCGTCTTAATGAAGGGAAGAACCATAATTAATTAATTTTGTATCACAACTAGTTTATGTGTATATAGAGAGAGAAAAAGATGAGGATATAGGTGATACAGCCCACCTCGCCCTCGCTCAATTAGAAATGCACGCTCGCGAGAATGAGAGGATCAAAAGCGATGTGATACCCATCTAGCCCATGTGATCAATTTTTAGACCCATAGGAGCACAAATCGACCAAGTCAAATTGAAATAAATTTATGATCTAAACAATAGAGTTAATATCATCTTAGGGTTGTCAGATCATAAAGGATGAGAAATTAATATGGATGATGGGTAAAGATAACCGCGTGATAAGAGAGTCACCGGTCCAGGGAGAACCAACGGTGCGTACATGAAATTAGTCTGCTTCGGCGCGCACAAGCAAATATATCTTGGATCAGAAATGTTACCTGCATCGCATGTGGTGCAGCAGCATCTACGTGTGGAATGTCCGTACGTGCGTCTTTAACGTGCCATTTCATCCCGCTCCGTCTTCCAACGCACGCGTGTCAATATAACGCCCGCGCGCAACAATGGCTTGCCCCCATGCGCAATGCTCCTCAAAGTCTCCAGGATACATGCATCTTCCGAAGATTGAGGCGAGTGTACATGCTCCTCCTCCTCCTCCCTCCTCCTCCAGAGGCCGTATATTTATACTTTCCCAGAATCTGGAGATGTTCTCCAAGATATTTGCTCCTTTGGGAATGTGAATAGTACTGTTCATATATATATATATATATATATATATATATATATATATATATATATTGTAGGAGAACATATGTTTTACCTTAAAATCTGATCAATTTCGTGGATGTTGTTTAGAGAATATATATACTCCTTAAGAGATATATATGTTGTATTGAATGTACACTTAATAGAGAAAGACTTAATATATTTTGAATTATATTTAAGTATAATATGACTAGATAATAATTCACATAGTATCCAATAATTAAGTTGCTATTTTATCATTCTCCATGTGAAGAATGCCACATAAATTATTACTTAGTTATATTACACCTAAAGTGTAATACAAAAAAATACTAACTCTTTCTCCACTTAATATGTTTATGTTGAGCACAGTAAAATACGTACATGAAGTGATGATTGCCAAGCGGCACTTACCCATTGAAGGGAGAAATCCACTTAGATGTTGCTGCACAACACCATCCCTGAGGGGGAGATGGTTGACCGAGTCCAGGAGCACCGCGATGCTGGTTGCTCGAGAAGCCCAAGAAGCCCTTGGACCAGACGGCCGGCTGACTTATTCCCATCCCGTTCCGTCCAGCACGATGTTGTTGCTGTCTCCGGTGTCGGACATGATGCCTTCAGGGTCCCTATGTTCTCTCAGTTGGCGACCACACCCAGTTCCTCCCAACTGGAAGGCGTTTAGCAGCAGTGGAGTGGCCCTGCGAGAAGCAGCCCAGTGGAGAGCTCTGGCGGCGGACACAAAGTATCTGGCCAACACACAGTGGGGATCTAGAAATTTAACTCAGTAGGGTCAATCTTAAGATGGTGCACCTATAATTTTATTTTATAATCTAGTGGGATCACTCCCATTGAAAACAATTTCAACAAAATTAATTTATCACGTGACTTCATTGGATCTTACCTAGGTTCGCCATTGTCGACACGTGTATATCGACGGTGCGTTGACGTCCAATCTATCGCCGGCTATGCAAAGTAGCAGGTGTGGGAACATAATAATAAAATATTGATAATTTTATGGTTTGTGGAATCAAGTTCGTGCAATTTTTAAGCCCGGGTCACTTCTGAGGTACGAATCATCATTCATCGAATAAGTCATAAGAAAATTAGAAGAATTATCAATCTATCTTTATTTTTTAAGATTTATTTTTAAGTTCTTAACTTACATATTTATAATTACAGAGATAAATATATAATTACATAAATTTTTAAAAGACTTAATAAAAATAAGGACTGTAAAAGTTTAAATGAAATACAGAATGGAATAGGTTGAATTTTTTTTTACTAATTTTGGAATAATTATAAAAATTACTCTCATATAGATATCTTTAAACATTGCTCTTTTGTTTCTAGGTAATGTTGGAATTATAATAAGAGGAGAATGTACAACCCCCAAATTGGAGGTAAGAAATGAAAGATTGAGCACCACTCATGAAATGTGGTTATGATGATCACGAGGGAGAGATATGTTGAATCGGTGCATATATTCTTCACACTTCATGCTTGCTCAGGCATCCTAAAGAATGTGGACCAATTAAATCTGTGCTTTAATTTGGTTTGTGATGGCCCTCAAAAATTTTGGAGCACCGTTCTGTCCGAATCCACTATGATGTAATAAATCGTAATAGTAGTCTGGCTAGCTAGTTTTGTTAGAACACCATCAGATGGAAAATTTTTACTGCAAAAGTTGTAGCTCTTCATTTAGAGAAGAGAGAGGATGTGTTAAGAATTTGCATTCAAATGTCCTGAGAATACGGACAACGAAAGTACTGGTGGTCAATATCTTCCTCCTCCTGCGTTAGAGGACATTCAGGGTCGCTAGCCAAGTACATGATGATGTAAGCTAATTAGTTGCAAAAGCCTTCCAAATCGTGGGATAACAAGAGAAAGCAGGTGATAGATTTTTATAATTACATTTAGTGCTGAATAGACCGAGAATTTTCTATATGATGGCACCAACATATAGAGTCTTAATCTGTAGAAACTAATCTTCTTTGTAGAAATTTAAGTGATTGCAGCCACCACGCATCTGGATATATATGGCTGTCTTAATGAAGGGAAGGACCATAATTAATTTTGTAACACAACTAGTTTATGTGCATATAGAGAGAGAGACAAAGATAAGGATATAGGTGACGCAGCCCACCTCGCCCTCGCTTAATTAGAAATGGACTCGCGCGAGAACGAGAGGAAAAAGACGTGATACCCATCTAGCCCAAGCCAATTTTTAGACCCACAGAAGCCCAAATCGACCAAATCAAATTGCAATAAATTTATGATCTAAACAATCGTGTTAATATCATCTTAGGTGGTCAGATCATGAAGGATGAGAAATTAAGATAGATGATGGGGAAAGATAACCGCGTGATAAAGGGGTCACCGGTCCAGGGAGGGACCAATGGTGTGTGGTGTGCAGCAAGTGCTTCTTATATGAATTATTTGCTTCGGTACACACGCAAATATATCTTGGATCAGAAATGCTAGCTGCACCGCATGCGGTGCAGCAGCATCTACGTGTGGAATGCCCCGCGGATCTAACGTCTCATGTCTTCCAGCTCCGTCTTCCAGAGAGGGGGCTCCGTTAGTACCATAGATGGGTTGTGTGTGTGTTGTTTTTTTAATCTCATTTTAATTACACTTTTATATATATCTAAGGGTTAAAAAAGTTTCATCCCCCTATGGTACTGACCGCAATCCTTCTTGTGGGGGCTCTAGAGAATCCCAATTCCCTCATACCCTCCAGGAGAACATATGCATCTCCTGAAGAGCTCCTACAGGGGAGCATCTATAGACTGAGGCTACTGTATGCTCCTCCAGAGGCCGTATATATGTACTTTTTAAGAAAAAAATGCTAGTTATCCGGTCATCCAGGTAGCTCTCATGGTTGGGCGTGATGGGCTCAGACTCAGCACGGCGTGGGCCCCCCACGCCCGACCAATCAGGTCGGGTACACTGTCGTTAATCCCCTCGCCTAGTTACGTACTCGGGTGGCCGAATAGCTAACATTTCTCTTCCTATAATCTGGAGATATTTTTCAAAGATATTTGCTCCTCTGATAATAGGCTAGGCAGCTTTTTTCGGAGCGGGAAAGGGGGGGACCATCTCCCCCTCCCCTCCAGGGACTCACAGATCTGTAGCTCCTAATTTCCTATCATTCACCCCTGATTCGAGAAAACTAGTTCTTGAGTTTAATTTGAAGTGTGGCAACATCCACAAAGAGTGAGGAAAGCAACAAATGCAGAAAACATCACCAGAGCATCTTGATCCATCATGCACAGAAGAACCATGCCTCAAGATGGAAATTGCGCTATAATATTGCTCCATATGTGATCAAAATCTCACAGACTAATGGCATCTAGAATGGTCTTTGGCTGGTCAACCACATCTTGAAGTATCTCTTTCATCGTTGACTCATGCTTCTCAGAGAGGTCTTCATTTGTTGACATCTCAGACCCAACCTCTGCATAATACTCTTTCATTAGATTTTTAGACTCCTCCTCAAGTGTTTGGACCAGTTCATAAACATCTTGCTCTGTGTTTTGATATTCATGATCTTGTTGTACACTCCATTCTTTGTAAGATAATAATGAATCATAGACTCGAAAAATGTATGTTGTAGCCCTCTGGATGCATAAGACAAGATCTTGCTTGGTAGTCAACCTCAACTTGACACTCATCCATCTAGCTAGACTTGACCCAAATATATTCTGGATCCATTAGGTGTAACTGTATACTATGCAAAGTCATAATATCTATAGGACTTTGACGTCTTGTTGCATTTGAGATGGTGAAAGAACGATATGTATATTTGGTGACTAGAAAACTTAACATAGTGCGAATGGGATAGAGAATATATTATGAATTGAGGAACGGAATTATCCCATAAACTTCTCGTGAGTGTCATTGTAGTCTATAAAGATTCAAGCAACTCGACCACAATATTGATACTCATGTCAAAGGTGACGATGCATTGGTGGTAAGTGTGTCACCCCGTCGCTGCATGTTGTCTGCGCAGAATTGGGCATGGATGGGCATGGGCGACATGGCACATTATCTAAAAAGGGGCATGTGCGCCAAGGAACCGCGGAGCCAACTATTGCACAGATCCTACACATACACGGGCGATGAAGGAGACAATGACATGGGTGAGAGGCTGACCTAGGCTACTGCGTACATAGATCGGGCTATGAGGATTACAACGAAGACGACGCATAGGTTCGGGTCCTGTGCATGGTTGGCTCGGGTGACGAGGCCCGCAATGGGGTGGTGTCACATGGAGAGGAGCCATGTGAGATAGCTAAGGTTGCCCTATGATGCGAAGCACCGTGCACAAACATAGGCGACGAGGCCCGCGAGTGGGCAACCGTAGAGCCCGCATAGCGTGCGGTGGGGGGGGGGACATGTGTCATAGAAGACAATGCCTTATTGCATTGGGTAAAGACATATGGCCCTTTTTTATTTCTTAAACTTGGACGAATGAAAAATATGTGATGTGAGAAATGAGGGAAGAGAGGTGAAAGAAGACAAATTGAAAGAAAACAAAAAAGAAGAAAAGACAAAGAAGGATCGAGAAAGAAAAACAAATAGAATTCGTAAAGGGAAAAAGAAAAGAGATGACGTTGGGGATGGCACAAGTGATGACGTGGAGGAGCAATGAAAGAAGCAAGGAGAAAAAGAAGAGAGACAACGCAATGCATGGAAATTAGGGTTTTAGGCTCTAATACTAAACTGATGCGACACAAAAAAGGGAAGAAAGAAGGAAGACCACTTAAGAGGCAGAAGATTGGGGTGATCATCTCAACCCAAGGGAAAGGGGAGGAAGGCGATCAACTCAGTATACTAAGGATAAACAAAACTCCATAGTATTCTTTTCTACTGTCTTCAAAAGGATTACATGGAGTTTATATAGATGTACAAATTTGCATCTATACCCACAAAATAAAGTAATAACAAAATAAACCTCCTAATAGCAATAACCCTAATAATCAAATGACCTAAATACTCTTATTCAAAGAAAACCTTAAACCTAAAATTTAAAAATAAATAGTACATCAATTGAACCTCTAATGGGCCAAATAAAATATAAAATAGGTTTTTGACTATGGATCTACAACTCCCCATTTTCCATCATTCGGTTTCTATGGGGCCACTTCTCCATCTGTTAGAGTCCGATGCAAGAAAAAATCAGTCAAGAATTAGACATGAGAGAGAGCAACTAAATGTGCATATGTAACTAGGGTGGAAGGATTCTATGATGTCGAGACACCAAGCCATACATCCTGGTTAGTTCGATCTTGAGTAGTGAGGTCTTGTGTCTGTTTTGCTATTATTGTCCCTACGAGGTACTTGTGAAATTAGCACCTCCTAAAGAGGAGGGAGTATATTGTGTCATTGCTTTCAGCATGGTAGCTTAACTATAGTTTTTTTTTACTCACTATAGTGTTTATTTATTAAGTGCCCTTTCTTTTCGATATTGACTTTGGGTTGTTGTTCCGTCAGTGGGATTAGTGTCCCTACAGGGACTTTCAATAGAGACTAGCTCACTTTGTTCCCTTTATAGGTGAAGCGCCATCAGCTTAGTGTGCAAATGTGTAAAGTCGGTCTAGTAATCTTGCTTAACTGCTAGCCTTGAAGACAGAGTATGTTTTATTATTTGTACCTCTCATTTATGGTTGTACGTATGCTATGAGATGTACTATATTTGTGATATTGTTTATTATATTTGTGTTTATAGCTCAACACACTACAAGAGAATGCGCGTATAGTGACCAGATTTGCGACCGATATTATCGGTCGCTACTCTGTCGCTATTTGCCACCAAATAGCGACCGATTGTATCGGTCGCACACTTGAAACCCATTTGGCGACCGACTTTATGTCGGTCGCAAAGTGGTCTCTGATGCCCTACTTTTTTCCCAAGCAACTTTTCCCCCTCCCCCCTCCTTCGCCGCGACCAAAGTTTTCCCCCGACCAAAGTTTTCCCTCCTCTCATCTTTCCCCCTCTCGTCGCCTGCTGCTCTCGCCGGCGTCGACATCGTCGCCGTCTGTTGCCATCGTCGCTTCGATCCAACTACGACCAGGCTCCTTCTTCACTCCCCTGTCTTTCATCATCTGCCTCATCCTATCTCTGCAATCCCATTTCTAGCCACTGCATATATGTTTTGATAAAAGGACATAAGTTGCTGATTCATGAGGCTCCAGTTGCAGGAGATGCTCTGCTGCAAACTCACCAATTTCTATGTTCTTATGGACTCTACAAGCACTGAGAAGTGTCCTCCACAACATGGCATCTGGATCGATAGGCATCTCCTCTATAAATCTTCTTCCACGATCCAGTTGTCCAGCCCATCCAAGAATATCAACTACACAAGCATAGTGCTCTGGACTCGAGGTACTTAATGCCTTCATTCACCAAACCCACATGGCTGCAAGCGGTCAGCACAGCAACAAATTTAACATGGTTGGCTTTAAGCCTTCTTGATTCGTCAGGTCAAAAAGTCTCAAAGCTTCTTGCCCATCCCCATTTTGATATCTAAGTGCTTAGGCAACAAGGCTCCCACTTAGGCATCGCCTAAGCAAGTCTTTGGTGCCTCTTTAAGGGGACCACTGTAGAAGGCTTTCCATGGAGATTTCTTCCTCTGTGGCAATTCAAGAACCCAATAGAGGAAATTTTTTTCATTGTGATCTGAAGACTTTCTTGCTGTTCTGATGGAAAATCTCTCTGTATGAGATAAAGCAAGGTGGGAAAATCTCTCTGCTATGAGATAAAGCAAGGTTGATTACTATGCTGTTAGAAATTTGCATTTTGTCTTTTCTTATTGTGCTTCTGTGTGATGCTTGATGAAGCCTTTTTAAGACTGAAAGCCTAAAAGGGACACTTCACTTCCCTTCTGACTCAATATAATTGGTGCCTTGTGGTATATCTCAAACACTTCATGGTGATGGTGAATTACATTACATGAGTCCTCATTTAACTTTTGCTGAGTTTGTATATCAGCATGTTGATTACATTACATGGTGAATTACATTACATGATTCAGATGGTTGTTTATGTTTGATTAAGGTAACCAGAGCATAGTACAAAGAAAGGAAAAGAAACATCAATAAAGTAATAACAGTAGAACAAAAAAAAGGAAAAAGGCAGACAGCACTCTACTGAGAAAGTTACAGAAGTCAAAATAGCAGGAAGTCACTTTAAGTAGAATGATACTGCAGTTAGAAACATTCCAGGAATGTTCCTGACGCAGATACCTGAAAAATTTTAATATGTATGTAACTTTCTTTCTTCCACTATTTGATGAATATGCATATATTTTATTACCAGTTGAAGATATGGTTCGAGGATGGCGTGAGACTTCTTCAGGTGGGAGGGGAGAGGATAGTGGGAGGAGATTTACTTCCTTTTCTACACCTCTACCACCGACCTCTGTACCACTACCATCGGCAGCAGGTATGTATACTTTGATTTGTATGCATTGCGGTATTTATTTAATGTAATTCTTTATGTCATTGTGGTAACTTATTCTTATTTTCACAGCACCTCTACACACGACCTTTGTACCGGTACCACCGACTTCTGCACCGCTACTACCGGCAGTAGGTATGTTTACTTTCATGTATAATGCATTGTAGTATTTGTTTAAAATAATTCTTTATGTTTTTGTGTTATCTTATTTTATCCTTACAGGACCCACGACCTCTGCACCTTTACCACCAGCAATAGGTAGATTGACGACCTCTGCACTGCTACTACCTGTAGCAGGTAAATATGTCATTTATAATGCACTGTAGTATTTGTTTAATAAAATTCTTTTTGTTTTTGTGGTATCTTATTTTATCCTTTCAGGACCCACGACCTCTACACCTTTACCACTGACAGTAGGTAGATTGACGGCCTCTGCATCTCCATCACACATGGCGAGTGGATCTACACCTCCTCCATCTGAGTCAGGTATGTTTCATTTACATTTCTATTTTTTTATAAGCATTTTTTAATTATACTATTTAATTCGGATAGTACGTGCTGATGACGAGACGAGTCATCACGAGGGGGAGGGCAGTTATAATGAGACGATGCGGGCAGTGTGGATAAATGAAGGGTATGTAATGTATTATTTTTGTTATCTATTCGTCATTGTGGTATTAATATTTTCAATTTCAGGAATAAAATAGAGCCAGCCCAAGCATCACAATTTATTACAAAGACAATTCAAGCACATTTTCCAGGCCCCATCCATCGCTTTTCTGATTTTCCGATGGATGTTCAGGATTTATTGTTCTCTATGTTCTTGGTTAGTATCTTATTCTTATCATATTAAGTCATTTTCAATTCTTATTTTAACACACTTTTGTTATGTAACATATACTTTATTTTTTGTTAATATGTAGAAGATCATCGATTCACAGAGCATTCAGATGAGTTACGTGCCAGATCTGCATGGACAACTACTGCAAGAGCAAATTTCAAACATCTTATGTACAATGTCCGAAAAAATGCAAAAAGAGCATGTGCAAGTACAGATAAGAACCAATGGAAGGAGCATGGGCCTGTGTGGATGAGAAAGGAGTATTGGACGGAGCTGTGCGACATTCGGGGAGCGGAGAAAATGGAATGAAAATTCAAACAAAGCAAAGCAAAACAGAGCAACGCATCCTGAAGCGAATGTACACACGAGTGGCTCTGTCTCCTTTGCAACACATAAAGCGAGATTGGTAAGTACACTTCTACATTTGTGAATTTTTTTAATCTAATAATAAACTTTGATTTATTTAATAACAGGAAGTACAGTTCAAACGGCCACCTCAATTTCAAGAACTTTTTGATGAAACTCATAAGAAGAAAGGGACAAATAATTACATTAGTGAGAAAGCTCGGGAGGTAGCGGTAAGTGTATACACTAATAATTTTCATTTAAGATTAAACTGTAGAATAAATTTTTTTTTTTTTTTTGCAGGAGTCATATAGTAGAGGAATGGATGAGAGGTACGAGGATGCAGTCAGCGTCCAGAGTTAGATCCTGACATTTGGGTTGCAGCATCTGGGGCACCCAAGAAAGGCCATGTCTATGGTTTTGGACATAGCTTGGGCACGACTAGGGTGATATCATCATGCTCGAGTTCGGTCTCACATGCGACCTCTCCATTCACCAGCAGCCCCAGGTGGTTCTTCCAGTGCCTCCCCGACCATGACTCCGGACATGTTTAGGGTGATCGTCAACGAGGCCGTCTCTCAGATTATCTCAACCATCGTCTCTCAGACCATCTCCCAGATGTTCGCAGAATTGGGAATTCCTGGTAATAGAGCACCTCCTGCACAGCAGCCTCCGGTAAGTATTTTATTTGATTGATTTTCTATTTGTTAACTCTAAATATCATCTTACAAAATATAAGAATTTAGATTGAGGAGGGAAATATCATTTCTTAACTCTATGAATTTGGGTTTGAGGGTTCGAAATTGAAAAGAGAGATCTAATCAATCTATCGATTGTTCCAACACGACATGGGAGGTGAAAGTAACCCGTAGAAACTGATGGAGTTCAAATTGGACTCTAAATTTGAGCTTGATGCTCAAATTTATATTTCTTAAAAAGAACTAACTTAATCGGGTTTAGGGGGGTCAAAAATAAAAAAATAGGTCTAATTAATTTGTCAATGACTCTAACACGACCAGAAAGGTGAGAATGACTTGTAGAAACTGACAGAGTCCAAATTGGACTACCGATTTGAGCAAAACATTTAAAACTGTCATTCATCAATTTTAGTTAAATGAAAAACATCTTATTTTTAATTTTCAAGAAAAATTGCTTCTTTATTAAGTATTTGATTTTAATTTTTTTATATGATATACAGGATCATCCGTCGCGAGATGTTGGACGAGACGACGACCAGGATGACACATATGCGGAGGATTTGTGATTTCATTTTAGTTGTGTACACGTTGTCATTTTATTATGGATGTATGATTAGTTTGTGTGTTTGTATGTGATGAATTTGAGGTCCGTGGAGATTGTGATTTGTGTAGGTGATTTATCGTGGTTTTATGATATTGTTATTTATCAGATGATTTATAGTCGTTTGTGTTAATTTATATAAAAAAATATTTTAAAATTAGCGACCGATCAGCGACGGAAATATATCCGTCGCTGATCGGTCTCTGAAGTTGGTCGCCCCACACACAACAACGGATCAAGTTTGGTCGCTACGTCAGTCTCTATAGTAGCGACCGACATAGCGACCAAAAGTGTCGGTCTCTATCAGCGACCGACACAGCGACCAATTTTCGGTCGCTGTGAGCGACCTTCCTGCGACCACGCTAGGCGGTCTCTACTTGCGATCGAGCATGCGACCGACCTCTTCCGGTCGCTATCAGAGACGGATTCTGCGACCAAACATAATCGGTCACTGTCTAGCGACCGACAAGTTCGGTCGCAATTCGGTGGTTATTCGGTCGCACATGCTTACAGCGACCGAACAGAGACCGAATAGAGACCGAACACGTCGGTCGCTATTTCCGCTTTTTCTTGTAGTGACACTTGCAATTGTTCAATTTCTTATATAATTTTCTCAGATATTTTTTTAACCCTTCCGTCTTCGACTCGTGATTGGTGGTTCAAGATTCGAATATACTACAAAGATTAATTATCTAAGATCGTTGCAAGAACTTTTCCCAAAACAGATAATATATTATGAAAGTTAAAGTTGGATTGGACATGACATCTCCTATTCAGCTCACCTAAAGTTTGTTGAAAAAATGACTTGAGATATAAAAAGGATAATGTGTTGTAATTAACTTTGATGGTGGCGGATGAGATGTGCTTTTCTGCAGGGTCAGATGCTGAAATTTCGATGAGGGTGCTGACGCTCCAACACCCCCCCCCCCCCCCCCCACACACACAACACACAATAAACTTGGCTTAACCACCAACTTCTGCTTCATCCGATATTATGTGAGTGACATAAATATAAACATCTACTTAACTATATTATAGTGCTACTGTTTAAACATCCTATTTTATGAATATTTGAGAGAGATATCGATTTCAAATATTAATTAATCATATTTGATATACTATGCTATTTTCTTTAGATCAGCTGACATCACAAGAAGAGCAATACTTGGTGGTAATACTCACAAGAGAATGCAAATAACTGCGTGGGGGCACCAAAAGCCTGCCCATACAGAGATCTTGGCCACACCTTAAAACATGAAAATCCCAAACAAAAAGAAAACATACATTACATATGATGTGCAAATAGAAGATTTGGCATATCAGCGGCCCTGAACAGAACTTCTTGTGAGCTGATTGCTAGATGTTTTGGATGCCCCGTCAAGTGAAGATGGCGGAACGGAGTTAAATGGAGTGCTTCCAATAACAAAAGCAGGCTTCTTTGGCATTGGCAAAGGGCAGACATCATTACTCAGCAAGGAAATAATGGAAGACATCGTGGGTCTGTCCGCTGGGTGGTCTTGAATGCACAACATTGCCAATTGGGTGCATCTTAGCACCTCATTAGTAGAAGATGAACCGCTTATTGATGGGTCCAGGAGTTCCAAAGCTCTACCACTTTCCCACACCTGCCAAGCCTGAAATCCACATCAAAGTGTTCATTGTTTATTAATCCTTCCAGATTTTGCATTACTTGAATTCACAGCAGAAGCAAGCATTGTCTCAAGTTGAGGGAGAAAAACTTACATATCCAAAGAGGCTTTGAAAATTGCTATCTGGATAAAAGTCAGTGCTCCTTTTTCCGGTGATGATCTCCAAGAGTATGACCCCAAAGCTGAACACATCAGATTTCTCTGAGAAGACACCATTGAATGCGTATTCCGGGGACATATAGCCACTACGGCGCCATCATCAGAAAAAAAAAATCAATTAGCTAGAAAAAGGCAATCTGAAAATTTGCTTTTAAATTGGTGCATGCTACTCCGGAAGGCATTCATATGTAGTATAATGGGGACTCACTATGTTCCAACTACTCTCTGGGTATTCCCTTTATCTTGATTTGTTTGAAAAGTTCTTGCCAATCCAAAGTCTGAGATCTTGGGATTCATCTCACTGTCAAGCAATATATTACTAGTCTTTAGGTCTCTGTGTATGACGCGCATTCTTGAGTGCTGATGCAGATAGAGGAGGCCATTTGCCAACCCTTTGATAATGACAAAACGCTTCTCCCAATTTAACTCAACTGATCTCGTTGGATCTGAACAAAAGGGTGATGAAAAGGATTATCTAGACAAATAGTGATTAAATTAGGAGTTTCAAAGTTTGTTGTTTATACTTATCCAGGAGGAGGGAAAAAAATCCAAGACTTCAAAAGTTAGGAAAAGAGACAAACCAAAGACAAATTTATCCAGGCTTTTGTTGGACATGAACTCGTATATCAATATCTTTTCATCTTTATGGATGCACCAACCCAAAAGTCGGACAAGATTATTGTGTTGAAGTCTTGCAATGAGTGTGACTTCATTGTGAAACTCCTGGTGACCTTGTTTAGAGCTCTTGGATAGCCTCTTAACAGCTATCTCTTGACCATTCAACAATGTCCCCTGGAGAGCAACAATCCAGGATTAAAATTATATACCAGTACTGAGATGTGGATAAAGCATGATCTGAAAAGAAGCAGAACTACTTAAGACCTTGTAAACAGGGCCAAACCCCCCTTCACCGAGCTTATTTTCACCGCAAAAGTCAGATGTAGCAGTCTTCACAATTTTGAAATCAAAGAAGGCAGCAGCTGACACTTCTTTTGCACTTCCAAGTGCACTGGCGATGTCCAAGCTCTGTGGGGGCACTATCATTCTAGTTCTCCTCTTTCCCACTTTGCAACAGAGACATGGGAGCAATATATAAGTTTCTTTGAGAGTCTATACGGTTTAACCTGACGTACAATAATATAACATAATTACCTCTTGATTTGTGCATTTTAATGGAGAAATAGCAGCAAATTCCGATAAGAAGCATCCCCAGAGAGAGAGTGGGCACTATGATCTTGATCAGACCTTTGTTCTTACTTGGGAAGAAGATTCCATCCTCCAACCGTGTGTTGTTGCCTTCTGCAGCACAACAGGGAATGGAAAAAAGTGTCGGTAAGTGATTTAAAATCTATAAATTGGATTTTCTAAAAATTTTAATTTGATGAGCAGAGAGGATTCTACTATCAACTTAAAACCATATGAATGATTTATAGACTTGGTCTCATGGACCACAAATTTGAACTACCCGGCCCAAATCACACTAAAGAGTCTGATGTCATGTTGTAGTTTGCACCAATCATATATAGTGTGCACCAGTATTGCTCATGTTAAAATTATTAAATTCGCATTCCAAATTCAGCTCTTTAAAATGATGAGTGGGGAGGACTTTACGACTATAAAAGTATTAATACTTTTGTCTCGTTCTAACATGGAGGATTCTTCCACTATGTTGGGCGACAATTCTATATATCTTGGTGATTTTGGATCCAAAATTTCCACCACAAAAAAAAAAAAAATTTATTACAGGTCTCTCACCATTTGCGAAGAGTAATCGAACGCTAGACAAATGGGAAAGAATAAACAGAGCAGAGGAGTCGATAGAAGGTATAATAAAACAAAGCATATAGCTCATCTATTTTAGTGGATAAGCAAACGTAGGTTATGAAAGCGGCGTACCATCTTCGGACGCATGAAGACGCACATAGAGATCCTCGGCGTAGTCGGGAATTTGCACGAGATCTTTCATCTCTCCATCCCAGATCAAGCACCTCGATCCCGAGACCTTGCCCTCCAAGGTGGTTATATCCGCATAAGCATAGCCTTGGCAGTGGCACCTAGCGGAGCACTCCGTCTCGCACTGCTGCATGCTCTTGTTCCACATGACGGAGAATCCGTCCGGCAGCTTCATCCCGGGGACCTTCACAAACCTGTCCGTTCCGTTGCATCGCAGCTGCTGCCCTCGCACACAGCCACCCGTGAAGTTGCCCATCTTCCACTCCTCCGGGCTCTTGGGCTCGAATCCGTCCAAACACCTGCAAGAGTCCTGGTTACGATCACAGACGCCAAATGGTCCGCACCGGTTGTAGAAGTCGCAGGTTCCTACTGGGAAGGGACGGACGGATATCCACTTGTTCAACCATTCGCCCCAGACCAACAAGTCCACTTGGCCTGTATAATCCAGAACAAATCTCCCAAACACGGAGTAGTTATCAGGCATGTAGAAGGTCCAGCTGATCTCATCATCGCCTTTAACTATCCTCCTGATCATGAGAGTGATGGTACTCCCAGGTTGCTGGAACCTTAGCACTGGTTTCCCATCCCACGGTCTCAATCTCGCGAGGATTTCTGAACCCTTGAAGATGTATTGCTGTACGGAGGTCTTGGGATCGACGATAAGCACGAACTGTCCGGGAGACGGGTCGGCTGCGCCCCTCCACGACGTCAGTCTCGTGCTTACGCCGGTGCTGAGGTTGGATCTCAATTTCATGCCAGGCAGCAACGTGTCGGCGGGGTGATCGAAGCTCTGCCAAACGTCGTTGCCGTCACCCTGCCTGAGGATGAGGTTGCCCGAGTCCAGAAGCACCGCGGAGGTATTGCTGGGGACGCCCGTGAGGTTTGTGGACCAGACGGCTCTTCCCATGCCGTCCAGCACGGCGATGTTGCCGTCCTCTGTTGCGGTGAGGACTCCGGCTGGGTCTCTGAGTGACCTCTCTCTGTTGGCGACCCACACCACCGTCCTCGGAAGGCGGTTGTACCATATCCCGGCGTAGTGCAGGTTAGCAGCATCGGATTTCTCCGCCCTGAAAAAGCCCAGTGTGAAGATCTGGCTGGCAGATAGTATCGTCTGGTTCACGGATACGTACTGCCCTGCGGCCAATCTGTCACCGGCAGCGCAGAATGATAGCTGGTGGGAAGATGATAAGAAGACGATAAAAGCGGAGACGAGGAAGAACAAGCCCATATCACCCCTGCTGCTGCTGCTGCTGCTGCTTTGTGTCTCTTTTTGTCTAATTATCCGCTTCTTCTTAAAGCTGGAGCAACAGAGCGTTCGTCGTGTGGCAGCCGTTAAGTATTTACCAGAGACCGCCGTGGACTTTGAAGCTGACCGACATCATCCATTCTTATGGACATGAGCGTCTCCGGTGTGTGCATGGCACGTCACTGGCAGTCGTGTCGGCCACTGAAAGCTCTCCAAGAGGTCGTCGCTGTTTCTTTCCCTAAGCGAGAGGCTGCCCGAGTCCAGCAGCATCGCGAAGCTGCTGCTCGAGACGCCCGAGAGGTTTTTGGACCCCACGGCCGGTTCTTCCCATCCTGTCCAGCACGTCATCGTCCCCGTCTCCGGTGACAGACATGACACCTTCACCTTCTTCAAGAATTTGCATCTAAATGTCCTGAGAATACGGACAGTGATAATGCAGATCAATATCTCCATCTTCCAACAAACAATGCACACGACACATTTTTTTAACATTAAAAGGCCTATATCTGGCCATTTTATTAAAAAAGATATAAAATCAAAGAGGTAAAAGCCAAATACAAATAGGGTGGCATATGTCAAACAAGAAAATCATACGGAAATTAAAACTCTATGTATGATCTATGCCAAGAATAAGTACGTCAAAGAACAGTGTGTGGTTGTAGCTCTAGCCGTCGAGAGCAACACTCCACGTCAACATTATCATCATCAAGGTTTTTAAAGACTTGAGACGGTCATGAGGCGATCGGTCAAAGCCTCACGAGGCGTAAGCCTCAAAGCGTACCGAGGCATGAGCCTCAATAAATTTAAAAAATATTATAAAACTATATAAATAAAAACATATTTTACATATAAATAATATCTTAACTCAATGATAGATAGTAATCACATTGCAGATATACTGATCATTCAAATGATGCAAATAATGCATGTTATGATGGCAATATATAAATTATTAATCTAAGATTTCAGACTCCCCACCTACAAAACCTATTTTAATATTTAAACTAAAAATCTAAGATGAAATCTTAATCGTGAAATCACTCAAATGAGGGCGTACGCTTCAGTTTAGCCTCATCGCCTTGGCGCCTCAACCCGCCTCATCCGAAAAAAACATAAGTCTCACAGATTTATCAGGAGGCGTAAGCCTTGAGGCTATTTGTTGAAGCATCGCCTTAAGGCATGCGCCTCATAGCCTTGAGGCGGCGCCTTTTCAAACCTTGATCATCATCCTCTTCTGCTTCCTTTCCAAAGGTCTCAGAACCAGTGGCAGATGCATCATATATCTAGTGGGGTCTCATTGGATTGGAAAACATATTTTATGAGGATAATTTTTTATTATGGATGACTCCACTGAATTTATATAAGTACACTATTAAGACGCTGCTAAAGAAAAATTCTACATCTGTCACTACTCAGAACCTAATTTAAATCCAGACATAAAGATATTTTCAACTTTAGAAAGCTCAACAATAGAACTAAACTTAGTCTGCTAATCTACGGAATTATGTTGTGGAATTGAAGTTGAAGATGATATAACTGCAGCATCATTCTGCTGCAAAAGATTAGAAGAATGCTCTCGAGTGGGTCGGTAGGCACTTCTCTTTTACGAGAAGGACGTGAAATAAATTTTTGACGTCCAAAAAATGAGTTACTTGAAGGGGAAATGGAGTTCGCTCCATTAGCACTTTTTTGAAGCGCCTTGAACACGAAGATCATCCCTATATAAAGCATAAGCACCAAAATTGGTTTGGCCTTCTAGTTGTGGAGATTGATCATTGGCTTTCTTGTGAGATGATGATGTAACCTGAATTGGAGTGGATTGCTGCTGGTTGGAAGAGTCTTCACCTAATTCCACTGAGTTAATATCATGGGACGTGTCCATCAAGTTATTATTATTATTTGGTAATGAAAGGAACCCTCGCCCCCCGTAATTTTATGGATTTAGCGATTGATGCTCGTAGACTTCAAGATCAAAATCTGACAATCTCTATTTTCCGTGTACTCACACTTCGAAGATTATATGTGTTACTACTTGAGTAACGGGGTCGGCCTTAAGCCGATAGGCTCCTTGGGACGAGGTCACCGCTCGCACGAAACCGACGCCTTCCTGCAAGACCACCGAGTTGCCTCGGTGGGGAAACGCTCCGACGATCAAGTTAGAGATGGATCGAGCTTGGAAGAGAGTTTAGAGTGGAAGAAGATCGCATACCTTTCTCCCGGCGGAGGCTTCCCCCTTTTATAGTGTCCTTACTAGGAGAACTTGGCTGAACACGATTTGGACGTATCGCTCACATATCAACCCACGATCGTCGTGGATTCGGACTTGGACCCGAGAATCTCGGTCCTTGCCTCGCACTACCCACGATGCCGGATTCTTAGGGGGCCTTGACTGGCTCTTTCTCTGGTTAGTTACTTGCAGTTGTTGGAAACTCATGCTTCGCGATCCATGAGATATTCTAATGATCCGAACTTCCCCCAACGCCTCCCGAATTAACAGGAGAGCCGCCAGTGTATGCTTATTGGACTCGGTCCGAGTACTTGAACATTCGGGTGAACTCATGGCTCAGGGCTGCCCAGAGAAGAATTGGGTTAATTCGGACTCTTCATCTGATTGAACGGGGGACTCGGGGCCGAGTTCTCGGCCTCGAGGACCACCACGCGTCATCGGCCTTATAGCCGAGCACTAGACCTCGAGGATCACCCTGTATCATTGGCCCCCTGCCTCCTGCTCGATGTGCTCCATGCGCGCCGAGTAGGAGGCGTTACTGCTAATCTTCTTGCCGAGGCCTCGTCTCGGGTCGGCGGGCGTCTCCTGCCCGCTACATAAGCCGAAGGGGCGCCGCAACTGCCCCGGGACGCGCGACCTCCCACGTCTCTGACAGCCGCCGCAGCGTCACGTCGCTTCACTTCCCCCTCCTTAATGATGACGGGTGAGGAGACGGGCACTCATGATGGCGCCTCGATCCCCGCCTGACGTTACTTGGACTGCGATCCGCGCCTGAAGCCCCCTGCTGCGCCGGATGGCACACGTGGCGTCTTGCTGGCGCTCCGTTTCGGGCGAGGGCCTTCATCCGTTGGATCAGGACTGCTGCTGGGAGGATATAAATAGCCCCGGAGGCGTGGCGGAAGGGTCTTTCGCGCACGCATAACCTCTTCGCGAAGCTTGTGTTTTTCGGAAGCAAAGGGGAGTTGGGTTGTCTGAGCCGAGCTCCGAGTCGTCCGTCTTTTCGATCGCCTTCGTAGAGGTAAGCCATGGGCTCATCCTCTGTGCTTTCCTCTTCTTCTTCCGCCCCTTCTTCCTCTTCTACTCCTTCAGTGGGATACTCTCCCTCAGGGAGTCCCTCTCATCGCCTTCCTTCGGATCCTTCCGCTCTGGCCTCCAAGCAGTCAGGCGATCTCCCTGCCTCTGGTGACCTCGTTTTAGCAGTGACTCCTGGGGAGTATGTGCCTAAGGTCTCCTTAGCTCCTTCTTCTGGCGTGCGCCGAGCGGCCGATTCGGTAGCAGATGCCGTCACCGAGATCGATAGCGCTACCCTCAAATAGATCACCGAACACCCAGGCCTTCGCTTCCCTGCTGATTTTACTGTTCATTCCGATTCCGGCCTTAGAGCCCACTATTCGATGGAAAACGGTTTCTGCCTGTACTCAGAGTCCGTCCGAGCCGGCTTCCGATTTCCGCTTCACTCTTTCACTGCCCATCTCCTTTTGTACTTGGGGGTTGCTCCTTCGCAATTGGCCCCCAATTCCTGGAGGTCCATAGTCGGCTTTTTGGCCGCTTGTGCTCTGGCGAAGATCGCGCCGAGTATTCGCCTCTTTTTCTATTGTTTTTCCCTTAAGATTTTAGGGGATTGGTTATTCTTCTCCGCTCGCTCAGGTCGTCAATTCCTTGGCCGCTCTCCGTCTTCCATCCACGGGTGGAAGAGATCATTTTGCTTCGTTCACAGCTCTGAGGGATGGAGTTTCCCGACTTCCTGGGTGGCCGTCAACCCTAACGACGCGGCCTTCCGATCCCCTGCCGACATGAGTGATGCCGAGTTGTCGGATTTCGAGTCATTGCAGGGGGTGATCTTGCCCGACTTGATAAATCCTTCGCCCGAGCTATTTGCCTTAATCCGAGAGGATAACCGAGGTCTGGCGTTATACTATCGCTTCGATGCTTTGCCCTCCCCTTTTTCAGGAATGATCTGATTCTCTGTGGTCCTCGTAGATATGGCCGAACCAAGTGCATCCCAAGGGGCCGCCGAGGAACGAGACACCGAAGATTACGCGGCGCTGGCCGCACAACGATTTGATGCTGGAGGAGGTCGCCGCAAAAAGAGGATTATCCGCGATCCGAGGCCATCTGATGAGGCGGATGTTTAGATCGTAGAGCCTTCCACTGTGGTTCTCCCCGCGGCTAGCCCCTCGGCACCCGTAGCTGCCCTGTCGCTCCCTGTCAGAGCACCTCTGCCAAGACCGGGAAAACAGGTTCGGCCGTCCGATTCGGTCCCGATCGAAGGCGGATCTTCGAGCGTCGCCCCGCCTACCGGCCACTCCACTCCTGCTTCACCTATCGCAGCCGAGCCGTCACTTCGGGAGTGGGGTCGACGTTCGGTTCCGAAGAGTGTTACCTCTCGGATGTCGTCGGTGAAGACCTCGGACCTTATTGACAAGGTGTTTAGGGGGCTTCAACTTAGCTTGGGTTCCTTTGCGAGCCTAGTCCACCGGACTGATCACACCTTGGAGGCAACCGAGGGGCGACTGCGGGCGGCCGAAGAGAAGGTGGCCGTTCTCAAGTCGAAGAACGCGGAGCTGGAGGCCTCAGTTGCTGCGATGACCGCACGGGCAGATCAGTCCAATGAACTGGCCGCCAAGCTTGCCAAGGGAGTTGATAAACTTAAGGCTTCGCTGAAAGAAGAGCAGGGGGCTTTGGCAGTCGAGAAGGTGGCTCGGGAGGCTGAGGAGCAGGCTCATGAACAGACAAAGGCGAAGTTCTCGGAGCTCGTCGCTGAGGAGCGCCGAAAGGCGGTGATGGAGTACAGGAGATCGGACGCCCATATTGACCAGATAACTGGTCTCTTCAAGGATGGCTACAACCATTGTCTGAAAGCGCTGTCCAGGGCCTATCCTGATCTGGATCTTTCTTCCGTGCGTCCTCCTTCCCATGACTCGGACGTGGAAGACGCGGGAGCCGAGGTGCCTGTGCGTTCGGGGACTGTTGGCCCGGTTCGTGGCTCCGCCGATGCTCCAGCTGATACCCCTGTTGCCCCCTAATGTTGTATTTTTTCTTCGTTGACGGACCAGTCTTTTATCATAGTAAACATCTTTGGGGCCTCGCGGCCCTTTTGACATAGCCGAAAGGTTGGAGTTCCGAGGTCACAAATGGACGGCTACTGGCGCCGAGCCCATCTTTGTTCGGTAGGTTTTTCTAATTTAGACGTATCGGAACGACCTCGTTAGATTGATTAGGGCGTCGAAACGATCTTGTTATCTCGTAGTGTTGAAGCGATGTCGCCATACAATAGTGTCGAAGCGACCTCGTTGTATGGTAGAGTGCCAAAGCGACCTCGTTATATTGTAGAGTGCCGAAGCGACCTCGTTATATTGAAGAGTGCCGAAGCGACCTCGTTATATTGTAGAGTGCCGAAGCGACCTCGTTATATTGTAGAGTGCCGAAGCGACCTCGTTGTATTGTAGAGTGCCTAAGCGACCTCGTTACATTGCAGAGCGCCGAAGCGATCTCATTACAATTCAGAAGTAAAAAAGCCGGAGGTGCTCAGCGTTCCACGTCCTCGGGACAACTGAGCCGTCCATTCCTTCGAGCCGATAGGCCCCCTGTCCTAGGTCTTCTCTTACCCGATAGGGGCCTTCCCAAGTAGCTGACAGCTTTCCTACCGCCGATTTGGGGTCTGCGACGGCGAGCTTCCGCAGGACGAAGTTTCCCGCATCTAAGCGCCTTGGCCTAACCCTTGCGTCGAACTTTCGCTTCATTCGGCGTTGATAGACTTTGATTCTGGACGCTGCCTTGTCACGTCGCTCCTCGACGAGGTCAAACTCGGCACGCAACGATTGGTTGTTCACTTCTTGATCGAAGCCTCGAACCCTCTCGGAGGGCACCAACAGTTCGACTGGGGTGACTGCCTCCACGCCGAAGGCGAGAGCGAAAGGAGACTCCTGAGTGGCTTCTCGAGGTGTTGCTCGGTATGCCCACAATACGTGGGGTAGCTCGTCTACCCACCGTCCTTTGTGCTCGGTGAAACGCCGCTTTAGTCCTCCGAGCAACGTCCGGTTGGTGACCTCGGCCTGCCCGTTGGTTTGAGGATGGGCCACCGAGGAGAATCGGTGATTGATTCCGAGCTCCACACAGTGGCGGCGAAACCGGGCGTTGTCGAACTGTTTGCCGTTGTCCGTGACGATTGCTCGGGGAAGTCCGAACCTGCAGATAATATTCTTCCATACGAATCCCCATGCGTGGGCATCGGTTATCTTCGCGAGCGGCTCGGCCTCAACCCATTTGGTAAAGTAATCGACGCCGATGATGAGGAACTTCCTTTGCCCCGACGCTGGCGGGAATGGACCGAGGATGTCCATTCCCCATTGTGCGAAGGGCCAAGGTGCTTGTAGAGGGGTAAGGTTGCATGGAGGCTGCCGATTTACCTTGCTAAAAAGCTGGCATTGCTGACATCTTCGGACATATTCTTCGGCGTCGGCAAGCATAGTGGGCCACCAATAGCCTTGCCGAGATATTCTTCTGACTAGGGATCGCGGACCCGTATGGCTTCCGCATATGCCCTCGTGTACCTCGGCGATGATGCCTCTTGCTTGCCTTGGGCCCACGTAGTGCAGGTGGGGGAAGCTAAACCCTTTCCTGTAGAGGTCGTCACCAAGTAAAAAGAATCGAGGGGCTCGTCTTTTTACCTTTAGCGCTTCTTCCCTGTCAACTGGGAGTTGGCCGTCCTTGATGTACTGGACGAGAGGGGTCATCTAGGTGGGCTCGGCGTCCAAGCACAAGACTTCTTCTGTCCTTGTGGAAGGCTCGCTGAGCTCTTCGACGAGGATGGGGGAATGCTGCCGATATTCTGAGGCGGCGGCGTATTTGGATAACGCATTTGCTTGGGAATTGTCAGCTCGCGGGATCTTCAGCAATTCGGCTACCTCGAACTCGGCCATGAGTGCTCGGACCTTGGCCACGTAGGGGGTGAGCTTTTCTTCCCTGGCTTCGAACTCCCCCGAGACCTGGCTGACAACAAGCTGCGAGTCACTGTGAACTCGAATCTTCATGGCTCCCAACGTCTTTGCCATCTTCAGCCCTGAGATGACGGCTTCGTACTCGGCCACGTTGTTAGAAGCGGAGAAGCCGAATCGAATTGCGTACCTCAGGGTAAGACCCTCTGGTGAGTTCAGGATGACGCCAGCTCCACTGCCATGAGACCCGGACGCCCCGTCTACATACGCCCTCCACTGCTTCTCTGTTTCTTCCGGCTCGGATGGTCTCGCTGTCCCTTCGGATATGAAATCGGCAAGGGCCTGAGCTTTGATGGCGACCCGGGGCCTGAAGGACACGTCGAATTCCCCGAGTTCCACGGCCCACTTGGCCATCCTCCCCGAGGCCTCGGGTCGGCTAAATACCTGCTTGATGGGGGCGTCAGTGAGGACAACGATCTTGTGTGCTTGAAAATACGGTCGGAGTCGCCGAGCCGCCATCACCAGTGCGTATCCAGCTTTTTCGATGTCGGAATATCGTTGTTCCGCCACCCGCAAGGCCTTGCTAGTGTAGTAGACCGGAAGATGACTTCGGTCGTCTTCCCTCACGAGCACCGAGCTGATTGAGTAGTCAGTGGCTGAAATGTAGAGAAATAACTCTTCTCCTGCAAGGGGCTTACTTAAGGTGGGGACATTAGCTAGATGTGCCTTGAGCTCGTCAAATGCCCTCTGGCACTCATCGTCCCATTCAAATCGACCTTTCCTTAACACGTTAAAGAATGGTCGGCACTTCTCAGCAGATTTAGACATGAACCTGCTCAGGGCGGTGATTCGGCCGTTAAGCCTTTGTACCTCTTTGATAGTTCTTGGAGGCATCATGTCGAGGATGGCTTGCACCTTGTCAGGGTTGACGTTGATGCCTCGGCTTGAGACGAGGTAGCCCAGGAACTTCCCCGCACGAACGCCGAAGACGCATTTCTCGGGGTTGAGCTTCATCCCGTACTGTCGGAGGACGTCGAATGCCTCAGCCAGATCTCGGACGTGATCCTCGGTCTTCCGGCTCTTCACCAGCATGTCGTCAATGTAGATCTCCATGGTCCTCCCAATTTGTTTTTCGAACATCATGTTGACGAGTCTTTGATATGTGGCGCCTGCATTTTTCAACCCGAATGGCATTCTGGTGAAGCAATACAAACCTTTCTCGGTTGTGAAGGAAGTCTTCTCCTCGTCTTCGGGAGCCATCCTGATCTGGTGATATCCCGAGTAGGCGTCGAGGAAGCTGAGAAGCTCATGCCCCGCTGTTGAGTCAACGAGTTGATCTATTCGGGGAAGAGGGAAGCTGTCCTTTGGGCAGGCTTTGTTGAGGTCGGTGAAGTCTACGCACATGCGCCACTTTCCATTTGCCTTCCTGACGAGGACTACGTTCGCTACCCACTCGGGATAAAACGCGTCCTGGACGGTGCCCGCTCGGAGGTACTTTGCTAAGTTCTCGTCCACGGCCTCCTAGCGGTCTGCCGAGAGGGGACGCTTCTTCTGGCGCACAGGTCGAGCCCCGGGATCCACCCTCAAGTGATGTTGGATCACCTCGGGGTCGATCCCTGGGAGATCACTCTCGGCCCAAGCAAAGACGTCGCTGCTCTCTGTGAGATAATGGACCAGCTCTGCCTCCAGTTCATGGAGTCCGGTGCCGATTTCCAGGGATCTCCCGTTGGCTATTTCAATGTGCTTTGTTTGCTCAGCAGGCTCATGCCTTTCACCATCGATGTCATACTCAGGCTTGTACTCGGGAATAGAGGGTTCCTTTGCTTTAATAGAATTTACATAGCATCTGCGGGCTTCGGTTTGGTCCCCCGAGACCTCCCCTACTCCGCATGGTGTTGGGAACTTCAATTTTTGATGGTATGTAGATGGAACCCCTCCCAACTTCCCTAACAGCCCCCGGCCAAAGATGGCGTTGTAGGCCGACTTCACTTTGACAACCAGGAAGTCGACCTCAACGGTTACAAAGCATGGACTGGACCCGAGCATGACTTTCAGCTTGATCGAGCCTTCAGCGTTGACCGGGGATCCGCTGAAGCCGAAGAGCGGGGTCGTCACGGGCTTCAGGTCGGTACTCAGATTTGTCATCTTCACGAAGCAGTAGTAGAAGAGGACGTCTGGGGCCGCTCCGCCATCCACGAGGATTCGGTGGACGCTGTACCCGTCGATGTCGGCGCTGATGACGAGCGCGTCGTCGTGGGGGAAACTTAGGCCGAAGGAGTCGTCCTCCGAGAATGTGATCGCCAGGTTCGACTTTGGGCCCGAGCTCCCTGAGGTCGAGCCAGAGGCCGAGGCGTACGCCTTCCGTTTCCTTGTGCTGTCGCCTCCACCGGCCGCCCCTCCGGCGAGGACGAGGACCGCCCCTTTCTCTCCACGAGGACCGCGCTCCCTTTCTGGCGTTTGTTCTTTTCGGAGACCATCTACGACGTCCCTGCTGATGAGGCCTCGGCGCAACATCTCGGCAATTTCCAGCTTCAGACTGCGGCATTGATCGGTTGTATGGCCGAAGCCTTTGTGGTACGCGCAGTAGAGGTTGGCGCCGCGACCTGAAGGAGGTTTAGCCAACGGCTCGGGCCGTCGAAACTCGGGTAGCTTCTTGATCACAGGCAGTATCTCGGAGGGAAGTCGGCCGAAGCGAGGCAAATCGCGCGACCGACGGTACTCATCAGAATGGCGGTCGCTGGATCGACGGTTCGAATCCGACCTCCGATCTCCACGGGCCGAGCTGTCTTCCTTCTTCGCCTTCTTGCTTTCCGATGCTTTGCTTGATTCCGCAGGACGGCTCAGCTTCCCTGCGGCTCCGAGTGTGGATTCCAGCCTCGAGTACTTCTGCATACGAGATAGAAGGTCGGAGAGACTCACAGGTGGCTTCTTGGCAATGGATGCCACGAAGGGGGCGTTGGAGCACACTCGGGTGAGGATGTTGACCGCCGTCCGCAGGTCGAGGTCAACAACTTTCATTACTTCAAGCTGAAACTTCTTGGCGTAGTCTCGGAAGAGCTCTCCATCCTTCTGAGTCACGAGCCATAGATCATCTGTGCAGAGAGAGTGCTGAATAGTGCTGTAGAAGTGGTCCAAGAACCGTTGAGCGAACTCGGGGAAGGAACTGATGGACCTCGGTGGGAGGGTCTTGAACCATTGCAGCGCGGCGTCGTCTAGAGTTGACATGAACGCCCGACACCGTAGGGCATCGATGAGGCTGACCATCTCGGTTTGTCCCTGAAAATTATCGAGATGATGAACAGGGTTAGTGGTTCCGTTGTATCGCCTCAACTTGGGGAGTTGCATCTTTGCGGGAACCGGCGCCGAGGTGATTTCTTCGGAGAAGGGTGAGGTGGTTAACAGAGTCGCCACTGAAGGCGCTTGAGTTCCTCGCTGCAGAGCCTCGATCTTCCGATTCATCTCCTGGAGATCGCTTTTCCATCGAGACTCCGGTAATGGGGCATCAAAGGGGACCGGAGTCGACTCGGCCGTGTAGTGGTCCGCGTCCGTCACCCGAGGGGCCCCTTGATCCAACGCCGAGGCCACGACGCCCTGCGTTCCCCCGGGAGGGGGCGGCGGTGGTTGAGCCGAAGGGGCAAGAGCGGCCCCCCGCCCATCTGCCAGGCTTGTTGAAACTGCTGGTGGTGCTGGCTGCGTGCCGATGGCGTCGTTGCCGCCACGACCATCCGGGGTGGGAATCGCCGGCCGGTTGGCTGCTTCTACCTGGGCCGTCATTTGCTGCTGCTTCTGCTCCATGCGTGCTAGGATCTCATGGAGTCCAGCCACCAGGTTCTCGACGCGGTCGAGTCGAGAGGATGTGTTTGAGCCTTGCTCTCCGGTGCCGGATCCCCCTCCGGCGGTTCCCTCTTTGATGACGGCTAGTGGTACTTCGTCGTCGGATGCGCGAGTTGTTGCCTTGCCTTTAGGAGCCATTGGAGCTTGCTTTTTGTTACGATTTCCCACAGACGGCGCCAAAATGTTACTACTTGAGTAACGGGGTCGGCCTTAAGCCGATAGGCTCCTTGGGACGAGGTCACCGCTCGCACGAAACCGACGCCTTCCTGCAAGACCACCGAGTCGCCTTGGTGGGGAAACGCTCCGACGATCAAGTCAGAGATGGATCGAGCTTGGAAGAGAGTTTAGAGTGGAAGAAGATCGCATACCTTTCTCCCGGCGGAGGCTTCCCCCTTTTATAGTGTCCTTACTAGGAGAACTTGGCTGAACACGATCTGGACGTATCGCTCACATATCAACCCACGATCGTCGTGGATTCGGACTTGGACCCGAGAATCTCGGTCCTTGCCTCGCACTACCCACGATGCCGGATTCTTAGGGGGCCTTGACTGGCTCTTTCTCTGGTTAGTTACTTGCAGTTGTTGGAAACTCATGCTTCGCGATCCATGAGATATTCTAATGATCCGAACTTCCCCCCAACGCCTCCCGAATTAACAGGAGAGCCACCAGTGTATGCTTATTGGACTCGGGTCCGAGTACTTGAACATTCGGGCGAACTCATGGCTCAGGGCTGCCCAGAGAAGGAATTGGGTTAATTCGGACTCTTCATCTGATTGAACGGGGGACTCGGGGCCGAGTTCTGGGCCTCGAGGACCACCACGCGTCATCGGCCTTATAGCCGAGCACTAGACCTCGAGGATCACCCTGTTCAATATGTAAACCGGATAAATCTCTCCCCGAAAATCGAACTCGAGACCCTGACCCAAAGATAGGATGTTTCACCGGATTTAATCATTTCGTCTATTTCGTGATCGGCTAGTCGAAGAGACGTCTCCTCTCCGCATTCCTTTGAAGTCCCACGCCCTCACTTCTTCCAGTTGTACGTCCTATACGTTGGGACATATTTAAGGAGACTTGCCAAGTACGTAGATATATGATGTGTGCTGAGTTGTAGAAACCTCCCAAATCTTTGGGATAACAAGAAAAAGTATTTATCTGATTTACATGTAATCCTCGAGGTGTGTAGATCCGAGGTTTTTCCGGTCAAGTGGGGTAAGGGCAATACGGGTACACAGAAAGTAGGAGCTGCCAAGTCCTAACATTGGAGTTCACGAACACCAATCCTTGAGCCCACAAAGCCACACGGGGCGGGATTTCCTCGTTATAAAAAAAACAAGAGAAAGCAGCTGAAAGGGTTCTCATAATTACATTTCATGCCGATCAATGGACCAAGTCAAATTGCAATAAATTTATGGTCTAAGCAATCAAGTTATAATATCGTCTAGGATGATCAGATCAGGAAGGATGAGAAATTAAGATGGATGATGCGGAAAGATAACGGCGTAATAAGGGAGTCACCGGTCCAATTAAGAGGGACTTAACGGTGTATGGTGTGCAGCAAGTTCTTCTTACATGAACTTGGTCTGCTCCGGCCACACATCTGGAATGGGCCTAATAAGAAGAGAACATGTGAGGATTGTAACATACAGGCAGGAGAAGGGAAGGGGGTGGGCCTAAGAATACGAAACGTGTAAGGCCACCTTCAATATAATTTCTGTACAATTAGGGTAAGTTTAAAACTTGTTAAAACTATTGCCTTTAACAGAAACATATGAGAGATTGTTTTGTAGAAGGACAACAGATTTTAGGAGATTATATGGATATATGATGATCATATGGTGTTATTTGAAAATCGTAAAATTTCGAGAGTATATGTATATATATATGTATAGTAGAATAGAAATCCTTTATCGATTGTTTTATAAACAATAGGTTGCAGTTCTGGAGAGGAGAATGTCACCTATTTATTCAAAGAGGACTATCTTGTAAGAAGCCATCATGGAGCGGAATTATCACTGTATATGAGGATTGAGATAGGGATAACCTTAAAACAGAAAAATATTATTGAATTATATATGTGCGGCTGTGATCTGTAATTGTGATATATTTTTTAGGGCAAAATTGTAAAGATTCTGGTCAAAACGGACAATTCGCTAAAGTGGATTAGGCCGTGACATCTCATGTTCAACTCACACTTTTATTGAAAAAATGACTGAGATATAAAATGGATAATGTGTTGTAATTGACTTTGATGATGGTGGATGACGCGTGCTTATCTGCTGGCCTCAGATGCCGAAATTTTGAGGGTCTAATTCCCCTCCACAGTAAACTTAGCTTATGCACCAACTTCTACTTGATCTGAAGGATGTCAATGAATCGGGCCGATTCGATAGATCTGTGTGCCTGCAAGTCTAATATTGGGCAGGACTGTCACATTTCTTAAACTCACTGACTTAATGTTCTGCGGATCGATAAACTTGACCTGTTGAAAAAGTGGGGCCAACTTCAAATCTTTATTTCAAGTCGAGCAGGTTTGATAGGTCTACGACATTAAATTTTTGATTCACCGAACTCCAAATCGATCGACCAAATCCCAAATTGATTGACTAATATTAAACTTGGCTTAACCACCAACTTCTATGTTATGGATCTTTCCCTCGTCCTCAAAGTCCGGGTGGTGAGGAGAGGAGACCCTCACATATTAACTCTTATTTTCCTCTGTGGAATCCGATATGGGACATATGGGCTCACACCCCACATACGTTACATTCTACTTCATTAGATTATATGTGTGTGACATAAGTATCAACATCTACTTAACCCTATTATAGGTGCTACTGTTTAAATATCCTATTTTATGAATATTTGATAAAGATGCCGATTTCAAATATTAATTAATTAATCATATTTGACATAGAACATATTTTCTGACATCATAGGAGAACGATAATAGGCTTCACTAAAAGCCTGCCCATACAGAGATCATGGTCACATAATCTTAAAACATGAATCCCAAACAAAAAAATAAATACATTACATATGATGTGCAAACTGAAGATTTGGCATATCAGCGGCCCTGAACAGAACTTCTTGTGAGCTGATTGCTAGATGTTTCGGATGCCCCGTCAAGTGAAGATGACAGAACGGGGTTAAATAGAGTGCTTCCAATGACAAAAGCAGGCTTCTTTGGCACTGGCAAAGGGTAGGCATCATTGCTTAGAAAAGAAACAATGGAAGACATTGTGGGTCTGTCCACTGGGTCTTCTTGAATGCACAACATTGCCAATTGGGTGCATCTTAACATCTCAGCAGCAGAAGATGTACCGCACATTGATGGTCTGGGAGTTCCAAAGCTCTACCATCTTCCCACACCTGCCATGCCTGAAATCCCCATCAAAGTGTTTAATGTTTATTAATCCTTCTAGATTTTGCGTTACTTGAATTCACATGGCAGAAGCAAGTATTGCCGTAGGTTGGGGGAGAAAACTTACATATCCAAAGAGGCTTTGAAAATGGCGGTCTGGATAAAAGCCTGTGCTTCTTTTTCCAGTGATGATCTCCAAGAGTATGACCCCAAAGCTGAACACATCAGATTTCTCTGAGAAGACACCATTTAATGCGTATTCTGGGGACATGTAGCCACTACAGCATCATCAGAAAAAAAAAACTCAATTAGCTAGAAAAAGGCAACCAGAAAATTTGCTTTTAAATTGGTGCATGCTACTCAGGAAGGCATTCATATGTAGTATAATGGGGACTCACTACGTTCCAACTACTCTCTGGGTATTCTCTTTATCTTGATTTGTTTGAAAAGTTCTTGCCAATCCAAAATCTGAGATCTTAGGATTCATCTCACTGTCGAGCAATATATTACTAGTCTTTAGATCTCTGTGTATGACACGCATTCTTGAGTGCTGATGCAGATAGAGGAGGCCATTTGCCAACCCTTTGATAATGACAAAACGCTTCTCCCAATTTAATTCAACTGATCTCGTTGGATCTGAACAAAAGGGTGATGAAAAGGGTTATCTAGACAAATATTGATTAAATTAGGAGTTTGAATGATTGTTGTTTACACTTATCCAGGAGGGGAAAAAATCCAACTTCAAAAGCTAGGAAAAGAGACAAACCAAAGACAAATTTATCCAGGCTTTTGTTGGACATGTACTCGTATATCAATATCTTTTCATCTTTATGGATGCACCAACCCAGAAGTCGAACGAGATTCTTGTGTTGAAGTCTTGCAATGAGTGTGACTTCATTGTGAAACTCCTGGTGGCCTTGTTTAGAGCCCTTGGATAGCCTCTTAACAGCTATCTCTTGACCATTCAACAATGTCCCCTGGAGGGCAACAATCCAGGATTAAAATTATATACCAGTACTGAGATGTGGATAAAGCATGATACGAAAAGAAGTAGAACTACTTGAGACCTTGTAAACAGGGCCAAAACCCCCTTCACCGAGCTTATTTTCACTGCAAAAGTCAGATGTAGCAGTCCTCACAATTTTGAAATCAAAGAAGGCAGCATCTGACATTTCTTTTGTACTTCCTAGTGCACTGGTGATGTCCATGTCCTGTGGGGGCACTATAATTCTAGTTCTCCTCTTTCCCACTTTGCAACAGAGACATGGGAGCAATATGTAAGTTTCTTTGAGACTCTATATGGTTTAACCTGATGTACAATAATATAACATAATTACCTCTTGATTTGTGTATTTTAATGGAGAAATAGCAGCAAATTCCGATAAGAAGCATCCCCAGAGAGAGAGTGGGCACTATGATCTTGATCAGACCTTTGTTCTTACTTGGGAAGATTCCATCCTCCAGCCCTGTGTTGTTGCCTTCTGCTGCAGAACAGGGAATGGAAAAAAGTGTCTGTAAGTGATTTAAAAATCTATAAATTGGATTTTCTAAAAAATTAAATTTGATGAGTAGAGAGGATTATACTATCAACTTAAAACCATATGAATGATTTCTAGACTTGGTCTTATGGACTACAAATTTGAACTACCCGGCCCAAATCACGCTAAAGATGCATGATGCCATGTTAAAATTATTGAATTCGCTTTCCAAAATTCAGCTCTTTAAAATGATGAGTGCAGAGGACTTTACGACTATAAAAGTATTAATACTTTTGTCTCTTTCTAACTTGGAGTATTCTTCGACTATGTTGCGTGACAATTCTATCCCAGTGATATTGAATCCAAAATTTCCACCACAAAAAATATTTTTATTACAGGTCTCACCATTTTGCAAAGAGTAATCGAACACTAGACAAATGGGATTAAAGAATAAACAGAGCACAGGAATCGAAAGAAGGTATATAAAGCAAAGCATAGCTCATCGATTTTAGTGGATAAGCAAAGGTAGGTTATGAAAGTGGCATACCAAGTTCGGACGCATGAAGACGCACATAGAGATCCTCGGCGAAGTCGGGAATTTGCCCGAGATCTTTCATCTCTCCAACCCAGATCAAGCACCTCCATCCCGAGACCTTGCCTTCCAAGTTGGTTATATCCGCATAAGCATAGCCTTGGCAGTGGCACCTAGCGGAGCACTCCGTCTCGCACTGCTGCATGCTCTTGTTCCACATGACGGAGAATCCGTCCGGCAGCTTCATCCCGGGGACCTTCACAAACCTGTCCGTTCCGTTGCACCGCAGCTGCAGCCGTCGCACACAGCCACCCGTGAAGTTGCCCATCTTCCACTCCTCCGGGCTCTTGGGCTCGAATCCGTCCAAACACCTGCAAGAGCTCTGGTTATGATCACAGACGCCAAATGGTCCGCAGCGGTTGTAGAAGTCGCAGGTTCTTTCTGGGAAGGAACGGACGGAGACCCACTTGTGCCAGCTTTCGACCGAGATCAACAAGTTCACTTTGCCTGTATAATCTAGCACAAATCTCCCAAACATGGAGTTAGTAACCATATAGAAGTCCCAGCTGATCTCATCATCACCTTTAACTGTCTTCCTGACTATAAGATTGTTGGTATTCCCAGGTTGCTGGAACGTTGTCGCTACTTTCCCATCCCACGGTCTCGCTCTCGCGAGGATTTCTGAGCCCTTGAAGATGTACTGCTGTATGGAGGTCTTGGGATCGGTGATATACACGAACTGTCCGGGAGACGGGTCGGCTGCGCTCCTCCACGACGTCAGTCTCGTGCTTACGCCGGTGCTGAGGTTAGATCTCAGTATCATACCCGGCAGTAACGTGTCGGCGGGGTGATCAAAGCTCTGCCAGACGTCGTTGTTGTTGCCATCCCTGACGACGAGGTTGCCCGAGTGCAGAAGCACAGCGGAGGCATTGCTGGGGACGCCTGTGAGGTTTGTGGACCAGACGGTTCTTCCCATGCCGTCCAGCACGGCGATGTTGCCGTCCTCAGTGACGGTGAGGAGTCCGGCTGGGTCCCTGAGTGGCCTCTCTCTGTTGGCGACCCACACCACCGTCCTCTCCGGAAGGCGGTTGTACCATATCCCGGCGTAGTGCAGGTTAGCAGCATCGGATTTCTCCGCCGTGAAAAAGCCCAGTGCGAAGATTTGGTGGGCAGATAGTATCGTCTGGTTCACGAGAACGGACTGCCCTGCGGCCAATCTGTCACCGGCAGCGCAGAATGATAGCTGGTGGGAAGATGATAAGAAGACGATAAAGGCGGAGACGAGGAAGAGCAAGCCCATATCACCCCTGCTGCTGCTTTGTCTCTTTTTGTCTAATTATCCGCTTCTTCTTAAAGCTGGAGCAACAGAGCGTTCGTCGTGTGGCAGCCGTTAAGTATTTATCAGAGATCGCCGTGGACTTTGAAGCTGACCGACATCATCCATTCTTATGGACATGAGCGTCTCCGGTGTGTGCATGGCACGTCACTGGCAGTCGTGTCGGCCACTGAAAGCTCTCCGAGAGGTCGTCGCTGTTTTTTCCCTAAGCGAGAGGTTGTCCAGCAGCATCGCGAAGCTGCTGCTCGAGACGCCCGAGAGGTTTTTGGACCCGACGGCCGGTTCTTCCCATCCTGTCCAGCACGTCATCGTCCCATTCTCCGGTGACAGACATGGCACCTTCACCTTCTTCAAGAATTTGCATCTAAAATGTCCTGAGAATACGGACAGTGATAATGCAGGTCAATATCTCCTTCCTCTTCCAAACAATGCACACATGACACAATTTTTTTTTTTAAATTAAAAGGCCTATATCAGGCCATTTTATTAATAAAAGATATTAAATCAAAGAGGCAAAAGCCAAAATACAAATAGGGTGGCATATGCCAAGAATAAATACGTCAAAGAACAGTGTGTGGTCGTAACGCTAGTCGTCGAGAGCAACACTCTACGTCAACATTATCATCATCCTCTTCTGCTTTCTTTCCAAAGGTCTTAGAACCATTGGCAGATGTACCATATATCTAGTGGGGTCGTAAAACCCCATTGGATTGGAAAACATATTTTATGAGAATAATTTTTTACTATAGATGATTCTACTGAATTTATATGAATACATTATTAAGACCTTACTAAAGAAAAATTATATATATGTCACTACTCAGAACCTAATTTAAATTTAGATATAAAGATATTTTCAACTTTAAAAAGCTCAGCAATAGAACTAAACTTAGTCCGCTAATCTACAAAATTATGGTGTAGAATTGAAATTGAAGATCATATAACTACAACATCATTTTATTGCAAAGGGCTAGAAAAACGCTCTCGAGAGGGCCGGTAGGCACTTCTCTTTTACGAGAAGGACGTGAAATAAATTTTCGACGTTCAAACGGATGAGTTGCTTGAAGGGGGAATGAAGTTCACTCCATTAGCACCTTTTTGAAGCACCTTGAACATGAAGATCATCCCTATATAAAGCATAAGCACCAAAATTGGTTTGGCCTTCTAGTTGTGGAGATTGATCATTAGCTTTCTTGTGAGATGATGATATAACCTGAATTGGAGTGGATTGCTGTTGGTTCGAAGAGTCTTCACCTAATTCCACCGAGCTAATATCATGGGACTTGTCCATCAAGTTATTATTATTATTATTATTGGTAATGAGGAACCCCGTCCCGCGGTGATTTTATGGGTTTAAAAATTGATGTTTGTAGATTTTAATATCAAAATCAGATAATTTTTATTTTCCGTGTACTCATATGATTTTACCTCACTTGATCAAAAAAATTTTAAATTTACACATTTCGAAGATTATATATAGATCAGATAAATCTCTCTCCGAAAATCGAACTCAGAGACCCTGACCCCAAAGATAGGATGTTTCACCGGATTTAATCATTTCGTCTATTTCGTGATCGGCTAGCCGAAGAGACGTCTCCTCTCCGCATTCCTTTGAAGTTCCACGCCCTCACTTCTTCCAGTTGTACGTCCTATACGTTGGGACATATATATTCAAGGAGACTTGCCAAGTACGTACATATATGATGTGTGCTGAGTTGTAGAAACCTCCCAAATCTTTGGGATAACAAGAGAAAGCAGCTGAAAGGGTTCTCATAATTACATTTCATGCCGATCAATGGACCAAGTCAAATTGCAATAAATTTATGGTCTAACCAATCGAGTTAATATCGTCCAGGGTGATCAGATCAGGAAGGATGAGAAATTAAGATAGATGATGGGGAAAGATAGCGGCGTAATAAAGGAGTCACCACCGGTCCAAGGAGGGACCAACTGTGTGTGGTGTGCAGCAAGTGCTTCTTATGGGTCTGCTTCGGCCACACATCTTGAATGGGCCTAATTAGAAGAGAATGTGAGGGATTGTAACGTACAGGCAGGAGAAGGGAAGGGGGGAGTGGGCATATTTTTAGATCCGAATTTAGAATATCTAGATCTGATTCGGATCCGAATTTAGGCATATTTTTAGATCCGGATTTGGGTTGAGATCCAACATGAATTTTGGATCCGGATCAAGATCCAAATATGGTAAAAAATATGAAGAAATACAAAAAAGAAATACTGAAACTGCGCCAGACGGCTGGTTATTAGAATATACAAAAAACTTCTGATTAAACATACATAAAAGTTTTGAAAATTCTGAAAAAAAAAAGCCAAATCTGTGCTGACCATAGCAAGAACATTCATAAAATCTAATTAAATATACAGAAAAAATCTTTAAAATATGAAAAAATAAAAAATCACACAGATCTATGATGGTTATAGCAACTAGTAAGAACAACACAAAATTTGGTTAAACATACATAAAAAATCTGAAAATTCTGAAAAAATAAAAATTACTCAAATTTGTGTTGTGTGGGTTATGGGAGAATTGGTAACTCATCTCATATCTAAAGGATAGGTGGTGGGTGCGATTCTTCCCATTCCTGCGGGAGGGGGATTACCTGGTGCCTCCCATAATATACTCCTCCCCACCCGGGGTTTATCATGTAGCGAAAAAAGTGTAATACGTGTAAAATATCACGGCTATGGCAAGGCTTGACCTTGACCTCCTGGTGTTGAACACTGAGCTCTAAGCTCTAAACCACTACGTTGAGTTCCTGTGTTATCAAAAAAAAAAAAAAACCAGCAAGAACATCACAAAATCTAGTTAAACATACTGAAAAAATCTAGAAAAAAAATCACCCAAATCTGTGCTAGTTATGAAGCTAGTAAGAACATCACAAAATCTGATTAAACATACATAAAAATCTAAAAAATCTAGAAAAATAAAAAATCACCTAAATCTATGCTGGGTATATAGCAACTAGTAAGATCATCACAAAATCTAGTTAAACATACATAAAAAATCTGAAAAAAAAAATCACCTTATAGCAAGAACATTCACAAAATCTGAAGAAAAAAAAAACAGTAAAAATCACCCAAATCTGGTTAAACATACATAGCAACTAGCCAGACATCCATTCCAATGATACAATCAAATGTATACATTAAAACCCAACCATGTAATAATACAAAGCTATTGCCATATCACTAGTACAAATTATAGAATAGACGACCATTAATTAAGAACCGTCGGCGGTTCTACATAAAGCCAACGGTCTTAACCGTCGATTTTTTGTTTGAGAATGGACGACACATTAACCGTGGTTTAATATATATAATTTATTTTTTAATGTATACTTTCTATTTTAACCATCGTTTAATAGTTATAAGCGCACCTTAATTCTCCAACCCGTGCGAAATTTGGAATTGGATCACCCCGACGTCTCTTCCTCGCCTCGCCCGCTGAAGAGAAGAGAAACCACGCCGGACGCCCTCGCCGCCCCTCCCAGCTCGCGGAAGAGGCAGAGTCAGCGATGCGCCCTCTCCCCGCTGGTCGCGCGCCCTCTCCCACCGCCCGGACGCCCTCGTCGTTGCCTTGCCCCACCCGCGGAAGGGGAAGAGTGGGTAGCTCGCGTGAAGGGAAGAGTGGGCAGCCCGGACGCCCTCCCCACGCCTCTCGCCTCGCCCCGCCGCTGAAGGGGAGAGCAAGCAGAAACCGCCGAACGCCCTCGCCCCGCCCTCACCTTGCCCCGCCCAGCCCGTGGGCAAAGCTGGCAAAAGACCACCGGTCGCGAGCCCTCTCCCCGCCGGCCGGCCTGCCCTGCCCGTGGAAGAGGAAGAGCAGGCAGACTGCCCGCCGCGCTCCCTCTCCCCGCCACCCAGACGCCCTCCCTCTCCCCACTGCCACGGAAGCCCATGCGACCAGTTCTCTCCTCCCCCTACGGCATCCCGCCTCCTACTCTTTCTCCCGTTGACACCGGTCCACTCCTCCTCGGACCTTGTAGTTTCCATCTCCAACACTTGGAACTGACCTCAGACCCTGCAGTCTCCGGCTCCAACACCTCGGACAGCCAATCCTCGTAGTTGAAGCAGCAAGCAATAGACATGCCTCCTCCATGTCGCCTCGGCATCGCCACCAGTGAGTGCCAAGTCGCCACCAGTGAGACCCCTTAACACGTAGTATGACTATTTTTATATTATAATATCTGTTGTTAATTTTTTTCATGTTATAGTAACACATCAATAATACTTGCAATCATCACTCATCATTCGAGATTTTTTTAATTATTAAAGTTTGTCCTATAATGTTAGAATATTCTTCATTAATAGAATTTGACATAATATTGTTATAATCATAATATTGTTCACTTGTGTGAAACTACTTGCATGCGCATTTAGTCAAAATCATCCCTTAGTTGCAAAATGGAAGTTCAACAAACTTCAAAGGTAGCAACCAGTCCAGAGGTTCTCTGCTTTCTTTTCCTTTTTTCTATCTATAAAATAAAAGGCCAAGAAGAGAACTCTCATGCAAGACTTACAAGAAGCACAAGTCCTACTTCAGGTTATAAAATCTAGTACATCATTCTAGATGAAAGCATACAAATCCTAGAAGCATGACATGCAAGCACCAGCGACTGCATAACCCACATCACCGGTTTTAATTTAGTAACTGCCTAAAGGAAGATTTATTGATCCATATATGTGCAGTCATGCACATATCAAGATATATATAATTCCAATGAGACTTTTCTAGAATTCATTTTATGAGGAAGAAAAATGTTTTATTTCAGTTCAATATTGTTATGATTTTTCTTTTCTAAAACTTCAAGGAGTGCGTGTTATGAGACAATTCATGTTTAATTGGTGGTTAGTTGACAGTCTTTTTTCATTTCTAAACTTCAGAATTCTGAGCAGAGTTCGGAATTTTTGAACAGAGTTCAGAATTCTAAATCTGTTCAAAATTCTGAATAGAGTTCAGAGTTCTGAAATTTCAGTTATTGTGATTCTATGAATAGAATTCTGAACCGAAAGTTTTTAAGATTCCATACTAAAACAAACAATAGATCTTAAAATGAAATATTAAGAAAAACATAATAATAAGTGTGTTGAGTTGCATTATTCAACTCACCAAGTCACTAGAAACGAACATGAAAAGTATATCTTTCATTTGTTGGATATGTGTTAGCATTCCTTGTCTGCACAAAACTGTTGAATCATTTCCTTGATGTAAGCGGGCATCACAGGATGTAGAAAATAGGTAATGATTCTTGGTCACTTAGAACATTCTATGCATATTCACAATTTATTCAGGAAATATATCACAGACTGCTCTTCCACATTGATGATGCTCATAAGATGGCTAGTGAAATCTTTTGATTATTTGTCAATGGTGTCGCCCACCTCATAAATTATTTATAAAAGATAAAAGAATAGAAAATAATCCAACAAAACAAGCAAGATCAGGGGACTACACAAATGGAAATGTAACTTACTTGTTCGTCTATTGCAACATTAACTTTTCAATTTTTCTATCATAGTGCTACATCTTTCACTATATTAATTTTTTTGTTAGCTTATTGTGTGACTTTACATGCTAACTATGTTTAATTTCTTTACAAGATGGAGTTAAATTATATCATTGATAAGAGTTGGATGTATAAATACAAGACCAAACACGAACGAGTTAATACAGTTTTTTTGGCTGGAGTTGAGCAATTCATGCAATTTGCATCACAAAATTTGAACAATGATTCTTCTTCGGTGATGAGATGCCCATGCTATAAGTGTGAAAATAAGTTTTATCGTGAAAAAGACATCGTTCATTATCATATTGTTAGAGAGGGATTTACTGAAGGATACACTACTTGACAATTCCATGGAGAATCTTATAGAAAGTCTCAAGTGGCTGATCTTATGCTCACTGGCTCAATGGATGATATGGCCGAGATGTTAAATGATGCATTTTTGTGGCAACCTGTCAATGATGATGTCCAAAATGAAGAGCACAATCAAGAGACAAACACATTTACAAAGCTCGTGGAAGAAGCTGATAAACCTCTTTATGCAAATTGCAATAAGTATTCGAAGCTTTCATTCATTGTGCATTTATTTCAACTCAAGTGCCTACACAAATGGAGCAATAAATCTTTCTCTGCGATTCTTGCATTATTCAAAGATACATCGCCTATTGATAATACACTTCCAAGCTCTTGGCATGAATCTAAGAAGATGATGTCCCAATTGGGTCTAGATTGTAAGAAGTTGCATGCATGTCCAAATGATTGTGTATTATTTAGAAAAGAATATGAAGATCTCGATAGATGTCCGAGGTGCAATGCTTCTAGATGGAAGGAGAGAAAAATCAATACTAGAGGAACAAAGACTGTGCCAGTAAAAATTCTTCATCACTTTCCTTTAATCCCAAGGCTTCAAAGTTGTTCATGTCAGAGAAGACTGTAAATTTAATGACATGGCATCATACAACTCCACAAGATGAATATGGGAAAATGAGTCATCCCAGTGAATCCAAGGCTTGGAAAGATTTTGATGAAAAGTTTCCATCTTTCAGTAGAGATCCCTATAATATCAGACTCGGACTGGCTAGCGACAATTTTAGTCCATTTAAGATAGCAACAGGTAGCAGCCGAAGCACATGGCCTGTCATTTTAATAGCTTATAATTTACCTCCATAGTTAACAATGAAGCAATCTTTCTTTATGATGTCTCTTCTTATAGATGGTCCAAAATCTCCTGGCAATGATATTGATGTTTATCTTCAACCATTGATTGAAGAGCTGAAAATATTATGGGAGCATGGAGTAGAGACATATGATGTTGAGAAGAGACATGATATTGAGAGAAAACAACTATTTAAAATGCATGTTGTTGTTTTATGGACGATTAATGACTTTTCAGCATATTGTATGTTGTCTGGTTGGAGCACACATGGATATAAAACTTGTCCTATTTGTCATGTTCACAATGGATCAATATATCTTCCTTTTAGTCGTAAGTGTGTATATATGAAGCACCGTCGTTTTTTACCATATGGCCATCATTGGAGAGAAGATACTCAAACATTCAATGGTAAAGTTGAGTATGAACTACCCTCAATTCCTTTGTCCGGAGATGATGTGTTAAGAAAGTGGGAAGGTTATAATAATGTCATATTTGGAAAAGATCCTAGTGATGTATCTCGAACTAGTAAGAACCGAGCACAAGAATTACTAGAGGGTTGGAAGAAGAAAAGTATTTTTTTTGAGCTCCCATATTGGAAAAGCTTATTAGTTAGACATAATCTAGATGTTATGCATATTGAAAAAAAATGTTTGTGAAAAAATCTTGCATACAATTCTGCAAAGTGATGGCAAAAGTAAGGATAACATTAAAGCACGTCTTGATATGAAGAAGTTGAAAATCAGGAAGCCTCTACATGTTAGACCGTCAAAGAAATATGCTGGGAAATTTATTTTGCCTCATGCCTCTCATAATATGACCAATGTGGAGAAGCAAAGGTTTTTAGGGGTGCTGAAAAATTTGAAACTACCAGATGGATTTTCTTCAAATATTTCTCAATAGGTACAACTACGAGAACGAAAAATCGTGGGAATGAAGAGTCATGATTGTCATGTAATGATGCAACAACTCCTTCCATTAGCCATGAGAACTGCACTTTCAAAACCTGTTGGTTTGGTATTAAATTAGTATTGCATATTTTTTAGAGAGTTGTGTGCTAAAGTGATAGATGTGAAGACAATGGAAAAACTTGAAAAGTCGATTCCCATAATCCTATGTAAATTAGAGAGGATTTTCCCTCCTATATTTTTCGATGGCATGGTGCACTTGACTGTTCATATTGCTACGGAGGCTAAACTTGCAGGATCGGTGCAATTCCAATGGATGTATCCAATAGAGAGATTTTTACTAACACTAAAGAATTATGTACGCAACAAAAGTCGGCCTGAGGGTTCGATTGCAGAAGGTTATCTTATGGAGGAAGCCACAATCTTTTGTGCACGTTACCTGAATGATGTAGAAAGTAAATTAAATAGACCAATGCGATTTGATGAGGGATCTATGCAGGAGTTTCACAACATATAACTGTGGAGAATGCATATCAAGCACATCGTTTTTTATTATTCAATACCCCATCAATACAACCATACATACTGTAAGTTTGATGTATGATTTTATAAATCTCTTTATTTAGTACTTATTTCTTCAACTAACCTATATATATTTCATTTTCTATATAAGGTACATAAAAATTTTGTGAAAGGCCAACATCCAACTTGGAGTAAAGACCGTATCCAATTAGAGCAGCATAAAAAATTTGTTGGATGGTTTAGAGATTATGTAAATTTTGTACTCTCTTTTGTCACTTCAATATGGATGAAGGAATTAATATTAACATTTTGTTTTCCTTTTCTATATTTTTAGGTTGATCAATTAAGAGAGCAAATGACTCTACCAGAAGAAGTGACATATCTTGCTCGAGGTCCTAAATATAACATTGTCTTATACCAAGGATTTTTCACAAATGGATACAAATTTGAAGTAGAAGTTGTGGATAAGACACGAGTTACACAAAACAGTGGTCTTATAACAATTGGTGACAATGAAAATATTTTTTATGGCATTCTGCATAACATAATAGAGTTTCAATTTGGTACCTTATCACCCATAATTCTTTTCAAGTGCAAGTGGTATGATATGAAAAAGGGACTTGGCCTATCGGTGGATGATTTCAAACTCACTTCTGTGAATACAACATGATCAACTTATGAAGATGAGCCATTTATATTTCCATCACAAGCACAACAAGTGTATTATTCTACTGACCCTTTAAAAGTGGGTTGGAGTGTTGTCTATCGATAGAAACCAAGAGATACTTATGAAGTACCTATAGTTGAAACTCAAGATCAGGAAAATGAGGATGTCCCATTTTTGAGAGGTATAGAGCCAACGATACCAAATGATAACTTAGAAGCTAGTGATAATGATGTTCTTGGGTGAGAAGGGAGCTTGGTGTTGGTACACAAATCGATGAATATTTATTGGCTGAAGTGAGGAAGAAAAATAAAAAATAACATAGGTATTCACTTATAGCTTTTAATGTCATTTCTTAGTGTAATTGTTGTCTTCACTACTTTTAAAATTCTATGCGAAGAATACATGTTTTTTTATACCCTTTTAATGTACATTTTGTATTTTCTGAAGTGACTAAAAAGGAAGTCTTTAGATAGTGCAGCATCTTGGCATTACCTTGTGTTTTTTATACCCTTTTAATGTACATTTTGCATTTTCTGAAGTATTTTTTTTTACATAAAAATGCCACCAAAAACAAGGAACAAGGTTTTAACTTCATCACATAGCAAGAAAACTCCAAATGACACTTTTACCCCCCAAAATAGGCATGCACCATATCCTCCAACAGGCAAGTTATTTTCTTTTTGTCATCAAGATGCTGGTTATTTCAATGTTTATGAATGCAGAATGTGTAAAATGGATGTGCAAGTTTACTTATTATCTGGATACCATTTTGATTTTGCAGTTGTTCGAGACAATGGTATGCTGAGGGAATATCATGAGAATAAAGAAAAACATTTCTCCATTGAATTTGATGGGCAAAATATACATGTAGAGGAGAGGAGGCCTAGTAGACTTCATGCTCAAGAGAGTAAGTTATATTAGAGAAAAATCTAATACTTTTAATTTCTTAAGATTGTGATGAAGAAGTTGATTTTGCCTAGCTTGTAGTGACTATTGATAGAGTTGATTTTTTTTCAGGTGTTATCTCACAAAGGAGCACTGTTCAACAGCCACATGTAGAGGATAGAAGACCTAGTAGACTTCATGCTCAAGAGAGTAAGTTATATTAAAGAAAAATCTATACTTTTAATTTCTTAAGATTGTGATGAAGAAGTTGATTTTGCCTAGCTTGTACTGACTATTGGTGGAGTTGATTTTTTTTTTCAGGTGTTATCTTACAAAGGAGCACTGTTCAATAGCCACATGTAGATGATAGAAGACCTAGTATACTTCATGCTCAAGAGAGTAAGTTATATTAAAGAAAAATATATACTTTTAATTTCTTAAGATTGTGATGAAGAAGTTGATTTTGCCTAGCTTGTAGTGACTATTGGTAGAGTTTTTTTTTCCAGCTATTATCTCACAAAGGAGCACTGTTCAACAGCCATATGTAGAGGATAGAATACCTAGTAGACTTCATGCTCAAGAAAGTATGTTATATTAAAGAAAAATCTATATTTTTAATTTCTTAAGATTGTGATGAAGAAGTTGATTTTGCCTATCTTGTAGTGACTATTGGTAGAGTTGATTTTTTTTTTCAGCTGTTATCTCACAAAGGAACACCATTCAATAGCCACATGCACTTGGAGTGACTATTGGTAGAGTTGAAGATACAGAACATACTCCTCCACCTCATGATAGGGTTGGTGAGTGTCCATTTCAGGCATCTAATGATATATATGAGGACAATTCTCAGGAGATTCTTGAAGAAAACTCTAACCACCAAGTAGCACCAACAACAACAATTAGTAAAGTGAGAAGAACATGAGGGCCCACATCTAAAGCAGTATGTAATCCTCCAAAAGGGCAGAAGTGGAGATGCATTTTTATTGACCAATAATTAGTTGGTGAAGAGGCTTCAAAGCTTGCAACAGTTCTTGGATTATAGGCAAAAAATGATAATTATTTTCCCCCTTATATAAAGAGTGGAAGGAACAATCCAAGCAAAACTTGAATGATGTGATGAAGGATATATTGGTAAGTTTATTTCAATTATATTAAAAAATTTCATCATTTTATATGTAAGGATATTGTTGCTGTCAACTATGTAGGTACAGTACGATTTTGTTGACAAAGAGGGATTGCCCACAAACATGGCTGATGTCATTAGATTTCGTGAGTTTTCAATATCAAGTAAGTTAAAAGAGTGGCGTGCAACATTAAAAAGGGCAGGATATATGAAAGGTGTTGATGGAGAATTGTCTGTGACGCCACCCAATGAAAGGATAAGCGAACAATCTTGGAATTTACTTTTGCAATATTGGAAAAACTCAAAGAAAATTCAAGAAACAAAGAGAAATAAGAAAAATCGTGTAGCGGAACAAGCAACACATACGCTTGGGGCAAAATCTATTGCTCGCCACAATCATGAACAAGTATCTCCTTTGCACTAATTTTTAATTATTTTTTAAATTGAAATTTTGAGTCATTGCTAGAATATACACAATTTTCAACTTGGTTGCAGCAACATAAGTTGGTTGACAATTATTCAACACTTGAGGCATATCTTGCAGCTCATAATATGAAAAGTGGGGAGTATCCAAATGCATATACCCACACTATATGTGTATGTATTTGTTTATATAGTACATGTATGAAAATGAAAATATTTGATTACATCTTTTTTTTGTTGCAGGAGAAAATAATAGTGGCATGTGAAGAAAAAAATCTCACAAATAGTTCGGATCCATCTATATTAACACCACTTCTTGATGATGTTTATGATAGACATCATGGAGGATATAAGAGGGGCCGAGGGTTGGGATGGTCTAGAGGAGCTTGGAGACATAACATGTCAAATGAAGCTTCCAATGAGAATGTAAGACAACTTACAACTGAATTACAACACACACAATCTGAACTTCAAAATGCAATGAAAGAAATAGACAATATGCATGCACGTGAGAGGGAGATGGAAGCAAGACAACAAGAACACATGGAGGCTATGCTTGCACACGAGAGAGAGTTGTAAATGCGACAACAAAAACAAGAAGAGGACATGGAAGTTAGAGAGCGAGAGATGCTATCACACATCCAACAAATGAAAGATATGCTTTCCATGTTCGTTTCTAATGACTCGGTGAGTCGAATAGTGCATCTCAACACACTTATTATTATGCTTTTCTTAATATTTCATTTCAGAATTCTATTCACAAATTCAGAATAACTGAAATTTCAGAACTCTGAACTCTGTTCAGAATTTCTGAACTTCAGAATTTTGAAGTTCAGAATTTTGAAGTTCAGAAATTCTGAACTCTGCTCAGAATTCTGAAGTTCAGAAATGAAAAAAAAAAACTGTGTAGATCTGATGTATATGATTCTTAGACTGTGTAGAAATGGATCTTTGATTACCTAAGCATGCATAGGCAGAGCGGTAATTCTGTTTACATGTTCCCTTTCAGATGATTGCATTTTTTCCATGATTCAAGAGAAAACCCATAAAAAAGTTTGCAGAAGAAACATCATTGTGGGAGGAGAACCAAAGAAGAATAGGAAAAGAAATAGAAAAAACAAAGTACTGTATGACAACCTAAGAAGAAACAGAGATAGAACAAAAGATTTGTAATAAAGGGTAATCTGATGCCTTTTAAGAAGCAACTTACATGAGGGATTTTAAAACTTTTTGCACAAAGATGGCACCCTAAAAAAATGGGAGAAAACTAATTGTCAGGAACTAGTTGCCTAGTCGGTTGATTTTTTAAACTAGGTGGGCAGACAAATCCAATTGGGGATTTTTTAAAGTAGGTGGGCATTATCACTGTCATGTAACAGAGATGGGATGTGTTCCAAGATTTCTGGTTTAACTTGACGTGGGGCTGAAGCGAAAGTTTCAGAAGAATGGTCAACAAACATGGCTGCAATTTCCTCATTTCCTTCTACACAAGAACCATCATCTTTATATAAAGTAGAGACAAGGGAATGTCTTCTTTGGGATAGTGCATAAGCATGATAAAACAGGCTCTTTTAATTCTGAACTTCAGAATTCTGGGGTTAAGAAATTCTAGTGTAAACATTTTGAATATATTTTTTTGACTTATATTATCCTGAATTAACTATTTAATTATGCTACTATAATTATTGAGATTTTCTCATTTCTTTTTCTTTTTATAGGTTGGAGATCACAGGTAGCGTGCTGGGACATCACGTTCTCAGCCCCCACTTCATAGAGTTGGACACATTTATGTACCTAGCTAGCTAGATGGACATTTTCATATAGACTTTAAATTTCATATTACAAAGACATCATTGATTTGGACTTTGTTTGGTGGTTGTAGACACGCGAATTTTCCCATCGCGGGCAAGTTTTCGAGTTGCACTGTAACGCTCAAATGGCCCTTATTTTGCCTTAAAAGAGTGTTTTCCCATCTTTCTAGATATCGCCCTTTTAAATCGCATCCGCCACACTGGACGCGTATTTTGAACCGCCTTTCAATTCGCGTCCAGAATTTCCGCCGCGATTCATAAACCGCAGTCCAAATTGCGTCTGGCACCCCTGCCGCGATTTAGAGTCTGACAGCGGCCCGGAAAGTCTTCGCGCGCAGGCCTGTAATCATGATAAAATTCTTTAATCGCGTCCTCGCTAGTCGCCGCGATTCAGAAGAGTCAAATCAGCGTCCCGTCGGCTGACAGCGCGCAGGGGAGTCAGTTGCCTCGAAACCATGCGAGTCTAAAACGCGTCCAATGTACTGGACGCGATTCAAAGAGGCGGTGCAGCAATCCCCGCGCATCAAACCGACCTTCTGAATCGCGGCCTGCCGAGATGACGCGATTTAGCTCTTTAATTGCGGCCCGCCGCTCCGACGCGATTTACCTGCTTGAATAGCAGCGGCTGTTCCTGCCGCGATTTGCATCCAGAACCTTAAAACTCAGCCAGCGGCCTTCTTTTCAAGGAAGGGGGCTTCTCATTTGGTTGGATCCGGGGTTTTAGAGAGAGAGAGAGGGGATTTTTAGAGAGAGAGAGAGAGAGTTTTTAGAGAGAGAAAGAGAGAGATTCTAGAGAGAGGGAGAGGGATTCTAGAGAGAGAAAGGGAGGGGATCCTCCTACGGCGGAGCCCTGCTCGCGACGCCGTATGCTTCCTCGTCTCCGGCCCGACGCTGTCGTCTCTCGCGAGCTCTCCATCGCCGCCATCGTCGTCTTCCTCCTCTCGTTTGCCCTCCACAGCGCCGTTGTCCGGCCACCTCGAGGAAGCACCCCCCCATTTTCCTTCCTCCGGACCCCTCGTGGTCCTTTTCCATTTTCATTTGGCCCCTACGTGGCCCCTTTTGCTTTACACATTACATGCATGCACACCACACACCTACATAAACAGGGGTTTAAAAGCCACCACAAAAGGTGTGTTCTTCCCCTTTCATTTATGTCATTTCATTTATTTTTAGGATTTGTATACTGCACATCCGTCTAATCCGTCTCTTCTTATTTGTCTTTTTTTGCAAGGTAACCGAGCTGAATCTCCTTTGCCGGCCGGCCGGTGGAAGGAGGAGGAAAGAACTCACGCCCACACATCCCGCTACTTTCCACGGGCCCCAAAAGGTACACATCCCCTTTTAGACCCGTCCCCCCACTTTTGGTGCTTTTTAGGAAAAGTACCTGGCGATCGCGTTTTCGTTTCTTTCATTTCCGTGTGGAGACGGCCGTTTTTTTCGTCCTCCTCGGGACGGGGAAATAACCGCGTCTACAGTGGTTAATGGCAATAGATGATATATAAGTGAATTTATTAAAATTTGAATAGTAACATTTTTCGTATGGTTAGAGAATTTTGTTATTCATACTTATTTGTTATTTTTTATTTTCTTAGTGACGTGAATGTTAGTAATTGTGTATATTTCTCACGTTAAGATTTTGTTCATGGTTACTAAAACATTCCACATTTGCTAGATTTTATTTTCTGCACTACCTTTTCTCTATGGTATTAGCCAATTTTAAGATACTACCTGATTCAAGGAATCTATGCATTTTTTGTTCATGAATTTCCTCTCATAGGACTTCACCCTTCCTAGAATTTCCTCTCATTTCTCAGCATGCTCTATGTAATGGTGAGAGCAAAAAAATTGGTGAATGGAGAGTGCACCAATAGCAAACTTTGACTAGTCGATTTTGCTGGAAGTGAGAGGCTAGCAAAGACAGATGTGCAAGGGGAGAGGCTTAAGGAAGCTCAAACATCAATAGATCCCTTTCAGCTCTTGGACATGTCATTTCTGCACTTGCCACAAAAAAACAGTCATATTCCTTACAGGTTTGAGGCTAATAATGTTTATCTGCTAAGGCCCTTTTCTTATACTCTTTGTACTCACACAATTGAAGCTTTTGTAGGAATTCCAAGTTAAATTTTGCAACCAGAGTTGAAGATCCCACCTAAAACACGTGTTCAATTTACATTTCCTCAGGTAAGTACTATATCATGTCACTTGCATCAAGATCCATTCATAAAAATAATTCATTGATTTCTGATAGGCAGCACCATGATATGCTTTTTGCTTAAGAATTCTTTACATGATTTTACAGTAATATTCATCTGACTTGGTCTGGTTGGGCTGAAACTGGTTGCCGGGGAAACCTATGGTGTATGTCAAATGTTCTGCTGCATGTCAAATGTTTCAGAGCATTATTCACCCATCTCTGTATCATAATAGCGTGCAAGACAAGAAAAACCTATGCCTATCATCTGTTTATACTATCCTTTGTGATAAACATTGCAGTGGCTTCATATTGTACAGTTTGGTACTAGGTGGAGATGATACATTGATGAAATCCCTGATATGCAATGAACTAAATCCAAATGCCTCGACTTTCATTTACTGGGTCCAATATATAAATTAATACCTCCACTTCTTGTATCTTATATTAATATTTCAATATTAATGGTTGGTGACCATTTCTTACGGCTTTTCTTTTACAAACCAAAATTATGGTGGCTAAATGGAATGGGTGAACAATATTTATACAATGTTGAGGTGACTATTGATGTAAAAGGATATGGAGAGTCAGATTTGTAGGTACACAAATTTGGATTCCGCAAGATTGAGAGCTCGATAGATACTGCTACCAGTGGAAGGTAGACACTCTGCCTGTTTAATCTATAATTTCTGCAATTCCTTTTCTGAAAAGGACTGACCAATCACTTTTGCATTTTTCAGATTGTTCAAGATAAATGGCCAGCCAATTTTTATTCATGGAGGAAATTGGATATTGTCTGATGGGCTATTACGGCTTTCAGAGAGACATACAAGACTGACATAAAGTTTCATGCTGATATGAACTTCAACATGATCCGGTGTTGGGGTGGTGGCTTAGCAGAGAGACCAGAATTCTATAATTACTGTGATATTTATGGTTTGTTGGTAGGAGTCTTTAACTTCTTTAACCAGGAATTTCACAGACAAAAATAATGAAAACCTCAATTTAACAAGTGCCAATTTTTATTCGTGTAAAATGTCTGTCACACTTTGTCATGATTGTTTCATGGATTAGCTTGAGCATGGCAGAGCATATATGCATGTTTGCATTAGGCCAAGTATAAATTAAGCAACAGGTTGGACCCAAGCAGAATTTTTCAAGGCAATATAATGGGTTGGTGCAGAGGTATAAATGTTGTATGTAAATTTATTTGAGTGTGAAATCAAATGGAGAGATGCCATTTTTTATGTTGTTAATGGGTTGGTGCAGAGGTATAAATGATTAATGAGTGCACCAGAAAGCATGAGTTTGTGAATATGATCATATTTTCTAACCAAAATGGGCAACATGTATGACTTGAAATAGAAGTTTGAAATAAAAGGATGGTGTAATGAACTAAAAAAAATAGTGGAGCAAAAAAGGACAAAGGCATATGCAGTTTGATTATGTGGTCAATTTGTGGCACATGGCCCATTCAGTTGATCAGAATAATGGCAACCATAGGGTGGAAGTTACTCCACCAATATCCAAACAAACAAAAGGGAAAGTATTCAGTCCTGTAAGGCAGTAATGGTATTGAATAGGCAAATATAATTAGCATGCAAATATAGCCATCCTGCCAAAAGAGCTTTTTGATGATTAAGACAAATTAATGGGATCCATTGGGTAACAGGTTAACTTACATGTCCTAAGCTGGGCATTTTACCATTGTACAGCTTTAAAGGATTTTGTACTCACTGTTACATAAGGCACAAATTTCATCCATTATTTATTGATTTTTAAAGAGGTGAAGGGAAAGAAAAGTGCAGTACAAAACAAATAAATGGTAAATTGGTAACAGTGAAATAGGTGGGGAAAAGAGGCCCATAGGGTGGCATGCGAAATCAACTCTTGATCTCTTCCAATTGTAACCCAGAATAAGCCTCTCCACCCTGTAAGTAAGCTTGTGCTCACTTCTGATTATTTAAAGAATCTGCAATCATCTCTCTCTCCTCTTCCCTCTCATATAAGCTGCATGTAAATTTGATGTCCACCAGGAACTATGCAAACCTATACTGCGTACAAAGCCAAGCCAGAGATGTCCTACATGGCAGATTTTGGGGACATCATGTGGGGTGTTCATTGCAGTCCTCAATGGATGACATAGCCAAATGGCAATCCAATAGAGAAATTGTCATTTTTCTGTCCCTTCTAACACCTGAACTCTGTTAATTATAGAGACGCTGGAGGTGGAAAAAATGTCGAACTTGTAAACTTATATCTATACGACAAAAACATGTTTTGGCCCTGGATATGTAAGTAAGAAAACTTAAGTTACGGAATTGCTATGATGGTTTCCTCTAGCTATCTCCTCATTACATGGTGTTCTATTGCATTCTTTATATGTTTGTTGACAGTAGATAACATTAGAGGGAGGGCCAGGCCAACTAGCATCAGCCAGGAACTTAACAATGTAGATAAAGATCTTTTCATTAAATGATTCATCCATTTGTAAGGCACAAGGACTCTCCCATCTAGGTACCATTTGGGCTTCGGTTGGTCTTTGTAGGGGAGCAACCAGATTTGCACCTGGATGCACGAGGGCTTTCTGAACTGGCTGTCACCCTTCCAAGAAAACAAGGACCCCCCCACCCCAACCACCCCTTCCCCCTTTTTATGAGTCCAGATCCTCTCGCAACGCGGGAGGACTGGACTCAGTAAATCTCCAACCGGAGGCTTACGCGTGGCCCGCCCTCTCCCCACTCCTGGTCACCCGGTTCCCCCCCCCCCCCCCCCCCCCCCCCCCCCCTTCCTCCCGCCCCCCCCCCCCCCCCCCCCACATTCTCTCCCTCCCAGCTAGTTACTGTTGCGCATTTGCGCTACAGTAACTCACTTTTTGTTTTTTTTTTCTTCTTAATTTTAAATTTTTATTTTAAAATCCAATTGTGAGAGATATCATTTTTTATTTTATAGTTTTTTTCTTACATATAAAACAAACATTATTAAAAAAACAATATTAATGTCTGTCGAATTCGGGACTGTAACACTCTGAAAAATTTTAATAGTTGAAAAATATGAATAATATGGGTATTAGACCTCATTATTATTATGAGATAGAAATAATTAATATCTGAAATCAATTGATAGTAATAAACGATACCTTAGTACCGTACAGAGAGATGTGCGCTCTGACAGTGCGACACCGAAAAATTATAACGAAAATAAAATTCGAGAACACCATAATTTTTTAAAAAATATGGTGACATCAGAAATATAAATATCCGGATTTGTTGACGTACGGATTTCGAAATTAAGTCGATGCAACTATTTTTCGGACGATTTTTCACCTAGTGCAAAATAAACTCTAAAAATTAAACTAAAATCATCATAATCTATAAAACCATTACATTAGGCTATGGCTGTAATTTTAACACAAATGTATATCATTTGAATGTATTTTCAATAGGATCTTTGAGCCAGCTGATTTTTAAGCTATTTACGGTAACCATTTTAACCAATTATTTTTTCCCATAGTTTTAAATTCTTATTCTAAAATCGGATTATGAAATATGCCATTTTTTAGTTTATAGTTCTTTTAAATTTAAAAATAAATATCATTAAAAATATAATATTGATGTCTATCCAGTTCGGGTCTGTAACGTCCTGAAATTTATTAATAGTTGAAAATTATGAAAAATATGGTTATTAGACCTCATTATTATTATGAGATTAAAATAATTAATATCTAGGATTAATTGATATTAATAAACGTTATCTTAATTCCGTATAAAAAGATGTGCGCTCCGACATGGCGACATCGAAAATACCATAATCTATAAAACCATTACATTAGCCTACGGCTGCAATTTTAACACAAATGTATATCATTTAAATGTGTTTTCAATAGGATATTTGGGCAAGCTGATTTTTAAGTTATTTACGGTAATCATTTTAACCAATTATTATTTTTCCTTAGTTTTAAATTTTTATTCTAAAATCAGATTGTGAAAGATGTCATTTTTTATTTTATAGTTTTTTAAATTTAAAACAAATATCATTAAAAAATATAATATTGATGTCTATCCAATTCGGGACTGTAACGTCCTGAAAATTTTTAATAGTTGAAATTTTGAATAATATGGTTATTAGACCTCATTATTATTATGAGATTGAAATAATTAATATCTAGGATTAATTGATATTACTAAACGTTATCTTAATGCCGTACAAAAAGATGTGCGCTCCGACATGGCGACACCGAAAAACTGTAACGAAAATAAAATCTGAGAACACCAAGGTTGCAGATTCAATTCAGGTGCACATGGTTGCATTCAGGTGCCTATAGTTTCATTTAAGGTGGAAAAATTTTGCATATAGGTGCATAATGTTGCATTCAGGTGCATAAGGTTGCATTCAGGTGCTTATGGTTGCATTCAAGTGCTTATGGTTGCATTCAGGTGCTTATGGTTGCATTCAGGTGCATATGGTTGCATTCAGATGCTTATGGTTGCATTCAGGTGCATATGGTTGTATTCAGGTGCATATGGTTGCATTCAGATGCTTATAGTTGCATTCAGGTGCATATGGTTGCATTCAGGTGCGTATGGTTGCATTCAGGTGCTTATGCTTGCATTCAGGTGCATATGGTTGCATTCAGATGCATATGATTACATTCAGGTGCTTATGGTTGCATTCAGGTGCTTATGGTTGCATTCAGGTGCATATGGTTGCATTCAGATGCTTATGGTTGCATTCAGGTGCATATGGTTGCATTCAGGTGCTTATGGTTGCATTCAGGTGCATATGGTTGCATTCAGGTGCTTATGGTTGCATTCAGGTGCTTATGGTTGCATTCAGGTATTCAGATGCTTATGGTTGCATTCAGGTGCATATGAGTGCATTCATGTGCATATGGTTGCATTCAGATGCTTATGGTTGCATTCAGGTGCATATGGTTGCATTCAGCTGCTTATGGTTGCATTCAGGTGCTTATGGTTGCATTCATGCATTCAGGTGCTTATGGTTGCATTCATGCATTCAGGTGCTTATGGTTGCATTCAGGTGCATATGTCATATGCACCTGAATGCAACCATAAGCACCTGAATGCAACCATAAGCACCTGAATCATATGCACCTGAATGCAACCATATGCACCTGAATGCAACCATAAGCACCTAAATACAACCATATGCACCTGAATGCAACCATAAGCACCTGAATACAACCATATGCACCTGAATGCAACCATAAGCACCTGAATGCAACCATATGCACCTGAATGCAACCATAAGCACTTGAATGCAACCATATGCACCTGAATGCAACCATATGCACCTGAATGTAACTATAAGCACCTGAATGCAACTACAAGCACCTGAATGTAACCATAAGCACCTGAATGCAACCATAAGCACCTGAATGCAACCATATGCACCTGAATGCAACCATAAGCACCTGAATGCAACCATATGCATCTGAATGCAACCATATGCACCTGAATACAACCATATGCACCTGAATGCAACCATAAGCACCTGAATGCAACCATATGCACCTGAATGTAACCATAAGCACCTGAATGCAACTATAAGCACCTGAATGCAACCATAGACACTTGAATGCATCCATAAGCACCTGAATGCAACCTTATGTACCTGAATGCAACATTATGCACCTATATGCAAAATTTTCCACCTTAAATGAAACTATAGGCACCTGAATGCAATCATGTGCACCTGAATTGAATCTGCAACCTTGGTGTTCTCAGATTTTATTTTCGTTACAGTTTTTCGGTGTCGCCATGTCGGAGCGCACATCTTTTTGTACGGCATTAAGATATTGTTTAGTAATATCAATTAATTCTAGATATTAATTATTTCAATCTCATAATAATAATGAGGTCTAATAACCATATTATTCAAAATTTCAACTATTAAAAATTTTCAGGACGTTACAGTCCCAAACTGGATAGACATCAATATTATATTTTTTAATGATATTTGTTTTTAAATTTAAAAAACTATAAAATAAAAAATGACATCTTTCATAATCTGATTTTAGAATAAAAATTTAAAACTAAGGAAAAAAACAATTGGTTAAAATGGTTACTGTAAATAACTTAAAAATCAGCTTGCCCAAAGATCCTATTGAAAACACATTTAAATGATATACATTTGTGTTAAAATTGCAGCCATAGGCTAATGTAATGGTTTTATAGATTATGGTATTTTCGATGTCGCCATGTCGGAGGGAACATCTTTTTGTACGGAATTAAGATAACGTTTATTAATATCAATTAATCATAGATATTAATTATTTTAATCTCATAATAATAATGAGGTCTAATAACCATATTTTTCATAATTTTCAACTATTAAAAATTTTCAGGACATTACATACCCGAATTGGATAGACATCAATATTATATTTTAATGATATTTATTTTTAAATTTAAAAGAACTATAAACTAAAAAATGGCATATTTCATAATCCGATTTTAGAATAAGAATTTAAAACTAAGGGAAAAAATAATTGGTTAAAATGGTTACCATAAATAGCTTAAAAATCAGCTGGCTCAAAGATCCTATTGAAAACACATTCAAATGATATACATTTGTGTTAAAATTACAGCCATAGCCTAATGTAATGGTTTTATGGATTATGATGATTTTAGTTTAATTTTTAGAGTTTATTTTGCACTAGGTGAAAAATCGTCCGAAAAATAGTTGCATCGACCTAATTTCGAAATTCGTACGTCAACAAATCCGGATATTTATATTTCTGATGTCACCATATTTTTAAAAAAATTATGGTGTTCTCGAATTTTATTTTCGTTATAGTTTTTCGATGTCGCACTGTCGGAGCGCACATCTCTCTGTACGGCACTAAGGTATCGTTTATTACTATCAATTGATTTCAGATATTAATTATTTCTATCTCATAATAATAATGAGGTCTAATACTCATATTATTCATATTTTTCAACTATTAAAATTTTTCAGAGTGTTACAGTCCCGAATTCGTCAGACATTAATATTATTTTTTAAATGATGTTTGTTTTATATTTAAGAAAAAAACTATAAAATAAAAAATGATATCTCTCACAATTGGATTTTAAAATAAAAATTTAAAATTAAGAATAAAACAAAAAAGCAAAAAGTGAGTTACTGTAGCGCAAATGCGCAACAGTAACTAACTGGGAGGGAGAGAACGTGGGGGGTGGGGGGGGGGGGGGGGAACCGGGTGATCGGGAGTGGGGAGGAGGGACGGAAGTGGGGAGAGGGCGGGCCACGCGTAAGCCTCCGGTTGAAGACTTACTGAGTCCGGTCCTCCCGCGTTGCGAGAGGATCCGGACTCCCTTTTTATTGGAGATGTGACTGTGCAGGCAAGCAACTGGATAATTCTGACTATCATCTAGGAACTTCTGAAATATAGACACAGATTAATGGGATAATCCCTATAACATTTTAGAATGTGTTCATACTGGACTTTGAAGCAGCAGCACAAGGCTTCAAGCCTTCAAGCCGTGATTTGCACAGTACATAGGTAGAGGTCATGATACCTATCTTTGGAGGTGTGACTGTGCAGGCAAGCAGCTAGATAATTCTGACTATCAGCCAGGAACTTCTGAAATATAGACACAGATTAATGGGATAATCCCATGTGTAATATGTGTAGTCTTTGATTCCCCTTCTTCTGTTGCCATTTTTTATGTTGCAATATCATTTCTTTTGTTGCTAATTCTTCCCGTTGTGTCTTTGTTTTGTACTTTCCTTAATAAAATACGACCACATTTCCTTACCTCAAAAAAATTAACACTCTTTCTTTCTTACTTGTTTGCTTTCATAGGTTGAAAATTGCAGGATGCAAGGTGGAACATCACTGTTGAAGCCCCCAAGACAATAGAGTTGCACCTCTTTATCTAGATAGGACTCTTCATACAAATTTTAATTTTCATGCTACCAAGACAGACAGTTTTGTACATATTGAACATGACATGATAACTAATGATTAACGTGTTGAAATTTTTTTATGTTATATTTAAATAAATAGTGCATTGTAAATTTGGATGTCTTTACTAAAAAAAAATCTCCAAAGCATTTGAATAATATGTTAAGCTTGTGGAATGTATGAAAAATGACTACATTTATGATGGGTTCGTCAGCTATTGTGTATATGGGAGTTGTTGGCTTTCATGCAAATGCGACGTTTGAGTCTGTTGACTATTGTGCATATGGCGATGGTTGGGACCGTCGGCTATCAAAAAAAGACAGTGGTTAGGTTCGTTGGCTATTGTCTGTATGGCGACGGTTGGGATTGTCGCCTATCAAAAAATGTCGATGGTAGGATCTGTGGGCTATTATTTGCATGGTGATGGCTCGATGGTTATTGACAGTCGACAATAACAGAAGGCGATGGTTCCTAACCGTTGGCAATGACATCACACGACGGTTTTGAATAATCGGCTATTGTACAAAAGGTTACGGTGCCTGACTGTTGGCAATGAGGTCACACAGTTTTTAACGGTCGATTATTATATAAAAGATGACGGTAACAATCGTTGGCAATAATTATGTGGACATTAAAAATATATATATATAACAGTGGAACAACAAAGCCAGATATGAGCCCACTTATTGGCCCACTATCTAATGGCCCAAGATTGCCCTCATGCTGGGGGGTCACTTTAAGCAAACCCTCACCCCCTACTATTAAAGCTCATGCAAAAAGCAACTGCAAAAAAAGGCGGTTGTTGCAACCTTTCAGAAGAGGAGAGGGAGGCTGCGTGAAGGGCAAGAAAGAAAGGAGGGGGAGAGGAAAGCTCGGCTGGGCCTTCTGCTGGGCACTTGGGTTCCTGCGCAAGAGAAAAGAGGAAGAAGAGAGGGAAGGCAGTAGGAGGAGGGCTGCTGGTTTGTGGCTGAAGAAGAGAGAAAAAAAGGGTGAGAGAGCCAGGAAAGAGAGGAGAGAGAGAGCTTCCCCCCCATCTCATCTGTCTCCTCTTGCTCCCTATTTTTTTTTATGTGTTTTGGTCATTGAAGACCCTCTGTGCTATGAGAAATCCATATATATGATGGAGCCTGTTAATTCTCTCCTTTTTTTTATGCTATATGTATGTATTTGGTTTAATGATTGTTTTCTTAACTCCCCTCCCCAAGTTCGATGCTTCTTCTGAGTTCTCTTTTACTGCTTTACTATTCCTCTTTATTTAGCAGTCAAACCTCGCCCCGCTTGGAGGTGAATGTCTTCAATGTCCAACCTCCTGATATGAGGAAGAGGTATAAGAAACCCTTTACCTGATAATGGGAGTCACCTGCCATCATTCCTACGTCGCTTTGTGATCTCTTTCCCGCCGTTTAGAACTCTTCTGTTACTGTGTTTCGCCGGCTTCCTCTTGAATAAGGTCCGCCGGATCACCTCATTCAGGGTCCAAGCACAGAGGGGTTGGGTAATCTAATACTCATGCCCCGCTTAGGATCTGAATAAGATGTGTTCGGGAACATTCCCATCGCGTTCGCTCAGTCCTTCGGGGTTTAAAGATCACAAAAGAGAAGGACTTCAGTTGAAGGTCCGCTGCCAACTCACCTAAGCAGTGGGGTTTTGGCACTTTCCTTGGTTCGATTGCTACATTTTCTTCGCCCCTTTGAAAGACTGGAATAGATCAAGACATGCCTCAGTCCTTCCTCCAAAAATCTGGCACCATTTCGATGAGATTTGGGGCTGGTTTCATGGAGAAAAGATGGCGCAGCTCTGGCCGACCCACCTGAGTCGGCCACCAGCTCACAGGCCGACTGCCGACTCACTGGGGCTGAGACCATGTTTTCCGTATTTTAAAGGTGGTTAACACGACTTTTTGCTCATTTAATTGATTGAAGCTGACCAGTATATTTATCATCCCCCTCCCATAAAATTTTGCATCATTCTGATGTCATTTGGGAGGTGTTTTTACCAAAAAAGGCCAATTCCATTTGTCTGCCAACTCACCCCCTGGCCAACTCACCTCCTGGCCAACCCAAGAGTTTGTGGCCAACTCACCCCTGGCCGACTTACCTGAGTCTAATTCAAATGGGCAGAACCGCTTGCGGCCCATTTATGCATGCGGAGCAGTTCTTAGCCAACTTATATAAAAATGAGGCTCTATGAGGCCTCGGGTTAGATAACATGATATCTATGCCCGAGTTCCTAGACTCGTACATTATCGGGTTGTCCATCGGACTGTTTTCGGTCTCGGTACTCATCGGTTCCTCCATGGCCATGCCTCGAGAACCAGCACCGTATGCCGTTTGAGTGGCGCCGCGTGCGGCTAACACCTAATTTTGGTACCATCTCCATTGTGGTGGATGGATACCGTGACCTCCCCCACATCCCATGAGTCCGGGGGAGGTGCTGCCGAATTTTTTTTCTATGAGTGTCATGCTATTCTGTGTTTCTGGCTGGTGAGTCCAAGTCGGTGGGGAGATTTGAACCGGTGATCTGGCAGTGCTCCTGGACCAACTCAATGGCCTGGCTGCAATAAAGTCACATAGCAGTGCTGTTAACATGAATAATGAGACAGAAATAAAGAAGGATAATAATAATAACAAAAAAATAATAAGTCTATAAATAACCAAAATAAAACCAAACATAATAATAATAATAATAGAAAATAAATAACACAAAAAAGAGATCCCATTTCCACCAAACCAGGGCTACCGACCCGTCTCTCCATGGAAACCACATGAGGTTCTCTGCCAACACACCCGTGGCCGACTCATGCCCTTGGCCGACTCAAGAAGCCTGGCCGACCCACTCCTCAGCCGACCCACCATCTCCCACCTTTCAAACAAAACCCATTTAAATCCCCACTCCCAACTCACAACACTCCCAACTCATACCCCACTCCTCAGCCGACCCACCATCTCCCACCTTTCAAACAAAACCAATTTAAATCCCCACTCCCAACTCACAACACTCCCAACTCATCCCATGCCCCCTGCGCACACACTCCCACACATGCCGCCACCCTCACATTTAATTAACATAAATGGGTAAATAAAAAAATATGGGTAATAAGATTAATGGGGGGATGATTAATAAAAATAATAATTAAAGAAAGACAAATAAACAAACAATAGATCAACATCATCCAAACTAATACAAATGCCACGATCTCAAAAAAAAATGATGATATAATATATATTAAACCAAACAGAGAAAAGACAACTGATTCTAAGCCAAACAATTAAAGGACATGAATTTAATTTAAAAAAAAAACTTCAAAATAAACAAAATCAAATGATCCTAAGCAAGAGAAATCAAATCAAATAATTTTGGGTTATGCTCCTAACGTGGAATAAAATTCGAATAAGTTTCAAACTCAAATAAATCAAGAGGAATAAATGAAAAGACATTTGGAATCGAATAAAAATCCAACATTAAATCAAACAGTCAAAATTAAATTAAATTAAAAGATCAATGGATAAAAAAAAAGAGACAACTCCAATAAAAGACCAATCACAATGGAAAAACGCAAGAGATCAAAAGAGCAAAATAAATCATATCAAATAATGTTGAAACCATTTCAACTTCTTTTAGTAAATCTAAAACAGCATCAAAAGTGCGTCGAGTGTTATATTTTGGTCGTCTCGCGTTAGGCGCAATTAAATTTACATCTTCGCATATATCCTTTATCGGATGTTTCCGTTTTAAGGTCATGAGACTTTCTAATCTGGCGATTAATCAAGGGTTTTCCCTCTCAGAGGGGTGTAATTAACGTCGTTGCATTTAAGCAACGGCGAGATCTTGGTCCCAACCCGATCTCTACAATTGTTTGACGAAGTCAAACGGTGCGCACAATAGACCCAAAGCCCTTTGACTCTCGGAGGCAGAACACTTGGTTGCCACTTCAGTGGCTGGCACGCCTGCGCTATGCAAATTGCCGATTCATCTCTCGTCATTATCGCTCACGTAGCACCCGACGAGATTTGGATTAGCAATACGCATCCATGAGAACATGATAAATAGATCTTTAAAAAATATTAAATTTTCCATTTCCACAGCGTGGCATGCCCGGTGGGACCAAGCTTCCCTTCATCTCTTCGCCAGAATAGAAAGCTGTGTGGCCTTACATGATCAATATTGACCATCATTTTGAATTGACTAATAGGTACTAACAGAGCGATGGCTGGAGTACGTTTTGGGCCCCTGGTTGTCCAAGATCATGCCAGGTACGGCTACCTTGCCGTGCCGACCCGTTTCGGGAGCTTTCCTCCGGTGGTGGAATTCCCCAACTTCTTGGGGGTCGCATTCGTCGACATCCTACACCCGGAAGCCAAAAAGGAAGCTGAAGCTGAAGCTGCACATGAAGCTGAAGTCGAAGAGATCGCTAAGGAGCTGAGCTGCCACGTCCACCACTTGGAGCATGGCGACCACCACAAGAACAAAGGGAAAAGAACCAACAGATATCCTCAACAGATAAGGGAGGCTGAGAACATTGTCACTCGTCGCGCACGAGTTTCTGACTCAGGAAAGAGTGTGCGGATTGGTGACCTAAGAATCCATCTGCAAGCCAAGAGAACCGAAGCTATACCAGAGCGGGTCACGCCAATAGTACCCGTAAAGAACTCTTTCCAAGCTTTAACAAGAAAAGGAGAAATGAACAACACCTTCAAGGGCAAGCTGCCCCCAAAGCCGATCAAATTCAAACAGGTGTGGAGGCCCAAAAGGGTACAGACACCTAAGCAAGAGGAACCTGCATTACAAGAAATAAAACCAAGAGAAACAATTGCTGTGAAGGCCTCAAACTATCAGAGGCCACCTAGAGGCTTTAAAGCCAAAGTTCGACAGGGAGGGGCATGTGCTTATGCCCGCTTCCACAACAAGAATGCAGAGCTACGGAAGTCTGCCTATATTCCACCTATCCGGGGAAGGTCTCCCATACATATGCTCTCAGCCACATATGATCGGTAGGGGGCAACACAGGTCATGTACGACCGCATTCCTCACCTCGCAAATGCCCCGCTGCGGCAAGCGAGAATGCAAAGAGATGAAGGAGCTCCTCAAGCGGACGCTGAGAGCAGTGCTGATGAGAACAATGTTCCATGCGAACACAATCATGAACAGACCGGAAGAGCCAAACCCCGAGTATCAGCTTTTGAAAGGTTATCCTTTCGTCCTCAAACTTCCCGAAGGGTCGAAAGAGACCGAAACGGGAACATTAAAATCTTTGCATGTCACATGGCTGGCATAGGAAGCCGTTATGGAGCCTTGCCGACCGATGATGAAGAGCTAGCGGAACTGGCTGAGAGGCCCGGTGTCGTTACGAGAAGAAAAGCAGCTGCGGCAGCTCTAACAGCAGCATACGGAGGAGTTAGCACCTCCCCAACCCAAATGACGACAATTACTACCAATGTGATTACCACCCAAGGCAGTGGGGGCAATAGTGAAATTCCCCTGCCGTCGCTGCCAGAAATGACCCCAGGGGGCATGGTGCAAGAGATCCCTCTCACTGCACCCTTGGATTCAGCTGCCTTGGAGTTGCTACAGCGGTATCAGGCCGAAATCAAAGCACTCAAGCACCAAATAAGAGACAAAGAGACTGAAGGGCATGCAACCCGAGAAGCTGAGGGTTCAGGAGAAATCCCTCGAGGGACCTCAGGGTCCAACGGGGACTCCGGCCCAGCACACTGTCGTGCAACCGGCAAATGAGCAGCTTCAACAGTCGCCTGTTGCCTCGACTCAACAACAGCACCAACAGACCCAATATCGACTGCTGCAACCACAGTTCTTTCAACAACAGCGGCATCAAAAATATAAGCTGCAACAAATCCATTCCATGCAACAGCAACAGTCAATACCTGCTCAAGCTTTCAAGCATCAGGTGGAGAAACAGATGCCACCACCGTTGCCACCGGTGGCTATCAGTAACACCTCAATGGTCAGAAGAACCTCTGCAACAGCAATGATGTTTGAGGAAGATAGAAAGTTGCCACCTGTCTCCTTAAGAGAGACTTTGGTTAGGACAACAACTAACATCCCTACCATGTCTGGGCATGATCCTACTACGATCATCTTGTTACAGAAATGCAAGCTGGAAATGGAAATGTTGAGAAAGCAAATTCAAGAAAGAGATGAATATATCATGGCATTAAAGGGCAAAGGAAGCACAATCAAAGCATTGCAAGACAGCATCAGCTCATTCCAAATCCTACCAATGATGGCACAATCGATGTCAAGCCACACTGGGGGCATTTCACCTCTGAATCAAGAGACTTCGAAACAGTCAACAAGGCAAGAGCTTCCACAAGCTAAAGGGTTAACGCTACAGTCAACCCACAATCGCTTGAGTTTAACAGATCCAGCACTGATGAGTAGCTTGGTAAAGTTAACAGAAATGTGTGATAGCACTGTTACTACACTTAATACTCACCAAGCTCCATACCCCATATGTCATGATATGGACTCTATTGATGCAGTGGGATGTTTGACTCTAGATGCGCCTTGTCAGATGACGCCTCGTGCATCCTTGTCAAGCAGACATTCACATTCAAATCTCCTGTCAGCATCTATGGCAGACCAGCTAGACAAACAGAGGAAGCCCAAATGTGACATGACAAATAATATTGTGGCAGAAATTGAGGCATTTCTGGCAAAATCTTCCAATAGTTCATTTGTGGAACAAAGGGGGAAATCAATTGATAAGAAGCCTGCCCGAAAGGAGGTACACACTGAAGATCTTAAGGCCTTCGAGCTAATGAGAAATGCAAATAAATCTATGACTGGATCCTCTAGTACCACGACCAAAGGCTCGAGGCGTATCATTCCTTTCCAGGATAAAGTTAAAAAACCATATTCATTCCCCAAGGAAAAGACAAAGGTACTGTTTGAATGGGCAATTGAATACAACAAAATTGCACTACCGGTGCCCAAAAGACCTGAGCAAGCAGGAAAGAAGGATGATCCCCGATACTGTCTATACCACCAAATCTTAGGGCATCCTTTGGAAGACTGCTATATTTTCAAAGACATCATGGAGTCTTTGATCATAAAGGGGGAATTGCAAATGGGCGAGTACAAGGTGGATCCGCCACGCCCATATGAAGCCCAAGCCCGACAGGAAGCTCGGCAAAAGGCTGTAAATGTAGTCTCTCTATATCAGCAGCTACCCCAAGAGAGGCCAAATGGTAGGTCTGAAAGGATGCAGACACCCAGGAATGAGGTAGAATGCAAAGAAGCCAAAAGAACAGACAAAGCTCTGCAGACATACACATGTTGTATGACTGGTGTGGTCAGTTAACATGGGGATATGCCCCCTGAACAAGATGAATTGACAAGGCTCAATGAAGGGCCGAATCCTTCTGTCAGGAGGGAAGAAGCCAAGGGCAAAGCCCCAATAGTCTCAGTGGCCTAAGAAGAGGCTGCAGATGAAATAGCAGCTGATAATATCAGCAATCTGCCACCTACCCCTCTGGGAGGAGCTCCAATTGAAGTGATATTTGATGTCCCTAGCACTCATACATATGATCATGCTGTAGCAGCATTGATACAAAGATACCAACATGAGATTGAAAGGTTGAAAAGACAAATTGAAGAAAGAGACGCCCAGACTCTTACACCAAGAGAAGCAGGGGGCATAATGGGGGCACCACAAGTTGACATCAACTCGCCCCACACCATATTACAACCAACAATGCCCCAGTCATTATCAGGCCTTACTGGGGGCACCTCAAGCCCAATAGCTCCAGAGCAGCCCATAGCCTGCCAAGTAGTACCTCAAGGGTTTGCCACCATGGCTCAGATGCAGCCGACTCCTCCTCATCCAGACATGGTTCGGACACCGATTATGAATAGACAAATGCTGGAACAGATCATAGAAACAAAAGTATCTAGAATGGACAAGTCTGATCAAGCCCTATTTGAGGTGTACCAGGTACCATACCCTGTGTGCCATGTTGCAAAGAGATTACCTCCGGCGTCAGCAAGCCACCCAAGTTTGAAAAGTTCAATGGGCAGGGATCGCCAAAAGAGCACATTGCACATTATGTTAATGTAATGGGAGATCTGGCCACGGATGAGTCATATTTGCTTAAATTCTTCGGGTCTTCCCTAACTGGAATGGCTTTCGAATGGTATTCAAATTTACCAGTCGGGTCCGTTATAGACTGGCCAGATATGCAAAGGAAGTTTATAGAAAGATTCCATGTTGCTGAAAGAGAAATCACACTGGTTGAGTTATATGCGACTAGGCAACAAGATAATGAGTCAGCTATGGATTACATCAAAAGGTGGAGAGATCTCAGCATGAGATGCAGACGACCACTACATCCAGATGATGCCGTTCAATTTTGCAAGCAAAACCTGAGCATGCATGTTCTAGAAAAGATGATCCGCATTGAGATCAAATCATTCGGCCAGCTAAATAAAGTTGTGGCCGAGATTGAACAATTCCTTTCCAACTATCCTCATGTCTATGCGTCAAGTCAGGAAAATAGATTGCTTGGGAAAAGGCCAGTACCTGCAGATGTTCATATTGTGAACTTCAAAGCCTTCACACGACAAAAGAGTGAAGATGGCTCTCCTTTCGTCAAACAAATGAAGCGAAATAAAAGGGGTTCGTTGCAAGAGAAGATGCAAAAGCCATACTCCTTTCCAAGAGATAAGACGCAGACCCTCTTTGAATGGGCACATCAACATAACAAAATCGTCCCACCCGAGCCTAGAAGGACAGAGGACATCAAGAAGAAAGACGATCCCCAATTCTGCTTATATCATCAGCTGTCGGGGCATGTTACAGAGGATTGCTATGTCCTCAATGACAAAATTGAAGCATTAATAAGAAAAAAGGAGCTACAAGTGGGCGAGTATAAGGTGGATCCGCCGCGCCCTCACAGGGCTCCAATGCAATAGAAAAGAAGGGCATACGACAAACGGGCCAGCCAACATGAGGGCAGACGTAACCTATGATATCCGAGCCCGAAAAGCATAAGTGGTTCAAGATGCTCGATGCACAGATGAAGCTCATGCCCCCCGGGGGAACTTCAAGATCTTCAGCCAGCAAATAAATAAGAGCCAGCTCGTCAAGATTGAGTGATTCTGGGGGCAGATGCAGATCAAACGTGTAATGTCCATTCATGTAAATACTCATTCAAAAAATGACAAAAAAAGAGCAAAAAGAAAAAGAAGCAGCAGTTTGCTGAGGTGGTCACACCGACCGCCCAGCATGAGACCCGATCATCGAAGTGGTCTCAACCGGCTCTTCTAGGGCCACCTGAGGTATTATCGTCGATGACGAGCAGCAAAAAATAAATAGGCCAACCATAACGCTAGTCGGACTATGGTTCTGAGACAAATAATACCTCAACAAAATTATATTTTTAGGGCGATGATATGAGCCCGCATGATCGCACCGCAACGGGCTTTCACCGTTTATGCGCATATGCACACATGGGTTTTCTTACCGGATTTTGAGTGCATATCCTTTTTCCGGGTCCCTAATAAAGCTGCCGAAGGATTTATCCTTATTTGGGCGTCATTTGCATTAAAAAAAAACTGGCAAATTGTCGATCATATTTTCAAATCGGCAAGCTTGTCATTCATGATTCCAAAAGAACTCATATTTTAAAAAGTGGCGTATCGCCAACCATGTTTTCAAAAGTCATATTTTAAAATCGGCAAGCTTGCCATTCATGATTTCAAAAGAACTCATATTTTAAAAAGTGGCGTGTCGCCAATCATATTTTCAAAAGTCATGTTTTCGAATCGGCAAGCTTGTCATTCATGATTTCAAAGGAACCCATATTTCAAAAGTGGCGTCTCGCCAACCATGTTTTCAAAAAGTCATATTTTAAAATTGGCAAGTTCGCCACTCACGATTTCAAAAGACATATTTCAAAAGTGGCAATTTGTCAATCATGTTTCAAAAGACATATTTCAAAAGTGGCAATTTGCCAATCATGTTCCAAAAGTCATATTTCAAAAGTGGCAGTTTGTCAATCATACTTCAAAAGACATATTTCAAAAGTGGCAGTTTGTCAATCATACTTCAAAAGACATATTTCAAAACTGGCAATTTGCCAATCATATTTCAAAAGTCATATTTCAAAACTGGCAATTTGCCAATCATATTTCAAAAGACATATTTCAAAATAGGCAATTTGCCAATCATATTTCAAAAGTCATATTTCAAAACTGGCAATTTGTCAATCATATTTCAAAAGACATATTTCAAAACTGGTAATTTGCCAATCATATTTCAAAAGACATATTTCAAAACTGGCAATTTGCCAATCATGTTTCAAAAGACATATTTCAAAAGTGGCAATTTGCCAATCATGTTTCAAAAGTCATATTTCAAAAGTGACAATTTGCCAGTCAAATTACAAAATCGACGTTTTTGAAATAACGATGTGTCAATCATATTTGAAAATTCATGCTTCAAAACTCAAAATCATGTTTTTCAAATGGGACCTTAGCGCCCACATATTTAATAAAAAGATCGGACTTTCACGTCCTCACAATTTCAAAAGCGGGCTTCTTCGCCCTCATGTTTTCAAACTGGGTCCTTAGCGCCTACATGTTTAATAAAAGATCGAGGCCTTTACGCCCTCATAAATTTCAAAATCAGGCTTCCATGCCCTCATGATTTTAAAATCGGGTCTCTATGCCCAATGTTTCCAAAACTGACTAAAAAGACTTTTAAAGTAAAAGAACTTTAAAATCAGATTAATCTCAAAGGAGCTGCAACTGCGGGATAAGTTGCGTAGTCCATTCTCAGTTTGTGGAACATTTCCCACATCTGGGGTCTCCAGGGATTCAAAATCAAATTAATCTCAAAGGAGCTGCAACTGCGAGATAAGTTCCGTAGTCCATTCTCAGTTCGTGGATCATTTCCCACATCTGGGGTCTCCAGGGATTCAAAATCAAATTAATCTCAAAGGAGCTGCAACTGCGGGATAAGTTCCGTAGTCCATTCTCAGTTTGTGGAACATTTCCCACATCTGGGGTCTCCAGGGATTCAAAATCAAATTAATCTCAAAGGAGCTGCAACTGCGGGATAAGTTCTGTAGTCCATTCTCAGTTTGTGGAACATTTCCCACATCTGGGCACTACAAGGAAAAACGGAAATAGACCGACCGAATATTCGGTGAAAATTTCTGGTCACAAATTTGTGACGGATTTCATTCGGTCTCAATTCGGTCCCTAAATGGACCGAATAGAGACCGAATATTTCGGTGAATTTCTGGTCACAAATTTGTGACGGATTATTCGGTCTCAATTCGGTCCCTAAATGGGGACCGAATAGGGACCGAATTAATTCGGTCCCAGATTGGGACCGAATTAATTCGGTCCCTATTCGGTCCCCATTTAGGGACCGAATAGACCGAATTAAGTCGGTCCCAGATAGGGACCGAATTAATTAGTCCATTCGGTCCCTAAAATGGGGACCGAATAGGGACCGAATTAAGTCGGTCTCAGATAGGGACCGAATTAATGAATTAAGTCGGTCCCAGATAGGGACCGAATTAATTCGGTCTCAATTCGGTCCCTATTTTAGGGACCGAATTTTTAGTTCCTATTCGGTCCCTAAAATGGGGACCGAATAGGGACCGAATTAAGTCGGTCCCAGATAGGGACCGAATAAATTCAGTCTCAATTCGGTCCCTATTTTAGGGACCGAATTAATCAGTCACTAATCGGTCTCTATTTTTAAAATATTTTTTTTAAAATATATTCATTTTATGAAAATAACCTGCTTTAAAATAAATAACAATATACACAACAATAATAATTATCCACAAGAAAAATATCTACAACACAACAATAATAAACATATCCACAACAATAATAAAATTATCCACAACAATAATAAATGTCCACAACACACATCAACAATAATAAAAATATCCACAACATCAGAATAATAAAATGTCCACAATAATAATAAAAATATCCACAACATTACAATAATAAAATGCCAACAACAATAATAAAAATGTCTACAACAATAATGATAATGAAATGAAAATCAAGAATCCTCATCCTCGTGCTCGTCTCCTCCCACTCCACCCGATGGAGGAACCTACAATACATATATAACAATAATAAGTTAAAATTAAATACTAAGCAATAACTTAATTTAAAACTATAAATGAAATACTATTATAAGCAATAAAATTTTTAATTTCATAGATTTTTATTCAATCACTTTCGATTAATATTTTGATCGCACTATATATTTTTGGCACACAAGTCAGGAGTCCGAATTGAACTCCGTCCGTTACCATAAATCACACTCATTGCCCTGACCGTACTGGAAAAAATCGGAGGTCAATCGGATGAGTATTTTTAATTTTGGATCCACAAACCTAATTTTTTCATTTCTTAACTAAACTAACTTGCTTAATGTAAGTTTGAGGCGTCGACCTCAAACCGGGAGTCCGAATTGATCGACGACGGTTTCCACAAGTCAAAATCATCGCCCCGACCGTTCTGGAACAAATCGGAGGCCAATCGGATGAGTATTTTTAATTTTGGACCCACAAACCTAAGTTTTTCATTTCTAAACTAAACTAACTTGTTTATTGTGACTTTGAGCGTCGAACTCAAATCGGGAGTCTGAATTGAACTCCGTCGGTTTCCACAAGTCACACTCATCGCCCCGACCGTTCTGGAACAAACCGGAGGGCAATCGGATGAGTATTTTTAATTTTGGACCCACACACCTAATTTTTTCATTTCTTAACTAAACTAACTTGATTAATGTAAGTTTGAGGCGTCGACCTCAAACCGGGAGTCCGAATTGATCGACGACGGTTTCCACAAGTCACAATCATCGCCCCGACCGTTCTGGAACAAACCGGAGGCCAATCGGATGAGTATTTTTAATTTTGGACCCACAAACCTAAGTTTTTCATTTCTAAACTAAACTAACTTGTTTATTGTGACTTTGAACGTCGAGCTCAAATCGGGAGTCCAAATTGAACTCCGTCGGTTTCCACAAGTCACACTCATCGCCCCGACCGTTCTAGAACAAACCAGAGGCCAATCGGATGAGTATTTTTAATTTTGGACCCACAAACCTAATTTTTTCATTTCTTAACTAAACTAACTTGCTTAATGTAAGTTTGAGGCATCGACCTCAAACCGGGAGTCCGAATTGATCGACGACGGTTTCCACAAGTCACAATCATCGCCCCGACCGTTCTGGAACAAACCGGAGGCCAATCGGATGAGTATTTTTAATTTTGGACCCACAAACCTAAGTTTTTCATTTCTAAACTAAACTAACTTGTTTATTGTGACTTTGAGCATCGAGCTCAAATCGGGAGTCCGAATTGAACTCCGTCGGTTTCCACAAGTCACACTCATCGCCCCGACCGTTCTGGAACAAACTAGAGGCCAATCGGATGAGTATTTTTAATTTTGGACCCACAAACCTAAGTTTTTCATTTTTAAACTAAATTAACTTGTTTATTGTGACTTTGAGCGTCGACCTCAAACCGGGAGTTCGAATTGAACTCTGTTGGTTTCCACAAGTCACACTCATCACCCCGACCGTTCTGGAACAAACCGGAGGGCAATCGGATGAGTATTTTTAATTTTGGACCCACAAACCTAAGTTTTTCATTTTTAAACTAAACTAACTTGTTTATTGTGACTTTGAGCGTCGACCTCAAACCGGGAGTTCGAATTGAACTCCGTTGGTTTCCACAAGTCACACTCATCGCCCCGACCGTTCTGGAACAAACTGAAGGCCAATCGGATGAGTATTTTTAATTTTGGACCCACAAACCTAAGTTTTTCATTTCTAAACTAAACTAACTTGTTTATTGTGACTTTGAACGTCAAGCTCAAATCGGGAGTCCGAATTGAACTCCGTCAATTTTCACAGGTCATAATCATCGCTCTGGCCATGGTGGAAAAAATCTGAGGCCAATCGAATGAGTATTTCTAATTTTGAACCCCCTAACCTACCTAAGTTCTCCCTTTTTAACTAACCTAACTCGCTTAACAAGAAATTGTGCGTCGATCAACCCAAATTAAAGTTAAACTAAGTTAACTGTTAAAATTAAATCTCTGAAATAAAATAAATTTACTCACGTGAGGGGCGTGTGCTGATGTCGATGGTGCTGCCTGTGGAGGAGGTGCTGCCTGTGGAGGAGGAATGTTGACCTGGGAGAAGGCCTGAGAGATAACCTGGGAGAGGGACTGGGAGAGCTGGGCCTGAAGTGCGTCGGTCACCTGCATCTGCATCTGGGCCAGACGAGTCTCCATCGAATCCGCCAGACGAGACTCTAAGCCCGATATCCTACTGTCAATGAAGCCCATCAGCTGTCCTGGAGAAGTACCTGGAGTACCAACTCCTGCGTGGAATGCACTGGTCTGTGACCCTGAGCTGGATCCTCCAGATAACACCTGGCTCGTGTCGATGCTGTGCCCAAAACCATACACATGGCCTTTCTTTGGGGCCCCAGATGCCGCAACCCATACCTCAGGATCTAACGGCGGCTGCTCGTCCTCCCCAACGTACTTCTCTGTCATTTGTTGGATGTATGACTCCTGCAAGAAACCAGAAAAACGATAGTAGTTAATATTCATATTAATGTGAAAAATTAAATAGTGAATATCTTCTAAATACTTACTGCAACCACTCGGGCTCTATCGCTAATGTATGCATCCGTTCCTTTTCTCTTGTGTGTTCTATCGAACACCTCGGAAAATGTCGGCTGCCTTTTTAGCTCCTTCGCCTATTTCACAGAAAAAACATGACATAAATGAGTACCTTTATAAATAAAAGAGACCAGAAATGGACAAATTACTTACCAATCTGGACTGATGGGTCGCAAAAGAGACAGACCCACCAGTATGCATGTTTGCTTCTGGATTCGCAGCCCGATTAACTTTCATTATTGAGGATGTTTGTTGCCATCTCTCTGCAGCCCAGATATTGCAAAGAGTTTCCCAATATTCTCCCTGCATCCAACTGGGCGCCCGCTCCCTCCAAAGAGTCGGGTCTGCACTCTGAGAATGTTTCTCTGCATTTTTTCTCGCGTTATACATCAAATGCTTGAAATTTGATCTTGCGGTCATCGTCCATACAAATCGAGACCGCGCCTCGTCCGTACGACTCGTGAATCGATGCTGGCTCTATATACATAAGAGTTAGTGAACTGCATGTATGAATACGATAAGAATTAAATTACAATACGAAATTACATACTATGAACATCTGATACAAGTGCTCCTGGACCTCCATCGGAAAATCATTGAATCTATGAATTGGCCCAGGAAAATGTGCTTGTAATGTTCTTGTGATAAATTGAGATGCTTGAGTAGGCTCTATTTTATCACTGCAATGATGTAACTGCATAATGTCAATTTCTGAACTAAATTCACTTCATTGCCCATAAGAAATACATACATGTTGATTACGTACCCATTAATCCAGACCTCCCGCAGAGTGCTCTCATAAAAACTACCTCCGCCCTCCTGCAAACTAACAGCATCCTCTGGCACCAAACCTGAAAAATAATGATGAACAACATGAGTAATGTACAAAAATACTAAATTTTGACTACAGAAATACCCTAACAGTTAAATATACAAACCTACTGGTGTATCTGGAGAATGTGTAGAGTGACCTGAGCATGACATTTTAATGGCATCAGAATTAATGCATACATTAAAGTATAACTTTACATATACATACCAGCTGCTACAGAAGGAGACTCGGAGGATGCACCAACAGCTGTAACTAGAATAGAACGCATAAGTAATGAGGAAGATGATTGCACAATAAAAGTACATTTGTAAATATACATACCTGCAGGCACGGTAGGAGCAGAAGGACCAGCGACTGTAGCAATTCTAATAACATTAATAATATATATAAATAATTACTACAAAAATACTTGGAAATTGAAATATACATACCTGCAGGCACGCTAGGAGATGCAGAAGAAGGACCAGCAACTGTAGCAATTCTAATAACATTAATAATATGTGTAAATAATGACTAAAAAAATACTTGAAAATTGAAATATACAAACCTAGTCCGCTAGGTAGAGGAGGTGTCCGCTCACTCGAAGGACAACCAGAAACTGTAACAATTTTAATGGCATTAACACTACATAAGTACACAAATAATATACAGAGAAAAATACACACAGATGACTATACTAGAAAAATATACATACCAGATGCGGGGAACAAAGCCCTCCCACGGATGCCCCTCCTAGAACTGCTACCAGATCTTCCTCCACGCACCATCTCTTCATAGAGAACATAAAATCATAATGTTTACTAGTCAATTGCTTATATTGAAAGTGAGCTACTTTAAATATACTCTACAAGCGTGAAAAAATTCTACCATAGTTTAATTGATATCCATTTCCTCCTCAGATGATGACGATATGTCTAATTCAACCTCATCTTCATCATCATCTTCACATTCATCACTGGTATATTCCTCTTCCTCACCAGAACTTTCATATTCAATATCTGTACGACGAGTACTACTGTCTTTCATCTCACGTGGATCGACTTCTTCGACCTCATTTCCGTGAGACAAGGACATTGGTGCTTCGGATTCGTCTTCTCCAATATGAGTTGTCAACTCTACATCTTCAACAAAGTCTTCTTGAAAGAATTCTGCGTTGACCTCTTCAGGTGTCTGATCAGTCATGTCCAATTCATAATCAGAGAATAGTCTTGACTTAACTCTGCAAACTACCCACCAATCATTTCGTTCTTTGTTTGTACATGAAGGATAGCTTGTATAATACACTTGCTGGGCTTGTGTGGCTAAGATGAATGGCTCATAAGTATTCAATTTTGACTTATGCTTAAGCTCGACAATCCCATGTGTTGTGTCATTTCGAATGGAATTCGGATCAAACCAATGACACTTGAACAAGAATATATGATTGTCTTGTCCTAGATATTGCAATTGTAGGATCTCCTCTACAATACCATAGTAGTCATACTCAATTTCATTGTATGTACTTCCTTTTACACATACACCACTATTCATGGTAGATTTATTCTGTCCATAGTCTTTCGTATGAAACCTATACCCATTGACAATAAATCCAGGATAATTCTGTGCAATTTTGGATGGGCCGTAGGCTACCTGACGAACTCTTTCATCAGTAATTAAACCTTCTTGCACCTGCGTGTAGAAAAGGCTAGTTATAAAGTGAAATGAATTTTGTTGAATACTCTTTGACGGTGTACACTTACGCGTTCTCTTAGCCATAAGGCCAATGACTTCTCTCGTTCTTTTTCAACCTCAAAATCAGTGAGTTGTGGATTTTTTTGAATTAATTCTGAATCAAATTGTCTGCAATATGAATAGCAGACCACGTTGAATAGGTAGAATAAAGGCAAAGAACTTACATATAAATTTAAATTGTGAGATTAGTACTTACTCAACATAACATTCTAGCTCAGAACAATTTAAAAGAATATATATCTCTGCGGCACATAACTCTCTGTCATCCAGCATTCGAGTTGAAGAACGTCCGAAAGCACGTCCAGGATGAGTAAATATTGAGAGTCGATTTGAACCGACAGATTCCCCCCCATCATCATTACGTGGAGGTTGTGTCCGACGAGTTTGAATCTCTGCTTCAAAGTACATTGCACAAAAGTTAGAGATTTCCTCCATAATGTATGCCTCAGCAATAGAACCCTCCACTTTTGCTTTATTTCGGACTTTCATTTTAAGGTCATGCATACACCTACATCCACAATGTAAGAGATAATTAGAAAAGCTATCACTTACGTAAGGTGCAATCGTAAGAAGGAAACAGTTCATACTTGCATATACCTCTCAAATGGATACATCCATCTATATTGTACTGGCCCTCCGACCTTTGCTTCATATGGTAGATGTACGAGTAAATGCTCCATTGAATCGAAGAAACCAGGTGGAAATATCTTCTCCAACTTGCATACAGTGGTGACCACATTCTGTTCGATAGTTTGCACATCCTGAAGCCTGAGTTCTGATGCAGATAGAATCGTGAAAAATCGACTCAACTCAGATAACGCTCCCCATAGCTGCTTCGGCAACATGTCACGAAATGCAATAGGTAGCAACCTTTGCATGAACACATGGCAGTCATGACTCTTCATTCCATATATCTTTCCCTCACTGACGTTGACAGAACGAGCAATATTTGACACATAACCGTCAGGAAATCTCAGCTGTTTCAGCCACTGACACACTTCCTTTACTTGTCCTCCTCCAAGCACATAAACTGCTTTTGGTTTACTTGATTTCCCATTTACTTCAACAATTTCTAACTCTGGACGTTTACAGAGCATGGACAAGTCCAAGCGTGCATTCACATTGTCCTTTGTTTTACCTTTGATATCCATAACTGTGTTGAATACATTATCAAAGACATTTTTCTCGATATGCATCACGTCTAGATTGTGCCGCACAAGAAGAGTCGACCAATAAGGTAGCTCCCAGAAAATGCTTTTCTTCACCCAGTTGTGCTCCTTCCCAAAACCTGAAAGGTGTCGGGTACTGCCCATCTGTTGTGTGATATCTGGCAAATTTTCAACACGTGCTGCCATATGATGACCGGACAACCTCTCGAATATAACTTCATCTCGTTCCTTTCTGTTCTTTAGGAATGCATCTTTTTGTCTTCTAAAAGGGTGATTAGCTGGTAAAAACTGACGATGGCAATCAAACCAGCAGGACTTCCCACCATGTTTAAGTACAAACGATTTGGTATTATCCATACAATACGGACATGCTAGCCTCCCATGTGTGCTCCAACCAGATAACATTCCATATGCAGGAAAATCACTTATAGTCCACATCAATGCCGCCCTCATGGTGAAATTTTGCTTTCTAGATGCATCATAAGTATTGACCCCCTCAGTCCATAATAATTTCAATTCATCAATCAACGGTCTTAGATAGATGTCTATATTTTTTGTAGGACTTTTCGGACCAGGAATCAATAAGGACAGGAACAAATTCTCTCGCTTCATGCACATGCTCGGAGGAAGGTTGTATGGTGTCACGAACACTGGCCAGCTGGAGTAGGAAGCCACTGAACCTCCAAATGGATTAAATCCGTCAGTGCATAAACCAAGCCTCACATTACGTGACTCCCTTGAGAAGATAGGATAAACATGGTTGAAATGAATCCAAGCTTCGCCATCTGCAGGATGAGTCATAATATCCATGTCCCGACGTACTCTTTCTGCATGCCACCTCATATGTCCAGCTGTCTTTGAAGACATATACATCCGCTGTAGCCTGGGTGTAAGGGGGAAATATCGCAATGACGCATAAGGTATATCCTTTCCCCTAGAATTGACCCCTCTTTTAGGTTTAAATCTATCATGACGGCAAACTGAACAGGATACCATATCTGCATTCTCTTTGTCATACAACATACAATGATTAGGACATGCATCTATTTTCACATATCCAAGTCCTAAATCATTCACCATCTTCTTGGCACGATAAAAATTTGGAGGCAGCTTTTCATCTGGAGGTAACATGCTCTTGATGATGAGGAGGAGGCGATCAAAGCAATTCTCAGAAATATGAAATTCAGATTTCAAGTTCAACAACTGTGACACCGCTGACAACCGAGTGTGCTTTTGACAACCATCCCACAATGGCTCATCAGCATCCTTAAGTAACTGATAGAATCTTTCGGCTCCCTTATTCGGCACGTCTTCAGCGTATACAGGATCCACATGTACACTGAATGCCGGACCAGCAGCATCTACAACCATATCCACGTACGTACTTGTGCCTTCCACATTACTAGACTCGTGCGACCAGAAGTCCTCACCATGACATGTCCAATTCATATAACCTTCAACAAACCCTTTTCTGTATAAATGGCGTTGAACTTCCCATGGGGAATTCCACTTCAAATTTTTACAAATCATACAAGGACATCGGATGCCACCTTGGCTGTCTACTTCTGCATTTGGATTCCCCAATGCAAACTGAACGAAATTCTCAACTCCGACCCTAAACTCCCGGGACACCACATGATCAACTATTCTGCGATACATCCATGAACGGTCTGAAGCCATTGCTGTCCTACGCCCAAACAATATCAATAGACAAATAACTTTAAAATTCTAAATCACACATCCTTCGACGCAACCGAAATGAATAGGAAGGATTTATTATTTAGATTATCACTTTTTACCCATCTGTGAATATTTGATCGCACTCAGATGACCATTTACTATGTGATTGTATTATTTGCTGAAAATTTCGGCAGCATCTCCCCACACCTCTCCGATATACCAAAAATATTTATTGATTAAGATATTTTCTTAAACACTTACTAACAAGTGGTTAAGAAAATATTCTAAATCAATAAAGGTATATCAGAGAGGAGTGAGTAGACACACCCGAAATTTTCAACAAATAATACAAGCACATAGTAAATGACCACCTAACTGCGATCAAACATTCACAGACTGTCCAAAACGGGACAATTCAGGACTTTGAGTTAGATATACACGTTCTCATCTTTGAAAATAAGACTCGTGCACATCAATCCCAAAGTCTTGAACGGGAGGTTCATTGACACGGGCTTAACACGCTCTCGTGAAGTGTGTGCAGTGTTAAAAGGAAAATAAAAACTAAAGCATGCATATAAACAAGTGCAATAATAACCCACATAAATATGAAAAGAAAATAAAAAGAATATCATACATATAAACAAGTGCAATAATAAACTAAATTCACACACACATGTAAATGAATTGCATTAAAGTAAGAAGTAGAATACAGATAAACAAGTGCAATAAGAAACTAAATTCACACATACATGTAAATGAATTAAACAAAAGAGGCATGTTTGAGTGCCATGTTTTTTTGTTTTTTACCCTAGTATTCCTTCATCTATACGAGTGTTGTAAGGAAGAGCTGCACATAAACTGCTGGTTCTGCCTATTTTGGTCACTGTTCTAGTCTACTGGCTGAACTTAGAGCTATGGTTCATGGCCTCCAGCTTTGCATTTCCCATGGAAGAACTAATATTCTTATGGAAATGGATTGCCAGTTTTTGGTTCACATCTGTTCTAATCCTCCTGTTCACATTCCTTGGCAATTGTTCCCTTGGTGGAATGATTTTCTTCAAGTCCATGAGTTGATGTCTTTGAAATTTGTTCATACTGTCAGAGAATGTAAGCAAGTGGCAGATCAGTTAGCTAATTGTGCTTGCAATTCTAAGCAGTCTAAAGTTTTTCTGGAAGTCAGTTCTCTTCCTTTGGCTGTCAAGGGAAGCTTGGTTCTGGATAAGGCTGATGTGCCTCATCTTCGATCTTAATTTGATGTTATCCAAAATGGTAGATTTGGATCCTTCATTACATATTTTCTGGTTGGAGTTAAGCAGCTTGGTGGGGGATCTTAAACCTTTCTTCAGCTGGGTCTGGCAAATTTTTGGATGGTCTTCACATGACAGAGTTTTATTTGATATAATCTATAGTGGACTGTCTCATTTCAGGTTTCAGTTAAGAAGGGGATCTTCTTCTATGGAGCTGTTACTTCAATTTTATCTTGGAAGGCTTTTTAGCTATTCTGTGGAGGTTAGCTGGGTAGAAGGGCTGAAAAGGGACTCTCATCAATTCTTTTATCATTCTTGGATGGTCTTACTTTGCAACCAGTTCTTGCTTGAGTGGAGCAGTGATTTGTCAAAATCTCCTGTGTTTATGCTTATGGATGATCCTTGGACTGTCCTTGGCAGCATTTTATATGGGGCAGAATTCATTCATGGGGCAGTAACTTTTGGATCTTATCACAAGTTGTTCTTCATATCAACTTATGGAGGAGTCAATGCTCAAAATCTTTCATTTGGAGGGACTTTCAGAGGGAGCTGCTTCTGTGGACTGTTCTTATTTTTAGCTTCATTGGAGCAGTGGAATTCATCTCATGGAGGACCTATCTCAATTCCTGTTCATGGATATTAAGGGCTTTGCATAGCAGTTCAATGGACCTCTTATCACATAAGGGGTGTTTGGTTCTGGACAAACACTGGTGTGTCTCATTTGATGATGTGCAGAATGGTAGAGGGGGTTCTCTCTTCACGCTCTTTCTGGTTGGATCTGATCAGTCTAGTTGGGGCTCATCTCAGTCTGTTTTTTTAGTTGATTTAGTACTCCTCAATCCAGTGGTAGAGAGGTAATACCATGCAAGTAAGTTGACCTTAGAATGATAGGATAAAGGGACTTTCAGATGCCTATAGTTGCATATAGTTGACAATAAGAATTAGCATTAACACATGGGGGAAGAGGGAGAACAAAACCCATGGGGGGAGGGGTGCAATAACGAAGCAAGGTTCCAATAAGAATTAGCATTAACACATGGGGGAAGAGGGATAACAAAACCCATCCAGAGGAGGATAGGGATGGACCCCATTTAGCTATCTCTTACCTGATGGGCCATACCATTATAAATAAGATCTAAGAATAAAAGACACGGATCGAGATATCAGTGTTTTTAATAAGGCACGGACATTCTTCGACAATAATCTGAGGGCCCTGGCTCACTGAATATGCCAAGAGCTTCAATCACCAAAGGTGACCAGGGGAAGAGAACCAGTGATGATTCTCACTGGAAATTCTTTATCATTTCTAAGGAAATTAGAAAAGTAGCACCAGCTAACTCGCAAAGAGCACCATCATCAATGGGTGGGGGGGTGCCTAACTGAGCCAGTGAAAGGAAAATTCTTAAAGTGCCCTTAGAACTATGAGCTGAGGTTTAGGTTGGATCGCTTTAAAAAGTGGCAAGCATCTGGCTTCCCACAGTTGCCAAGCAATTGAGAGACAAAAAGCCAGGAATTTGAAATTTTGGTTGTCAGTATCTTCAGAGGACCCAAGTGTGTGATCCAAATGAAAGCCCAAGGGAGAGCATAACTAGGTGGATCTGGCCAAGTTACATTTAAAGAAGAGATGGCCAATGGTTTCAGACTCAGAATGGCAAACAGGATAGTTTGCCTGATTCCCATGAATAATCCAGGACACAGTAGTTGATTTAGTTTCTGCTCTATATGGGTTCCTGAATTTCCTGAACTGAACCTAGCTGACCTTAGAATGATAGGATAAAGGCTTTATGTCTGATTAGTCTTTTTTATTACCTGTTCTGTATTAATCCAAAGTTCAAACTCACAAGTACCTTGTGCATCCAAATTTTGCTTTTGATTTTATTCAAAGTTTGATCATGCTTTTAGCACCAGTTTAATTCTAAACATACAGGAGTACATAGGTTCATAGATCATCAAACTTATCTTCTTATTGATGGTACATAATACTTAGCTCTCAGCTTATATATATGTGGTTGTAATGCTCAACTACAGAATTTTAACTATAGGACTGTAGCTTCAAATAGACCCAGTCATTCAAGTCAAAAGACTTACCTAGCTTATAGTTGTAACTAATTCTTTGCCCGTGCGATGCACGGAAAACTTGTAAGTATTTAAAATTTAATAAATAATAATATATAAGAAAGATAACATAGTTAGTTGTTTCAATATATAAATATTTTTTATATAAGTCTAATAGAAAAAAAAAGATTTTAATGGTGTACCTCTTTGCGAATTAATTGACCGTTTTTTAAAAAGCCTCAAACAAATAACTTAAAAGTCTATAAAACCATTGTTAAGCTAGCATGCTTACTGGCCACCCTTATAGCAATAGGTCTTCCAAAACCTATTGTTAAAAACTCAAATGGTTAAGAACGTGGCTTGTCTTATTATTTCTGACTGTCTGATGCCCTTTTTAACTGAGAATAATGATAACACATTTCAGAAAAAATCTGCATGATTTTCTCTTTAACAAACCTAAGTATAGATGAACACAACATTTACATCCAAACCATCCTAAAGTAAACCGAACAATATTCAAATAGGTTCTTTGTCGAGTTGACATCTAAAAATATTCTAAAGAAAAAACGCAACCACTCTAAAAATCCTTCCCAAATCAGAGCAACAAACACCAATTTCTACTGGTGGTTCTCTGAATTGTCATCAACATGTGCAAGCTCATCAATGTCCCTAAAACAGGTAAATATGTTGGACTTTGAGTCTTTTTCCGATTCACATATGGATAGTGATTCATGGATGGATGGATATGCCCAGACTGCAGCGTAGCTTAGGCCATTGAATTAGTATCTGACAACCCAGATCATTCATCCCCAAGGCATGTATTTTGGCATTGAGCAATGCATGATTGGCTGGTCCAGCAAGTTCACAAAGTCTGGGTTTTTTTTTGTTGAAAGAAAATGGGGGACCACTTCTTACTTTCTTTTTTCTTTTGCTTCTTGCTTTTGCTTCCCAGCTTGTTTGCATAAATTTTAAACTGGTTTCTGTATTCACTTTATGAATCTTCTCTGTGGCAGCTTTATGCAGAGTCTTTACCACGTTTCCAAGGAGGTTCACCATACATCTATCCTTTATATGGTTTGGGTGAACTACCACAGGTCTGTAGCTTTTTGTGTTCATCACAGTAAATTAAAGTTTTCAGATGTTCATCCCTAATTTGTGATGAAAAATCTCAGGCATTTGCTCGTCTTAGTGCTGTGTATGGTGGAACATACATGTTAAATAAACCAGAATGCAAGGTATTCTTTTATATTCCAAGTTTAGGCTGCATGATGATGTGAATTGCCTACAGTTTCTACTTAATTTGGTACTTTCTGGTGACACTTATATGAAGGATATGTATATATCAGGTGGAATTTGATGAGGAGGGCACGGTATTTGGTGTAACATCAGAAGGGGAAACAGCCAAGTGCAAGAAAGTTGTCTGTGATCCATCCTACTTACCAAACAAGGTATGACTACTGATTTTCTTATTGATCCAATTGAACGACTGCAGAAATCTTGCAGGCTAACTCTTTTTTTTTTAATTTTCCGTGGAGTTTCTGTTTTTTACAATATTATTATTTTCATGATAAGGTGCATGTTCCTGCAAGATCCTCTCTAAGAGGAGTTTGCAAGCTCAGAGATGCTGATAGTCTTTTGATAACTATTACAGGTTCGGAGGATTGGAAAAGTTGCAAGGGCAATTGTTATTATGAGTCATCCAATTCCAAACACCGATGAATCTCACTCAGTTCAGGTTATACTGCCTCAGAAGCAACTTGGACGCAGATCAGACATGTGAGTTGTGGTCTATAACTGAATTTTTTATGTCACTAATACACATTTCCTCTTTGGGGGCTTTATAGCTGACATCCTGTTGATCATTCTGCCTAGAGCGGTTGCTAAGTTTGCCCATTTTCCATTTCTTCATAGGTATCTATTCTGCTGCTCCTATACTCACAATGTTGCCCCCAAAGGGAAGTTCATAGCGTTTGTGTCAGCTGAAGCTGAGACCAATAATCCTGAAAGAGAATTGAAGCCTGGAATTGATCTTCTGGGCCCGATCGATGAGATTTTTTATGATATTTATGACAGATTTGAACCTCTCAATGAACCATCTCTGGACAACTGCTTCATATCAACCGTAAATTGTTCTTTGGAACCCTTCTTCTTTAGTTATACTATAATTCTGCATGCATAATATTGAGTAGAGTAGAGGACCAAGAAACCTTGTACAATGGAAATTAGAGATGTTACAATGGACATTAGAGCTGCATATACTAAAGAAGATGACAGGCACTAATGAGTAATAATAAAAAAACATATACTAAAGAAAATTGAGGATTTCTGGTTTTAGTGCACAGAGAGTGTGTGAGGTAGTGAAATAAAAATCAAATTGTGCTTAATTACAAATGCCAGATAGAGGGTTCTAGATTACATACTGTTTGCCTTATCCCATGTGAATTTCCCAATGGTTAGAAGTCAACTCAGTGAATGGACTCTAACCCATGTTCAAATAAGCAAAAGAGTAGAGGATCAATTAGCCTTGTACAATGGAAATTAGAGATGTTATAATGGACATTAGGCAGATCATGGTGAGTAATTTATCTCTTATGCCAACCCTATGAATATAAACAGAGCCATAAGAATATCTTACAGACAATCTCATTATAAAATATGTATATGCCTACTTACAGTTTTCTGAATGTAAAATGGATGAGAACCCTATAAGCTCCAAACCAACTGCCTGAAAGAGAAAAAAATAGTCTGAATTTAGGAAGACAGATAATATAAATGAACATTTCAATGATCAATAGTTATTTGACAGTGCTATTATGAAATAGAAACTGTCAGAATATAATATAAAATAAGATATCCACTGACTGGTAATGAGAGTTAAGAAAGAGTTGGAAATTTTCTGTCTCGTAAACGAATAAAATAAAATAATTAGATATTCTCTGAGCACTTTTTTAACATAAGGAAGGAAAAAAATAAAAGAAGAATCTGACATCGCACGATTATTAAAAATCTAGCCCTAGAAAACCATCAATCTAAAAAAATAGTAATCAGAAAAAAGTAATTTATCTCTTATGCCCAACCCTATGAATATAAACAAACCATCAGAATATCTTTCAGACAATCGCATTATAAAATGTGTATATGCCTACTTACAGTTTTCTGAATGAAAAATGGATAAGAACCCTATAAGCTCCAAACCAACTGCCTGAAAGAGAAAAAAAAAGTCTGAATTTAGGAAGACAGATCATATAAATCAACATTTCCATAATCAATCACACAAGATATATGTTTCCTTAGAACTTTCCTTCTAGAAAGTGCAGTTTATCAATGCTCCCCTTCATATAGATGTGAAAAAGCTAGGTTTGCTGTTCAGTTATCTTTTTTTTTTTTTTTTTTGTGAAACAATTGAAGATTAGTGATCAGTGGATTTCCTTTTCTTAGTGTACTCATCCTAATGTTTGTAGTTGATTTCATTTTTTCACCCACTTTCTATATCCAGTGAGCATTAGCATCCAAAGTTCTTCAAGGTAAGATCAGAAATCCTTCTTGCCATGATGTGTAATGACATGAAATAGCAAAGTTAAATTTTTGTTAAGTGTTTTGTGCTTCTATGATGATATGTACCCTCCCATTTTGTACCATTACCAGTAGCACAACTACACAGAGTTGCTTGCCGTTATGAGCTTTGTGGTAGTGTGCATGCCTCTTTTGAGATCCAGCTATTATATCATGCTTCTGTGATGAGCTCATAGGTAGAAAATTATGGCCTGCACAACAGGCAAGTGAATATTAATTGACAACATGGTAACTCTCTACTGAGAATGGCTGCATGGAAGGAGTTGCAAAAGCTCCGAGCAGTCTTCAGTCCCACCAATTTGCAGTTATCATACTGCCAGACAGCATGTATCCATAGAGAGTTAGTCCTGATGCTGTTAGAAGCTGTCAATAAGGATCGGCTAATTTAAATCAGAGGAGGCAGGATTGGCATAGCAAAGGAGTGGGTGGATATGGGTCTGCCTTACTGGGATGTCTGTCTTCTACATTTACTTGCAAATATTTGGGGGTTCCAATTTCTGAGGAGTGGATGGATACGGGTCTGCCTTCTACAATTACGAACAAATAATTGGAGCTTCCAATTTCTGATGGACCTGTCAGATGTTGCTTTGCTGGTTATTGCTAATTAGCATTTCAATACACCGAATGTGATGGAAAAATAGATGTGTGCAATTACCAGTTCCTTTCATTTTGAGGATTTTTGAAAAATATCTGCAACTTTAGTCAAAGTCCACAATAAACTTTGTAACTGCCTCTGAATCAAGGGAATGCCCTATTGCCACTGGAATTCCTACTTTACATCTAGAGCAGCGTAGTACTCAATTTTGCCTTCTTTCAATCTTATTACTTGGTTACTTTTAGGGGATGCTACTTGGAAGAATCCTACATGGTGGGTGCTTAAAATTATTTTGAATATTGACTAAATTGGATCTCTAATCAATTGCTGCATGAGATCTAGTATGGGTTACACTGGAAGATCCAAATTACCATAGAGATTACAAAGCAGGAATGGGGTTAAAGATTTTGAGATGTTCATGCCTTCTGAATTTAAATAAATGTACTGGATGTTTTTTCTTTTCTTTCTTATTGTTTGCTAATTCATCAACTCCATCACTCGTTTGATACAGTACATGGCATGGAATATGGCTTTGGAGCCCATCAATACAGTCTTTGAGGTGGAAGCAAAAAGTTGCCCTGGTTTTATCTACAGGCGTTCCTTGAGGTTAGGCACCACAGATATGTCTCATTCTGAGTTCCATTTGTTCCTGGAGAATCTTTCTAGAAAATATCATGGTGACACGTATCATTTGATTGCCAAAAATTGCAATCACAGATTCCAAAAGAACTGGTGACTCCAATACTACATATGGTCCAATACAGTAAGAACTTGGAAATAAAAATGGTTTGGATACACTTCCTAATATTCTGGCTAAATCCAATTCTTTAACAAAGCCCCGAAAACAACGTAAGCATAAAACTAATGTACTTTTTTTTTCTACAGTTTCAAACTGTAAATCTGAAAACTAATCTTTTAGGAACATAAGCATAACTGAAAATAACAATTACATTAAAACCTATAAACATTAAACTGGTAGGGATTATCAATCATTAAAACACAATCAAAATTTAAATATGATTATAGCCAGTTAGAAAACCAAAAAATAGTAATCACAAAAAAGTAATTTATCTCTTATGCCCAACCCTATGAATATAAACAGAACCATCAGAATATCTTTCAGACAATCGCATTATAAAATGTGTATATGTCTACTTACAGTTTTCTGAATGAAAAATGGATAAGAACCCTATAAGCTCCAAACCAACTGCCTGAAAGAGAAAAAAAAGTCTGAATTTAGGAAGACAGATCATATAAATCAACATTTCCATAATCAATCACACAAGATATATGTTTCCTTAGAACTTTCCTTCTGGAAAGTGCAGTTTATCAATCCTCCCCTCTATATACACTAATGAAAAAGCTAGGTTTGCTGTTCAGTTATCTTCTTATTCTTTTTTGTTTTTGTTTTGTGAAATCCAGAACCCTGTGCAGCTGTGCCATAATTATTTGCATCCATTGGCAACTAAAAATCAGAAGATGATTATCACATAGGATGACAGTGGGATTATCAACACATTAAGCTAATCTAAAGGTGCTCTGATGACGTTCTCTGTTTTAATCACATAGGTGCATGCTTCAATCTAAAGGAAGACAAATCATATGAATCAACTCTTCAATAATCAAGTGCATATACATATATTTTTTCAGGCTACATTGCATTGATGATATTTCAGTTTTCTAAATAAAAAAGACCACTTAGATGTCAGAAAAAAAATGAAGATATGATGTCTTTTCTACCTATCTGATGCCACTAAAAATTTGATGGCAAATCCCTGAATATGGTGGATATTATATAAACTTTGATGCCTTGAATAACATTCAAAAAATTACTGAAGATGTAATGGAATCCAGAACTCTATGCAGCTGTGCCATAATTATTTGCATCCATTGGCAACTAAAAATCAGAAGATGAAGTAATCATCTTCTGATTTTCATCACATAGGATGGCAGTGGAATTATCAACACATTAAGCTAATCTAAAGGTGCTCTGATGACGTTCTCTATTTTAATCACATAGGTGCATGCTTCAATCTAAAGGAAGACAAATCATATGAATCAACTCTTCAATAATCAAGTGCATATACATATATTTTTTCAGACTACATTGTCTTGATGAGATTTCAGTTTTCTAAATAAAGAAGACCACTTAGAAGTCAAAAAAAAAGGAAGATATGATGTCTTTTCTATCTATCTGATGCCTCCTCTGGGTGCATGCTTCAATCTAAAGGTCTTATCAACACATTAAGCTCCCTTTAGTCCTGCTAATAACACATCTCAAAATCAAAACATTAAAGTTTTAAAATTTTACTTGCTCCAAAAGACTCATTAGTGTAGAATCAAATATTTATGGATCATCTATTTACAGGGAAATGTCAAATTCCTATAAACATCGGCAAGGATAAAAAAACATATATGAATCTAAATATATGCATCTAAATAAGATTTATAGTATATGCATATTTCATTTGGGATTGACTTAGTATATGCCTACTTACAGTTTTCTGAATGAATAATGGATGAGAGCCCTATAAGCTCCAAACCACCAGCCTGAAAGAAAAAAAAAATTCTGAATTGAGGAAGACAAATCATATGAATCAACTCTTCAATAATCAAGTGCATATACATATATTTTTTCAGACTACATTGCCTTGATGAGGGTTCAGTTTTCTAAATAAAAAAGACCACTTAGAAGTAAAAAAAAAAACGAAGATATGATGTCTTTTCTATCTATCTGATGCCTCCTCTGGGTGCAACTGAACCCTCTAAAGGTCTTATCAACACATTAAGCTAATCTATAGGTGCATGCTTCAATCTAAAGGAAGACAAATCTGCTTCAATCTAAACTGACAGTGGGATTATGAACACATTAAGCTAATCTAAAGGTGCTCTGATGACGTGCTCTGTTTTAATCACATAGGTGCATGCTTCAATCTAAAGAAACACAAATCATATGAATCAACTCTTCAATAATATAGAATCAAATCTGTATAGATCATCTATTTACAGGGAAATGTCAAATTCCTATAAACATCAGCAAGGATATTAAAACATATATGCGTCTAAATATATGCATCTAAATAAGATTTACAGTATATGCATATTTGATATGTATGTAAAAAAATATCATCAAGGCAATGTAGTCTGAAAAATTATATGTATCTAAACATCAGCACGTATAAAAAAAACATATATGCATCTAAATAAGATTTAAAAATTGTTAAGAGAACATTGTTAAGAGATATATGTTTCTAAAAAAATATCACCAAGGCAATGTAGTCTGAAAAAATATATGTATCTAAACATCAGCACGTATAAAAAATCATATATGCATCTAAATAAGATTTAAAAATTGTTAAGAGAACATTGTTAAGAGATATATGCATCTAAATAAGATTTAAAATATGTATAGGTGACTGAAGCTTCTGATAGAATAAGATGGACACCACACGCAGAGAGGTGTAGTGCCTGTAGATGTCTGCATAGAAGTTTATACCAATATTCTACCCAATGCAAACAATCAAGCCAATTCTTCTGTTGCATAAAATGAAAATTCTATATAATAGTGAACAACAAAAATAGAATATTTGTTCTACTTTTGCTACAATAATGCCCTTTCTAACTCATGACCTGGTTGCTCCTTCGGTATTGTTTCAGATTATAGCATCAGTTTAATGGCATACCTATTTCAGTGCATGTGCATGTTATGATGTATTTATCTAAATTTATTTATGTATATGTAGGCACAAGTATGTATGCAGAGAGAGTTACACTTTTATGTCTATTTTTGAACTCTATTTGTCTGGCACACACAATATGCATATCTATGTAGAAATATGGATATGCAAGTAACTTAGTTGGTTAGTAATTAGGTAGATAATTTGGTCAGGCCCTTCTCCCTGTCTCTGCTGGCTCCCCACCATTCCTCCTAAAAAGTTAGGGTAGGATGGCTCTGCCATTAATGTTCACTATAGTAGTTTGGTTCAGTGCAGGCCATGCCCAGTTCTAGTTCCTGGCCCTTTGGTGGGGATCTAGCTAACACTAGCTAACCCGGCGGTGGATGCATAGGAAGCCAGAATGATGCAGAGAGCAGAGAAGGAGATGGAGAGCGCCATATTGATGCCGCTGGAGTTCCCGGCGGATGTGGAGCCCCCCACCTGTCGTCTTTGACGATCCTCCACCAGCTGCCGGGCTCTGGGACGCCGGAGTCGCCGGATCACTTGATGGAGTCTCCACGGTCGACGGAGCAGGGCCTCCACTGCTCGGGGTAGGAGTGGCTGGCGACGGCGCCGGGGCTGGTGCTTCTGTCGGAGACGCTGCACGGCCGGCCACAGTTGCATGCGCGCTGAGGGTCGGAGGGGAGGAGCCGCCGAGCCGGAGGGGGGAGTGTAGAAGGGGAAGGTCGGAGGGGGGGAGGTCGCTGGCGCCGGCCGAGATGACGAGGGGAGGGAGGAGGCAGGGCCGCGCCGCAGGAGGGGATTGCGATTTGGGGGTTTTCGACTTTTGGGTGAGAAGATTTGGGGGGAACGGGGGAGAGGGGGGAGTCGGCGGGTCGGATCGGATATGCTTAATATGGCAAAAAAGGGCGGGGAGGCTTGGTGAGTGAGCGCAACCAGATGGGATTAGGGAAAGGAGGAGAGAGATTTATAATGCATTTTTATATTATAGTTAATTATAATACGATTAAAATGACATCTAATAATTCAGTTGTTATTTTATCACTCTTTATATGATAGACATCACATAGATTATTATTTAATCATATTATATTTAAAATATAATATAAAAATATACTAAGTCTTTCTCAAAAAACAGTTGGAGGGATGGGCAGTGGCCTTTTGCAGCAGGACAGTTGGGGACGAGTATGAAGTGAATAACATGAGCCCAAGCAGACGCATGCCAATTTATATGATGCAAAGATTTGTTATCATGAACTAAAAGTGTAGATAAGAATGTGAGGGACACAGAGAGATGCATGTAGGCTTTTTAGGATATATTTTTATATGTTAAGTATCATTAGATGTAAGATTTAATAGTCAGGATTAATCTAATTTCGGATCGGATCTTAAATGGAGCGGATCTCTTATTTCCACGTCCGCTCCGTTTAATATTCGGATAATATCCGTATCCGAATTCGCTCCGCCGGATATCTGTTAATCGGATACGGATATGCTTAATCGGATACGAATTCGCATCGGATCCAGATATTATCCGGATCCGTTTACAGCCCTAGGGATGCCCATCTTTGATTCTCCAGTCCCCTCCCCACCCCGTTGTGAGATCTGCAGGTCTCCAGTCCGCCCCCTGCAGAGGAAGGTCTCCCTTGTGAGATCTATAGAGGAGCGGGAGGAAGGGGGAAGGGTCTGGGCGTCTTGGGTGAGGAGTGAGGACCGAGGGGGAGGATGGGTTACTTTTTCAACTTTTCAGCTGTTCTTGTTATTTTTTAAATTTTTACTCTATTGGAATCGGAAATCGGTTTCGAAAATAAGTGGTTCCGACTCCGATATCGATATCTTATCGGAAAACCTGATACCGATTTCAATAAGAAATTGGTATCATTTTTTTATTTTGAACCTATTAATTTTTATCAGAATCGGATCGAAAATTTAAATTTTCGGGTTCCGTTACAGCCCTACTCATGCATCACCTAAATAAGTTGAAAAATTGACAGATAAGAACAAGATATAATTGTCATCACCCTTCAAAGTGAATCCAAGAATTTCAATGAAAAAACATCAAATAGCTTCTGCAGAAGGTCAGAAAAACTTGTGTACAATAGTCTACATATTAAAATGGGCATATCTTGTACCAAGAAAAATTCATTTCATTGACAAGTAAATGAGGGAAGTGTGATTCAGAATTAAAAAACAGGAAACCTGAGGATCATAAAAGAAAAAACCTGAAATGTCTTAATCAAAACAGTGAAAAAAAATTGCTATGGAATGTTTCTGCATAAGTAAAAGGAAGTGACACTAGAACACCACATAAGAACTAAGAATGGGCAGAATAAGGACAATGATTTCCAGCATCTCCTCCCAATTTGAAAACACAAATCCCTGCCAACATGCATGATCACTAGCTACACTGGATTATGGAAGGGAGACGACACATAAAACCTTGCTACTTTATTGTATAGACCTGAAAATGGCTCGCACTTGGATTGTTCAAACAAGAGAGCAACTGTATAGACAGGAGGATGCCGTGAGATCCTTGGCAAAGGATATGTCACAAAGTGGGGACTACAAGTACTCAAGAAGCAATAGGAAATTTCCCTTTTATCAAAGTGAGAAAACTGTGGGTTCTACCCATACTACCTCAAATTTAAAAGGTCATCAGAACAAGTATGGGTCCAGGAAAGCTCCCAGATGAGTCGGTCCAATATCCATTGGTGGCTACAGCTAATGAGCTCCCATGAAGCAAAGAAACAATCCCAACAGTCCTTTTCATGAGCACAGTATCCACCAAACAAAAAACCAGATACATATATATACCACCTCAAATGTGTGTATGGCCATAACCCATTTCATCACCCTCCCCATAAGACGAACGTTCTAGTTTTCCTCGTCATCTGTCATAGAGAAAGCAAATAGGAGATGACCAAATGCTCACATGTCGAGGGATCTATCTCTCACCTGTTTGGGGATGATGTCGGCGATGGCGTAGAATTCGCGGCTCTTCGAGGTGAGGCCGGTGAGGGTGTAGAAATAGAGCCCGCCGGCCAAGGCGATGCCGGGGATAACTGCGACGCTGAGGAGCGCCAGACGCCACGCCGAGATGAACCCGGCCCACCACCAACCGCCTCGCCAATGTCGGGAGGTCGCTGGCCGCGCTGTTGGCCGGCCGAGATGATGACGGGAGGGAGGAGGCAGGTAGTGTTGACACTACTAGACAGATAGGTCAACATTACGAGACAGATAGTGCTGACACTGTTGGACAGATAATGTTGACACTACCACTGCTTCAAGAACACAGTCAAAAGAAAAGAACAAGAAGAAGAAGAAGAATCCTTCACAAAAACACTTGCCTAAGACATGAGTGTTAGCTAAGACACGTACACAAGAGACCAAAAAGTAGACCTAATGATCTTTATGGGACGTAAATCAAGGGGTAAATATTCAAGATCCTAACCAAAGATGGAGACACGAAGGAAAGGAGATCCAGAAATATATCCTACATGATGATCAAGCAATTCCAAAAATCACCTTTAAAAATGAAACTTCAAATAGAACATTTGTTTTTGATTTATATTAACTGAAGTTCTTGACTTATAAACTAGATTAAGGATCAAGAAAAAAAAATATTATCTTAAAGGTAATGTGAAAGTACCTATCTTTATGCACCTTATTTCCTTCTTCATTATTTCCAGAAAATCAAGTTAGCCCTTTTTCCTTCTGCGAAAACTCCTCCCTTCCTGGCGTTTATTCCTCTCCCAATACTTTCGCCGCCAGCCCCTTTATATATGTACTCTTATATATGTATATATATATACTTGCACATGCAATAAGCACTTCCACACTCTCCCACGTAGCTATCTATCTTCCTTCGAACACCTCACACACTCCCATGTAACACTAACACTCCCAAAAAATCACTCAAAGATTTACATTAATGTTTCATGTCGATATCATTTTTTGACATATGTACACTAACAAGAAAGAAAATAAGGGATAAAAGTCAGTTGGGTTCTGCTTATATATAAATCAAGAATTTCAATTAATATAGATAAGAAACAAACATTTCATCTGAAATTTCACTTTAAAAGGCCATCATGTGATTTTTGGGTCATTTATATATTTATGTAATTTTTCTTGGTATCATCGTAGACCTCTGTATCTTAGAAAACTAAAATTTATTGTTATTCTCTCAAAACTTGATATTGATATTTGTGTATGTTGTTCACTTAATTGAATGACATCTATGTGTACCCGGGTTTTCCGCTACACTCAGGGCGTCACATGATGGTTGTTTTTACTCCCAATCTATATTTGGACAAGATCAAACCAGTGAATCTACTGTCAATCAAAATCCTACTATTGGATTTCATTCAATATAAAATTCGATCATTAGATTCGTTCTCGATCTATGTATACTTGAACGGTTGGGTTTGTTACCAACCTAAAATAATATGATCAAGATCCCTACATTGGATTTGCTTCAAGTCTAAATCCTAATTGTTTGATTTAAGTTTAAACAAAATGTGACAATTAGATTCACTATCGATATTCATTAATTGATCAAAGATCCGACTTTGAATTCACATTCGATCTATTTATATCTAATCAGTTAGATTTGTTGCCAATCTATAACAATCTAATCGCGATTCGCACATTAGATTTGTCAAATATCTAAATCCTGATCGTTTCGTTGGATTTTAGTTTGATTAGAGTTTGACAGTTGAATTCACTCCGATCTAAATTTGATCAAGATCTAAGCATTAAACATATTGTCAATCACAATCCAACTGTTGGATTTCATCATAATAAAACATCGATCTGTCTGTCAGATTCGCTCTCAATGTAAAATCTAATCGATGAGCTACCTAATATTAATTAAATGAGCATAATATAATATATATATCATCATATGAAATATAAAAGATCAATATTACTATTTTCAATATATAACAAATAAAATATAATATTTTTAAGTCAATGTTTTATCATATAATTGTATTCACTAAACAAATATAATATATTTAAAAATATGCAAAGACAATGTGTATATAATATATATATATATATATATATTAACAAAACAAAAATGTAACTTATAAATTTTCTATATATAAGTTTTTTATATTCACAATAATTATATAAAACTATATATAAGTAAACCATTAACAGGTAGAGTAAATTATAGCTATATTATAATTAAATTACTAATAAACAATGAATCTGAGACCGAATACAATTCGGTCACTATTCGGTCTCAGTTTTGTGACCGAATAGTGACTGAATATTTCGCTCACAAAACTGAGACCGATTTGTGACCGAATAATATTCGGTCTCTATATTTAGGGACCGAATAGGGACCGAATTAAGTCAGTCTCTAAATTTGGGACCGATTTATTTCGGTCCCTATTCGGTCCCTAAATAGGGACCGAATGGGGACCGAATTAAGTCAGTCTCTAAATTTGGGACCGATTTATTTCGGTCCCTATTCGGTCTCTATATTTAGGGACCGAATAGGGACCGAATTAAGTCAGTCTCTAAATTTGGGACCGATTTATTTCGGTCCCTATTCGGTCCCTAAATAGGGACCGAATTAAGTCAGTCTCTAAATTTGGGACCGATTTATTTCGGTCCCTATTCGGTCCCTAAATAGGGACCGAATTATTTCGGTCTCAAATTTAGAGACCGATTTAATTCGGTCCCCATTCGGTTCCTATTTAGGGACCGAATAGGGACCGAAATAAATCGGTCCCAAATTTAGAGACTGACTTAATTCAGTCCCTATTCGGTCCCTAAATAGAGACCGAATAGGGACCGAAATAAATCGGTCCCAAATTTAGAGACTGACTTAATTCGGTCCCCATTCGGTCCCTATTTAGGGACCGAATAGGGACCGAATTTGAATCGGTCTCTAAACCATTTATTTAGAGACTGATTTATTGCAGTGACAATTCGGTCACTAATTAGGGACCGAATAGAGACCGAAATATTTCGGTCTCTATTTCGGTCTCTATTACCATTTTTTCTTGTAGTGGGGGTCTCCAGGGATAAAAGATAAATTGACCTCAAAGGAGCAGCAACTGCGAGACAAATATCGCAGTCCATCCTCAGTTGTGGAATATTTCTCACAGCTGTGGTCTCCAAAGATATAAATCAAAATTGACCTCCTACAAATAGTAACTGCGGAACAAGTACCGTAATCCAGCCTCCTTTTGTGGAATGTTTACCACATTTGAGGTCTCTAAAAGACTTACATTAAAAAGAAAAGAAAAGGAAAGAAAGAAACAGACAAAATGAATAGAAAAATAATAAAATGATCAATGGAAAAATGAAATGATTAAAAGAGAGGATGAAATGAAATTTCGTTCAAAAAAAAGGGACAAAATAAAAGAAAAAAATAGAAAAATAGAGAAGAAAAAAAAGGAGATAGAAAATTAATCATGAAAATGAACAGAACAAAAGAAATGTATGAAAAGAAATATAACATTTGATTTAAGAGGTCGGGCCTCTCTGCCCACGTGTTGGGCTCCCGTGCTTGAACTCTTAATCAATCCACCAAGAGCTGCAACTGCGGGCTAAATACCGTAGTCCAGCCTCAGATCGTGAAATGTTGCCCGGTCTGGGGTCTCCAAAGATATAAAAAGAATCCACCCTTAAGGAGCTGCAACTACGGGATAAATACCGTAGTCCAGCCTCAGATCGTAAAATGTTGCCACATCTGAGGTCTCCGAGGATATAAGAATCCACCTTTAAGGAGCTGCAACTACGGGATGAATACCGTAGTCCAGCCTCAGTTCGTGAGATTATTTCCGCGTCTGAGGTCTCCGAGGATATAAGAATCCACCCTTAAGGAGCTGCAACTACGGGATAAATACCGTAGTCCAGCCTCAGTTCGTGGGATTAGTTCCGCGTCTGAGGTCTCCGAGGATATAAGAATCCATCTCAAAGGAGCTACAACTGCGGGATAAGTTCCGTAGTCCATTTTCAGTTTGTGGAATATCTCCCACATCTGGGGTCTCCAGGGATATAAGACAAACTATTCTCCGAGGAGCTACAACTACAAGATAAGTATTGTAGTTCGATCTCAGCCCGTGGGACAATTGCCACGTGAGACCTCCAAGGATTTAAGAGTTAAAATCGAATAGCCATGTTCAATGTTTATATAACCAGATCATTTTACAAGAACCGTATATTATCTCGTCCTTTTTGCGGCGGTCCGGGGGATTCAACATTGAGCTTTGACATTCCATGCCCCAGATCCCCCAAGACAATATGGTGGAGCCACCTTCACAATGGTCGATGGTTCGAGATGGCGTCATTATGCTTCAACGTCAGGAGGATTTAACAACTCATAGAGCTAAATTCGACATTACCTCGACGACATACACCCTCTAGTCTGTCATATTCAAGAACTCTGAGGGTACACTATTGAATGTATGCTCACAGTGCATATCCTGTGACATTTCTGTAAAAAAAAAAGATGAATAAAAGGGCTAAAAATAGAGATGCCCGTCGGACCTACTCGGATTCCACTGCCGAGTACGGGTAAAAAGGACAAGAAAAACCCGGCCACGATGAAAACTCGGAAGGGCGTCATGGACAAAATTGGGGACCTTGCTACGTGAAAACCTGAAAGGGCGCGTAGGCAAAAGCAAGATGGGGCTGACTCCGGTGAAAACCCGAAAGGGCGCTTGGGTCAGTAATGTGATAAAAAAAAGGAAAAAATGAATGAAGTCAAAATGTTAAAATAGCAAAAAGGGGGAGTTCTATCCCTGCTCTTTGAAGAAGCCCCTTTTTGCTATACATTTTTTGAATCCAGCTGTACACTCTCTGGTCAAAATGAAACCTCAAAACTTAGACAAGCTGTCTCTTGCCATCTACGCCTCACGCTTATATATACTTGCTCTCGCCAAGTAGGACCCTAGGTTTAGATAACCTCTGCCTTTTCAAATTCCAATAAAGTCCAGCCTTGACTTCTTGCCTTGGCTGACCAGTAGATGTTACCTTTAGAACCCTTATTGAAGTTAGTACATAGGTTTTCCAGGTTTCCATTTTGCAATTGACCCAGATAACCTCACACCATCTACCAACATCATGGTATGATTAGTGGTCAAGTTATATTCCACTCATGAATCTCTCTTTATAATATATATATTTATAAAAAAAGGGGGCTTAAAATAGAGGTGCCTCGCTGGACTTGTCTGGGTTTCCCCTAGATAAGGGTAAAAAGAGCTAGAACCCGGTCATGACGAAAACCCGAAAGGGCGTCGTGGGCAAAATTGGGTACCCCGCTACGTGAAAACCCGAAAGGGCGCGTAGGCAAAAGCAAGAGGGGGTCGGATTGAGTGAAAACCCGAAAGGGCGCTCAATTCCATAATGTGAAAATAAAAAATCAATCAAAGGCAGATACCAAAGGCAAGCAAGCTTCAAGTCTCTAGAAAGGAAATCCTGACATAAGTGGTACTTGACAGTCAAAGCTCATCTTCAAGTCAGTGCATGCCAAGGCTCATCTTCATGTCACTGCTAGCCGAAGCCCGCCTTCATGCCAGTCGAAGCTTATCTTCTCAACAGTCAAAGCTCATCTTCAAGTCAGTGCCAGCCAAGGCTCATCTTCATGTCACTACTAGCTGAAGCCCGACTTCATGCCAGTCGAAGCTTATCTTCTCGACAATCAAATCTCATCTTCAAGTCAGGGCCAGCCAAGGCTCGTTTTCATGTCGGTGCCAACTGAGGCTCCTTATCATATTCATTCTAGCCAAAGCTCGTCTTCGTGCTAGTCGAAATCTGTCTTCTCGGATTTCTATCTCATATGGGACAAAGTGAAACTTCACTATACACGAGATGATGCGTCCTAACAGTTTCCGAGTTTCTGGGTGGAGAATGCTGAAGACATCTATCGATACCCAGACACAACAAAAGTCAAAAGAAGAAGACAAGAGCACATTAATCTAGCTCTGAGCAAAGTGGCTCCCAAAAAATCCTACATTACAGACGTCCCACTGGGTCAGAAATGTCAGCAATTCGGAGAAGTCGCCAGTCATAGTGCTATTGCCGACTCATGAAGACCACAAACTCTCAAATAACTTGTCAGTTCAATGGTCTTCCTTGGCCGATCTGGTTTCTTCATCAACTCACGAGGCTATCAACTCTTAGTGCTAGCAAGGAGGATGACTATCGAATCAAGATGACTGCTAACCCGCAGAAGCCTGCCAACTCGCGCCAGGCCACCCCCCTGCCAACTCACGTGGGTCAGAGGCCGCCAACTCACAGAGCTTGCTGATTCAAGGCATGGCTGGCTCACCCACGACCGACTCACGTGAGTGCCGACTCGTGTTGAGTCATGAAGTCTGCCAAATCACAGAGCCAACCAACTCATGAGGCCTACCGGATCACAGGGCCAGGCCATTGAACAGAAGGGGCTGCCGACTCAGGCACTCTGTCACTCAAGGCGCTATGGAATGAAGAGTTTTTGACTCACAAGAGCTGTTGATTGGTCCACTTATCAAAGCAGGACTTGGTTATCATGCAGGCAAGCCCGAAGGTTGCCGACTCGCATCGACGTCATCCATCTCAAGCTAAGCACAGCAGGATGAACATAATAGACAAAGTCAATAAACCGTCAATACAGTGACGGACCATGAGGCTATCAGTATGGCAACAAGTTAACGACCGTTGATGCTGACAAATTGACTCACATTAAGTTGAAGAAGAGACCCGGTTGACGTCGTACGAGTTCACCCAGGGGTGCTCTCCACTCGTCCCTCGCTCGCACCACCCCTGGGTGGGGGGCATTTGTGGACATTAAAAATATATATATATAACAGTGGAACAACAAAGCCAGATATGAGCCCACTTATTGGCCCACTATCTAATGGCCCAAGAGTGCCCTCATGCTGGGGGTCACTTTAAGCAAACCCTCACCCCCTACTATAAAAGCTCATGCAAAAAGCAACTGCAAAAAAAGGTGGTTGTTGCAACCTTTCAGAAGAGGAGAGGGAGGCTGCGTGAAGGGCAAGAAAGAAAGGAGGGGGAGAGGAAAGCTCGGCTGGGCCTTCTGCTAGGCACTTGGGTTCCTGCGCAAGAGAAAAGAGGAAGAAGAGAGGGAAGGCAGTAGGACGAGGGCTGCTGGTTCGTGGCTAAAGAAGAGAGAAAAAAAGGGTGAGAGAGCCAGGAAAGAGAGGAGAGAGAGAGCTTCCCCCCCATCTCATCTGTCTCCTCTTGCTCCCTATTTTTTCTTTTATGTGTTTTGGTCATTGAAGACCCTCTGTGCTATGAGAAATCTATATATATGATGAAGCCTGTTAATTCTCTCCTTTTTTTATGCAATAGAATGTATGTATTTGGTTTAATGATTGTTTTCTTAACTCCCCTCCCCAAGTTCGATGCTTCTTTTGAGTTCTCTTTTACTGCTTTACTATTCTTCTTTATTTAGCAGTCAAACCTCGCCCCGCTTGGTGGTGAATGTCTTCAATGTCCAACCTCCTAATATGAGGAAGAGGTATAAGAAACCCTTTACCTGATAATGGGAGTCACCTGCCATCATTCCCACGTCGCTTTGTGATCTCTTTCCCGCCGTTTAGAACTCTTCTGTTACTGTGTTTCGCCGGCTTCCTCTTGAATAAGGTCCGCCGGATCACCTCATTCAGGGTCCAAGCACAGAGGGGTTGGGTAATCTAATACTCATGCCCCGCTTAGGATCTGAATAAGATGTGTTCGGGAACATTCCCATCGCGTTCGCTCAATCCTTCGGGGTTTAAAGATCACAAAAGAGAAGGACTTCAGTTGAAGGCCCGCTGCCAACTCACCTAAGCAGTGGGGTTTTGGCACTTTCCTTGGTTCGATTGCTACGTTTTCTTCGCCCCTTTGAAAGACTAGAATCGATCAAGACATGCCTCAGTCCTTCCTCCAAAAATCTGGCACCATTTCGATGAGATTTGGGGCTGGTTTCATGGAGAAAAGATGGCGCAGCTCTGGCCGACCCACCTGAGTCGACCACCAGCTCACAGGCCGGCTGCCGACTCACTGGGGCTGAGACCATGTTTTCCGTATTTTAAAGGTGGTTAACATGACTTTTTGCTCATTTAATTGATTGAAGCTGACCAGTATATTTATCATCCCCCTCCCATAAAATTTTGCATCATTCTGATGTCATTTGGACGGTGTTTTTACCAAAAGAGGCCAATTCCATTTGTCTGCCAACTCACCCCCTGGCCAACTCACCTCTTGGCCAACCCAAGAGTTCGTGGCCAACTCACCCCTGGCCGACTTACCTGAGTCTAATTCAAATGGGCAGAACCGCTTGCGGCCCATTTATGCATGCGGAGCAGTTCTTAGCCAACTTATATAAAAATGAGGCTCTATGAGGCCTCGGGTTAGATAACATGATATCTATGCCCGAGTTCCTAGACTCGTACATTATCGGGTTGTCCATCGGACTGTTTTCGGTCTCGGTACTCATCGGTTCCTCCATGGCCATGCCTCGAGAACCGCACCGTATGCCGTTTGAGTGGCGCCGCGTGCGACTAACACCTCGTTTTGGTACCATCTCCATTGTGGGATGGATACCGTGACCTCCCCCACATCCCATGAGTCCGGGGGAGGTGCTGCCGAATTTTTTTTCTATGAGTGTCATGCTATTCTGTGTTTCTGGCTGGTGAGTCCAAGTCGGTGGGGAGATTTGAACGGTGATCCGGCAGTGCTCCTGGACCAACTCAATGGTCTGGCTGCAATAAAGTCACATAGCAGTGCTGTTAACATGAATAATGAGACAGAATAAAGAAGGATAATAATAATAACAAAAAAATAATAAGTCTATAAATAACCAAAATAAAAAAAAACCAAACATAATAATAATAATAGAAAATAAGCAACACAAAAAAGAGATCCATTTCCACCAAACCAGGGCTACCGACCCGTCTCTCCATGGAAACCACTTGAGGTTCTCTGCCAACACACCCGTGGCCGACTCATGCCCTTGGCCGACTCAAGAAGCCTGGCCGACCCACTCCTCAGCCGACCCACCATCTCCCACCTTTCAAACAAAACCCATTTAAATCCCCACTCCCAACTCACAACACTCCCAACTCATACCCCACTCCTCAGCTGACCCACCATCTCCCACCTTTCAAACAAAACCAATTTAAATCCCCACTCCCAACTCACAACACTCCCAACTCATCCCATGCCCCCTGCGCACACACTCCACCTTTCAAACAAAACCAATTTAAATCCCCACTCCCAACTCATCCCATGCCCCCTGCGCACACACTCCCACACATGCCGCCACCCTCACATTTAATTAACATAAATGGGTAAATAAAAAATAGGGGTAATAAGATTAATGGGGGGGATGATTAATAAAAAAAATAATTAAAGAAAGACAAATAAACAAACAATAGATCAACATCATCTAAAGTAATACAAATGCCACGATCTCAAAAAAAAATAATGATATAATATATATTAAACCAAACGGTGAAAAGACAATTGATTCTAAGCCAAACAATTAAAGGATATGAATTTAATTTAATAATTTGAATAAATCTAACAAAAAAAAAAACTTCAAAATAAACAAAATCAAATGATCCTAAGCAAGAGAAATCAAATCAAATAATTTGGGTTATGCTCATAACGTGGAATAAAATTCGAATAAGTTTCAAACTCAAATAAATCAAGAGGAATAAATGAAAAGGCATTTGGAATCGAATAAAAATCCAACATTAAATCAAACAGTCAAAATTAAATTAAATTAAAAGATCAATGGATAAAAAAAAAGAGACAACTCCAATAAAAGACCAATCACAATGGAAAAACGCAAGAGATGATCAAAAGAGCAAAATAAATCATATCAAATAATGTTGAAACCATTTCAACTTCTTTAGTAAATCTAAAACAGCATCAAAAGTGCGTCGAGTGTTATATTTTGGTCGTTTCGCGTTAGGCGCAATTAAATTTACATCTTCGCATATATCCTTTATCGGATGTTTCCGTTTTAAGGTCATGAGACTTTCTAATCTGGCGATTAATCAAGGGTTTTCCCTCTCAGAGGGATGTAATTAACGTCGTTGCGTTTAAGCAACGGCGAGATCTTGGTCCCGACCCGATCTCTACAATTGTTTGACGAAGTAAAACGGTACGCACAATAGATCCAAAGACCTTCGAACTCTCGGAGGCAGAACACTTGGTTGCCACTTCAGTGGCTGGCACGCCTGCGCTATGCAAATTGCCGATTCATCTCTCGTCATTACGCTCACGTACACGACGGATTTGGATTAGCAATACGCATCATGAGAACATGAGAAACATGATAAATAGATCTTTAAAAATATTAAATTTCCATTTCCACAAATTATTTAAAAAATAATTAAATAGACGACGGTTGTTTGATGGCCACGGTTGGTTAACAGTTGGCCATGATATAGCCAACCGGAGTACTGTAGCCCACGGTCTATGGACGACGGTTGGACGGGACGTTGTTATAGGTGACGGTGTTTTTCAAACCGCCGATGGTTGTTAACATAGGCCATAGTCTTCTTTGTACTAGTAAGAAAGTTTGTGTCGATTGCACCAATTCTAGATATAAAATGAGACAAGATATGGTGAGCATCATGCAAAAATTGGTTCCATTCATCTACAGGTTCATCTACTAGGTATTAGTTGTTCTGATCAAAACAAGCATATTCCATCTCCTGATGTGCCCGTAAGAGATGAATGAATAATTAAAAATAATTGACTTACCAAAAAAATATTCATAATATTGTAAATGTTTTCACTACATTTCTAAATCTTCAAACAAAGTTCCATTTCTAACATATATGATATATATTTTATTTTTAAATTTTTAGACTGTCTTATTGATGATTGGATGAGATATTCTTTTAAATAGGTTGAACAATAAGAACAAGATATAACGATATTCTGTTTTTATATTTTAGGCACCAATCGAAAGCAATGACATCACAATCTATGATAAATTAATGAAAAATAACACTGTTGCCTGGGAAATGATGTGAGTTGGTTCAAGAAAAATGAGATCACTATAATCTATAGATGGCTATTTCTCAGCTTGATTTGATTCTTGGGTCTATATTCACAAGTTCAAAACTATACCTATATAATGATGTCTTGTAAGGACGACATGCACTTTTAGAAGCATTATTTTTTCATTTTCCGATCCTTTTTTCCATGAATGAGTCTCCCTGACAAGCACTTTTAGAAGCATATCTTTTCATTTTCTATGAAATATCATCACATTTCTAAGACAAAACTTTCTCACAGATATCAATTAGAAAAACAGGATGAGCAACTTGATCACAGGACAAGACATACTTGGCATTCAAATGATGAGCAACAGTAAAGCCAATCCAGTTCATGCGATGGTTAGGTTTCAAACTGAGGAGCCGTGTCTTGGTTCAACAAAACCTGTTAAATCATGTGTGTGCCTGCAAAACAGCATAGATCAGATTTGGTTCATATTATCTTAAGCAACTTTTCTCAAGGTAAAGAAATCAATTCAGAAATTTACGTTAGGAATAACTAAATAAGTATCCACATACTTGCTGTCAGCACCACTACCAGAGGCCCAGGAAGACCTGGGAGACTAAACAATTTCAGCATGGATGAAGCAACCATTAATTATTAACCTGAAAATATGAGCTAAAAGCTGCCGCCTTTAGGCGGATTCCCATCATCCTGTCTCGTCGATTTTGTCTGAAGACAAAAGTCCAAACAGAAGACAAAATGTTAGATCAAGAACCGAAAAGTATGAAAATATGCATACATATATGTAATCCAAAGAAATGATGAAGGGGATGGAAGATGCCCATTTTGTTTTTTCACAATACTCTTTTAAGTGCTTGAGATTTTTCTCATTTTAGGAAGGAGAAACATGTGAATGGAGAAGGACCTAAGGTTCCTGAGCCAGGAGGCGGTGTTCTTGTGGAAATGGGGGAGGAAGGGAGGCACAACCACGCCGCTGGGTTGGGGGCAGGGGGTCAGAGTCCCCCTCTGATGCCCTTCATGTGCATGAGAGAGGGAGAAAGAGGAGGGGTGCGGGAGCCAGGAGGTGGGAATGGAGGGGGCAGCGGAGATCCCTTCGTGCGAATGAGAGAGGGAGAAGAGAACACAAGGGAGAGGGGGAGATGCAACACGATGTTGCCGCGTCACTGATCAAAAAAGAGATGCCCACCGTCGTTGCTGATCGGGAAGGGATGCCGCCGTCGTCACCAATCGAAGGAAGAGGGCTGCCGTCGTCGCCGACGGGAAGGAAAACGATTGCCGTCGTCGCCGATCAGGAAGGGAGGGCCGCCTTTGTCGCTGATCGGAAGGAAAATGGCCGCCGTTGTCACCGATCGGGAAGGATGGGCGCGCCGCCGTCGCCAATCGAAGGAAGACCGTACCGTCATTGGCGATCAAGAAGGGATGGCCGCCTTGTCGATCGGGAAGGCCGGAAGGGAAACTAGAAGTCTGGAACCCTACCTTCGCTGCAGCCTACGAGGGTGGGGAACTGGGGAATGGGAATGGCCTTTGGCTCTTTTTTCTCCGGATCATGGATCCAGATTCCACTTTCGGATCAACCCCCGCTCGCCCCGAAATACGTCATTCGGATCGACCCCACTCGCCTTGAAATGAATTATTTTGGGTTGAAGGTGTGACCCGATCCAGAATTCGAATTGGATCGAGTCGAGTCTTCAGATCAGGTGGATCCATTGACACCCCTACTCGTAAGAAGTCATCATGGAGCGGAATTATCAATGCATATGGGGATTGAGATAGGGATAATAACCTGGATTGTTGTATATCGATAAAACAGAAAATTATTATTGAATTATATATGTGCGGTTTGTGATCTATAATTGTGATATATTTTTTAGGGCAAAATTGTAAAGATTTGGTCAAAATGGACAATTCGCTAAAGTGTATTAGGCCGTGACATCTCATGTTCAACTCACACGTTTATTGAAAAAATGGCTTGAGATATAAATTGGATAATGTGTTGTAATTGACTTTGATGATGGTGGATGACGCGTGCTATCTGTAGGCCTCAGATGCTGAAATTTTGAGGGTCTGATTCACCTCCACAGTAACTTAGCTTATGCACCAACTTCTACTTGATCTTAAGACTGTCCATGAATCGAGCCGATTCGATGATCTGTGGACCTGCAAGTCTACATTGGGCAGGACGGTCACATTTCGTAAACTCACTAACTTAATTTTCTATGCCCGATAAACTTGAGCCGTTGAAAAAGTGGAGCAACTTCAACTCTTTTTTCAAGTCGAGCAGGTTTGATAGGTTACGATATTAAATATTTGATTGACCGACTCCAAATCGATCGACCAAATCCCAAATTGATTGACTAATATTAAACTTGGCTTAACCACCAACTTCTACTTCATTCGATTATATGTGAGTGACATAAG